>OX104116.1:97596909-98156860 GCA_944474755.1 Limnoperna fortunei
TATGAGATGACTAGCATCGCCCTCTGTAATGTTAGGAATAAGTATGAGATGACTAGCATCGCCCTCTGTAATATAAGGAACAAAAATGAGATGACTAGCATTGCCCTCTGTAATATAAGAAACAAGTATGAGATGACAAGCATCGCCCTCTGTAATGTAAGGAATAAGTATGAGATGACTAGCATCGCCCTCTGTAATATAAGGAACAAGTACGAGATGACTAGCATCGTCCTCTGTAATGTAAGGAATAAGTATGAGATGACTAGCATCGCCCTCTGTAATATAAGGAACAAGTACGAGATGACTAGCATCGTCCTCTGTAATATAAGGAACAAGTACGAGATGACTAGCATCGTCCTCTGTAATGTAAGGAATAAGTATGAGATGACTAGCATCGCCCTCTGTAATATAAGGAACAAGTACGAGATGACTAGCATCGTCCTCTGTAATATAAGGAACAAGTACGAGATGACTAGCATCGTCCTCTGTAATGTAAGGAATAAGTATGAGATGACTAGCATCGTCCTCTGTAATGTAAGGAATAAGTATGAGATGACTAGCATCGTCCTCTGTAATATAAGGAACAAGTAAGAGATGACTAGCATCGCCATCTGTAATATAAGGGACAAGTATGAGATGACTAGCATCGCCCTCTGTAATATAAGGAACAAGTATGAGATGACTAGCATCGTCCTCTGTAATATAAGGAACAAGTATGAGATGACTAGCATCGTCCTCTGTAATATAAGGAACAAGTATGAGATGACTAGCATCGCCCTCTGTAATATGAGGAACAATAATGAGATGACTAGCATCGCCCTCTGTAATATAAGGAACAAGTATGAGATGACTAGCATCGTCCTCTGTAATATAAGGAACAAGTATGAGATGACTAGCATCGTCCTCTGTAATATAAGGAACAAGTATGAGATGACTAGCATCGCCTTCTGTAATATGAGGAACAAGTATGAGATGACTAGCATCGTCCTCTGTAATATAAGGAACAAGTATGAGATGACTAGCATCGCCCTCTGTAATATAAGGAACAAGTATGAGATGACTAGCATCGCCCTCTGTAATATAAGGAGTCTTAACCATATGCATGCATAAGTTTAATAGTGAACTTTGATCTTTTTATTGATAATTGGACGGTTCTTTGATACAGACTGTAGCGCTTATAAACGTTTACTAGAAGCTGATCGAGGAGACTTATTTAATTATGGTTGGGAAACCTGAGAGCCTCAATTTTAGATGGTAAAGTATAATAAAATGGGATCATTTTGTTTGTGATATCTTTGGTTCTGAAAAACAATTATAGTCATGCGATATTTATAGATTATTTTAACTGGTAAATGAGAAAGAGCACAGCAAACATCATCAGAAGTACAAACTTTAATCAAGTGATTCAAAAAATTTGCTTTAAATATTAATAAATATTTTTTTAAAAGATTGCACATCTACACCTCATGTGCATTCTCTACCGCTATTTGATTCGTCAAATTGTGTAGGCCTAGTTATAGGACTTTGAACATTTCACTAATATAATACGTAAATTTCATATTTGAATTTTTAACAAAAAAGTTTATTTGAAATTTTGATTATATATGATGAGTTTTTCAAAGCAGAAGGAGGGAAGACGCAAATAGTCACTAGATATTAGTTTGCGAAGGTTATAATTATGTAAGTTATCAACAAGTGTTGTACTATATGAGATACATAATCAGGAGCAATGCCATTTATTATTTTAAACATTAGAACAGGCTGATGCTTTTCCCTACGCTTATGTAAGTTCCTCATATACCGTATAAGTGGTTATTTTTCGTGGTGATTTAAATTTTGCTATTTTCGCGATAAAAGTTGGGACGCGAAAATAAAAACGCACGAAATATTAAGATAAATGATAAAGTTGTTCGTTATGATTACGGGCCGCGAAAATTACATTACGCCAAAATAAACTCACACATGCAGTGTTTTAACAAAAACGCTAAATTTTCCCCACGCGAAAAAAAACCACTTATACGGTAATTATGTTGATTTTGAGGAGCTGACACGGAGACCTGTAATGATTCTTGCCGCTTCAACCTGTACACTCTCAAGTAGATTTGCTTCAGATTTGCTGAGTACAATTGTTTCATACTATATCACCATATTCGAAAAACTCGCCGAATGAAACAGAGATATATTTCAATAAGTGCTTTTCTTGTCGCCTGATATTTTAGCATTTGTAGAATTTTCAGTCGATCACACGCCTTTTTATAAATTTTGTCTATGTGGCTACTCCATTGTGCATTACTTTGGAAGTCAAGACCTAAATGTGTATGTACAAGTACATCCTTCACTTGGTTATCTTAGCCCCCAAGGAAGACAGAATGGTTGGCCACTTCACAATGTGAAAACAGTAGGGATTCAGTCTTTGAGGGATGAAATTTGATATCCCAATCTTTTGACCAACTATATATATGTGTTAAGTCTGATGATAGATTGTCATCAGCTTGTACATAGTTTGATTGTCTATAATAACAAAGAGAGATGTATCATCCGCAAAAAGCTTAATGTTACAATTAATTCCATCTATAATGTCGATAATATAGATAAGAAACAAGAAAGGTCCTAGAACTGAGCCTTGGGGTACACGAGCATCAATATCCCCCCAACTAGAACTAAATCCTTCAAAAACTACCTTCTACCTTGTAAATAATCTGTAATCCAGTTTAGTAAATCCCCATGTACACCCATTTTTTGTAATTTATATAATAAACCTTTATGCCAAACTCTATAAGAAGCCTAAAAGACAAATCTCACATCTTTTCCTACATCTAAATTGCTTATAACTGTATTATAGATATTAACAAGTTGGTTAACAGTTGAGTCTCCAGGCATGAAACCGGATTGGTGTTCAGTTAAAAGCTGATGTTTATGAAAAAAATTATGGATATGTTTAACTATGATCTTTTCCATCATTTTACACAGGACACAAGTTTGAGAAATAGGTCTGTAATTGGAAACATCAGATTCAGAACCTTTATTTATATAAATGGGTGTGACACTAGACCGTTTTCATATATATGGTAAACTCCCACACTGCAGGGACTTGTTAAATTAGAGGGTCAGTGGTTGAACAAATGAGTCAGATATCCTTTAAAATCCTTGGAGCAATACCATCCGGACCACTTGGTTTTGTTATATTAGGAATTCCCAACTGACCCCTCACCTCTTGTTCCCCAAGGGGAAAAATATTGAAATGATGTAGAGGGTCAGGATTTTCTTCGGGGAGATCAGGTTCACAATCAATATGTGATATATCTGGGAAAAAAGTATTTAGTGTATCACATGTATCTGATGGATGAACTATAATTCTTCCATTATATTCCAAAGGGGGACTAGTAGAAATACATTTGTTTAATTTGCAGACAGATTTGCATATGCGCCACCATTTCCGTCGTTGTATATTTTTATCAATTAATTGTGAAGTTAGTTTCTCTTTGTAAGAAGGTTTTTAGCTTTGTCTCCTAGCTTAATGACATCATTTCTTAGTTTTCTATAAGTTGCCCAGTGGTTTGGACAACTGGTGGTTTTAGCTTTGTCTCCTAGCTTAATGGCATCATTTCTTAGTTTTCTATAAGTTGCCCAGTGGTTTGGACAACTGGTGGTTTTAGCTCTATAGTGAGCACAATTTCTCTTTCTAATTGCCCCTCTTAAAGAGCTTTTCATGAAGGGCTTGTCATTTGGGCGTATGACTACTGTTTTAGTCGGGATATGTCTGTCACATGCCTAGTTTAATGATGAATGAAATGCAGCTATGAAAAACTTTCATTGACAGTTTTATTCTTAAATAGGCTGTTCCAGTCAATCCCTTTTATTTCTTGTGAGATTCCTATATCGTTAGCATGCTCATAGTTTCAAATCGTTATAGCTTTTTTGTTTAATATTTTTTATGTTAATATTTATGCTAATTGGGCTATGGTCACTGCAGAAGTCTGGTAGTATGTCAACTGTCAAAATGAGATTTGGTCGGTTTGTAATAAAAAGATCTATGCATGTTGCTGATGTGTTAGTTATTCTTCTGAACGGTCATTATATTATTATTGCTGAAATGGTCAGAGTCCTACAACTCCTACAAAATTTAAAGAATCATAACTATTTATCCTACCAAATATCAAAGCAATCCGTCGAGAGGTTTACGAGTAGATGTTTTATAACTTAATTTCTCCACTATTTATTTTAACTTGATTATGACTATTTTGCTAATCCGAATATATACTGACTGCCAATGAAAACGCAACATTAAAATTTACAAAGTTAAATTTTATACAGAAACAACATCAATATAAACAACTGGTATATTTTAAAGTTCTTAACGATAGCAACAAAATCGACGCAAGTGTTTGAAATTAATGTTTATTCTTTTCTGTTCAACGAATCACTTATTATTATAATAAGTACTCGCAGTTAATTCTGAATATCCCATAGTCAATAACGAATGTGTCCACCATTTGCTGCAACGCATGCGCTAAATCTCAGTAGCAGTGATCGGATAAGACGACGAATTCGTTCTTGTAGAATACTGTTCCATTCCTCTTATATCGCAATTTCAAGCTGACGTGGCGTCATCGGCGGTGGTAGGCGTCTTCTTACAGCTTGTCCAAGTGATCACATACTAGTAGGTGATCTGTTTGACTCGAGTCAGGAAAAAACGCTGGCCATGGAAGGGTGCGCACATTGCTTGCGTTGAGGAAGGTACCTGTTTCTGAGCGGAATGAGCGGAATGAAAAACGAAAACATCCCGATGTCTACGAAGAAACGGGATAACGGAAGGCCGTAACACCTCATCAATGTAGCATTGTGCCGTCAAATTTCCATTAATCACTTTGAGACTTGTCCGGTGATTAGAGGAAATGCCTACTCAAACCATAACGCTTCAGCCACCCCAACGGTCTGTCTCATGAACACATGGATCAGCGTCAGCCACCCCAACGGTCTGTCTACTGAACACGTGGATCAGCGTCAGCCACCCCAACGGTCTGTCTACTGAACACGTGGATCAGCGTCAGCCACCCCAACGGTCTGTCTCATGAACACATGGATCAGCGTCAGCCACCCCAACGGTCTGTCTCATGAACACATGGATCAGCGTCAGCCACCCCAACGGTCTGTCTACTGAACACGTGGATCAGCGTCAGCCACCCCAACGGTCTGTCTACTGAACACGTGGATCAGCGTCAGCCACCCCAACGGTCTGTCTCATGAACACATGGATCAGCGTCAGCCACCCCAACGGTATGTCTCCTGAACACGTGGATCAGCGTCAGCCACCCCAACGGTCTGTCTCATGAACACATGGATCAGCGTCAGCCACCCCAACGGTCTGTCTCATGAACACATGGATCAGCGTCAGCCACCCCAACGGTCTGTCTCCTGAACACGTGGATCAGCGTCAGCCACCCCAACGGTCTGTCTCATGAACACATGGATCAGCGTCAGCCACCCCAACGGTCTGTCTCATGAACACATGGATCAGCGTCAGCCACCCCAATGGTCTGTCTCCTTAACACGTGGATCAGCGTCAGCCACCCCAACGGTCTGTCTCCTGAACACATGGATCAGCGTCAGCCACCCCAACGGTCTGTCTCATGAACACGTGGATCAGCGTATCGATCACCTCAACGCCTCCAAACACGATTTCGTCTGTCACTGTGTCTCAAGTGAAAACGCGATTATTCGGACCTCAACACAGATGCCCATTGTCTTTGTGCCAATCGTTGACGCGCTCTTGTCAAATTGAAGTCGGTTTCGACGCCGCTGAGGGGTGAGCATGTTTAATCAGAAATGTCGTCTTTTTCCAAGTCCATTTTGGTGTAGTCGAGGTCTAACTTGACTGGACTCGATTTGCCTTTCATGCATTCAATCATCTAATGTGACGTCTGTATGGCGGTTCGTAATCAATCTCGTAAATGCTGGAGGGGTGGTTGCTCGTTGCCTTCCTAGGCGTGGCCTGTCGTTCACTGAACGCGTCTACTGATGTTGTTGGGCCAAGCGAGTAATTGTCGACGGTGAACAATGCATTCGACGAGCTATTTCACGTCGAGACATCCCTCTTTAGGGACCGACCATTTAACTTGCAGGGGGGGGGGGTCTTGGTTTTTTTCCTAAAAAATATTCTGAAAATGATTTTTGATGAAAAAAATATTTTGGAAGCAGAGGGTAAGAAAAAAAATATATTCTGAAGAAGGATTTCTGCTATATAAATTAATACTAATAATGAAAAAAAATATTCTGTCGCGACGCCTTCAAAAAATAAATATTTTGTTCGCGCTTTGTGCGGAAAAATTTTTTCTGACCAAAACAAAAAACCAAGGCCCCCCTTCAAGTTAAATGGTCTGTCCCTAATAGATCATACCCAAAAAACTCACGTGAAAGGCCCCCCTCTCATGTCGCTCGTGTCTGAAAGCCTTTGTACAACTTGAAAACTTATGATGGGATTTTTGTAGCCGTAAGTAAAGGTTAACCAATGGACTTGTTTTGAGGTTATTCATGCATGTCTTCATGCCAAAACGAAAATTTCGTGCGTTTATAAAGGGTTACTGTAGGAGAGAAAGTTTAAAAATCAGTGGACCATAAATGTATCGATTGGTTACTTATTGATTTTAAAACACATCTACCTTTGCCAATTTATTACACTTTTACACACATAAAAAATATTCCAAAAATAAAGTGTTTCGTTTTCATTGTCACATGGGACGAATTGAGACGAACTCCATTTGTTCCTAATACCTGTTGTTAATCGATATTGTTCGTGTTGTGTATGTGATTTCCAATTTAGATGATCACGTGGTCTGTCAACACTGAGGTTACGGGTTCGAGTCTCACTGCGGGCAGGGTGCTCTCGACTCGAATCTTAATTGACCAGAATTGCCAGTTTTCGTACCGGAGGTCGGACCTTCGGGGGTTCTCTCCGGGTACTCCGGCTTACTCCCACAATAAACACTTGACGCCATGAAATAGCTGGAAAATTGCTTAAAGTGGCGTTAAACATCATTCAAACAAACAAACTAAAACACATTTAGATGTGGGGTCTAACTTGGTGCAAGAGGTACAGCTAACATCTATAATTGAAGGAATGTCATATATTTCCAATGAACTAATATCTAAGGTGTTTTAGGAGCCCAAAAGCAAAACACCCAGCTCTATCTAATTTGCAGGACTACATTTAATTGTCCTACCATCTATGGATATTTATTTGAGATAAGTGAGGTTCAATTATGATTTTATTTATAATAAATAAGCTGCTAATTATCTTGTATATTTTTTGTTACATATGTAGGTATGTGTGGTACGTACGTAATAGTTTTGTTTCTTGTTGAATCTGATTGGTTGTATTTTGGCTCAAGTCCAACGAGTCGTAAAATATCTCGAGGAGTTTGTTCTGAATATCACATAACTTCGTTCTACTTTTAGACAGTTATGTTTAGTTAATCTAGTGCTGGCATTTGTCCTGAAATAATATTTTTTCTATTTAAGTTGGGATACCCTATTTACTGTAGGTCTTTATAACACTTACCTTTTCTATAATGTTGAGACATCGCATCGGATGACATACCCAGGATCCCTTGGTCTCGCTCTTTCTCTGCTTTCCTTAAATTCTTCAGTTGACATTTACTTTCTATTTCTTTGAATAAATCTTCATTGTGTTCTCTGCCAATAAAATCCGACAGCTGGGAAATGCAGCTTGCTGTATTCTGTGAAGTATCAATAATATGTTTTCAGTCAAGTACCAATACAATGAATATTTTATTTCTCGATGTTTTGTGTTTGATAACACACTCTAAACATACAAGTAGTTGTCGGTTGATATTAGTACTATATTGTTTGCTAACACCATATGAACAATACTATTTTGTACTTTACAACACTAATCTATTAAAATATTTTAAAAAGAATTGTGGTTATAGGAATTCAAGGAACATACATACTTTCTACTTGGCTTAGATATTAAGGTATCCGGACCACAATTGACCACGTGATCATATTTGGTGTCCCGGATGTCATCTTTTCCTCCTCTTCATCAGCTTAGATATCAATCGACTATAAACTTTTGCATCCCTCAGTTGACGTATATATCCATCGGTAAGGAATAAGAACTTGGCCTTTTAGCGGCTACAATGCGTCATATACAAATGGATTGTTAACGTGCAAGGAGCGTGGCCGTCTCCAAAACACAACATCCACTACTGATAGGCTTCCTGTTTTATGACTTAACCAACTCCCATCTATGGTCCCGCACTAATCCGTCATTTGCGGACGGGCTGCGCAGCCCTGGGAACCATTCCCAGTGTCCAGGAGGAAATATGAAGACGCGACAAATGACTAAAGCTTACAAATGGGATAACAACATGCTCCTACTTGAAAAGTATTAGAAGGTATTAATTAGTTACTACAGGCGTTGAACACAAACTCAAATGTTACAAAAGCGACTATTTATTAAATTTTCCTTCACATTTATTCCAAATGGGGCGTAATGTTCTTAAAAAGTTCATGAGGAATTTTTGCTGTTTTTCTAATGCATTCGTCGGAACTACACCTCTGACAGCATTTCATGTTTAAAGTGATTAGTGGGTCGTTACTGTTCTCCATTTGGACATGCATCCTAGTTAGTTACGGAGCGATAGATGATCTATGAAGCAGTCGCCAAAGCTGCATTGAAGCAGTCGCCAAAGCTGCATTTAAGATTCTTTGACAAACATCCTTCAACATGCATTGAATTCGCTGGTATACACGACATTTTCCAACGTGCAAGTAAAAGTTTCTGTCATTTTGAAGGTGTTGTCTGGGTCTTTCACAATCTCCGAAACAGAGGCTACTTATTTCCCTACGTCAGAATTCAGGTGATATCCTTAGCGTTGTGTTACCAATCTCCACGCAAAGGATTCTGGGTATCCTACGTCAACCACAATCACCTCTGCCATACCATTGGTTGACATTGTGAGAGACGTCTCTCATGGCGCATAAGCTTCGCGTACAAACGTAGTTATTTCAATGTAACACTGTATCAAAAGTGCATAAATAGACTAAATATAAATAAATAATATCTCGTTTATTATTTAACAAACATCGTTCTTTGTTTACAAACGTCACGGGCAGACGACAAATGTAGTCCCGCAATAAATGGAGGATGACGTGTGGCAGAGGTTATATCTGGGAACCAGTTATATGTTCTCTGTGCCGGAGAGTGTTGTGTTACGTGCTTGTGTTAAGGAGTATGGAACGGAGCGGATATGACGTCGGCTCCGGATTTGGGCCTTTCATTTCATCCGTCTCCGCATCCAATAGTTTTGTATCTATTTTCCTCCTTGTTTGCGTACGAATTGCTGTTTTCAACTGTTTTCTATTTCTGAAAGCTGTATGTGTAGGTAAATGGAAACAAAATTACCTCCAAAGGATCTTTCAAGTCATTGAAAAGAATATAGCAAATGACAATACTTGTGAAGATGGTATGTCAGTACCAAAGGACGTCGATTTCGGAAAATCTTGGTATAGATTAATTAGAGACGGATTAAGGCGTGTTTAGAGTGACTTCCAAGGCATGGCCGTAACTAGGCTTATTTAATGAGTGAGGCGAAATCCTACATTCTTAGTTTTTAAAGGGAGGCTTACACTGTTGAAATAAGCTGTTTGGAGTTATGTTTTTGGACAATACAAATTGATGAACGACTGAAATTACAAATTTGACTCGCATTAAAAGACACAAATATTCAAGGCAAACTACAAAAGACTTCATACCACGATTCGAAAGACTGGAAAATTAAATTAAAAAAAATGGCGACAATTTTAGTGAGGCAACTGCCTTACTTGCCTCAGTGGTTGCTATGGCTTTGACTTCCTTTCAGGAAGAATTCCTTAAATTTTTGTTCATTGCAGTTTAATTAAAGTCGCCGTCATCGCTACAAATTCGACGAGTCAGAGACTTTGGAATGTAGGCAGACAATAACTGTAATTTGGTAGCTATGGAAATATGTTCACTAGGTTAATAAAACACTGAAGATTCAATGTTAATAATAATTATTATAGGGTAAAGAAAGCATTAGTTATGCTTCAGAAGATTGAAGTTCCAGGTCTGTGTTCGTTAAAAAAAATATCTAACGATAATCGGACGATAACGGTGATTATTTTGTAACATAACAATCTTGTCAACAACAATGGACGCGTTCGATGTTAATAGATTTGATACAATAGACGAGAATTTGTTTGTTTTATTCAATAAAACGGTTACTGACTTTGATATGCGGTCGCTATCGGTATTCTTAGCGGCTTGACGAATATAACATTTGCTCTGGCTGATAAATCCCGATATCGACCTATATCAAAGTAAGTTATTGTATACGTATAATGTTATGTATGGCGACGATAACGATAATATTATAGAAGTGAAGGCAATAACAAAATACCGAACCGAACACCAAAAGACAACCTGTAGATCAGTCCACGAAACAACCAAACTCGAGAACCAATAACCACAAATGAAGCAATTACTGCAATGGTCCTGTCTTGGCAGATGCATTTCACAACAAACAAGGCTTTATTGCATGCCAAACTACTTGGTGTGTGAGTTGGCAATATTATGTTAATAATGCCACACATGAAGTTGGTTTCACTTAGATAGAAATATCGATTCTAATTTATAAGTTGATGATAAAACAAAAATTATTGTTTAAATAAGCATATACTTACAGAATTAATATCTTCGTATTTCATTACGAGGATTGGGTGATTTGCTTCAGCAAGAAAGTTTTGCCATTCTCTAATGTAATGGAACCAGTTATTGCTCCATGGTTTGTCTGAAAATAATGTAAAGAACATGTGCAAGATATCAGGTGACAAATCAGTCATCGATTTGAGAATACATACAAACATACAAAAGCAAAGTATCTTAGGACTGTATAGGATTTTACTTATATTGAGTGACAACAGTTTTGAGTAAAAAGGTTAGTTATTCGAATAGTATCTCCGATGTTTGCCGAACATTACCGAGATCTCCTACACTGAAAAACAATGGACATCCTGGACACCATATATGATCACGTGGTCTATTGTGGTCCTGATACCTTAAAAATACCACCTTTTCCTCTGCAATTTTTGCATTCATTATTGAAGTATTGAAGTATGGCGCGATTTTCTGACAATAAGAGGTGGTTTTGTGTACTATCCGAGACGTAAAATTGTCCGTCGTATGCAGTGTTCGATTTCCACTATCACACGTTGGCACAAATACACCTACAAACTGGTTCTTCGACCACGCCAAGCCAGTGGTAACACTACGTCTCAACAAGATTGTTGATACATTCGATCTTCTTGGTGATCGTTACTTGAATCCTTGTGTTCAAGAAATTTTTTCACGGTTGCAGCCTTAGAGTATGACGTCGTATCTCTAAACATCTAATTATCGAACCCCACTGATAGTAATAAATGGTAATTTGATCGCTCAAAGTTTTACGCCAAACAGAGTGCGTTTGGTAACACAAACAACGTTTGAACTCGGCCGTGGCCAGCCCTTTCTCCTCATCTTAGCCCTTTTGAACACCTCTTGCATCAGCTTGGAAAGCGGTAAGGATTTTATTTTGATTTTTGTTTTGAATGGTGTTTTAACGCCACTTTCAGCAATTTTCAGCTATATCATGGCGTCCAGTTTTTATTGGGGGAGGAAGCCGGAGTACCCGGAGAGAACCCCCGACCTGCGGTAGGAAAACTGGCAATCCTTGTCAATTGAGATTGGGGTCGAGTACACCCTGCCTGCAGTGAGAATCGAACCCGCAATCTCAGTGTTGACAGACCACGTGATCAATAGTAGACGAACTACCTTAACCACTCGGCCACCGTGGCCCCTGAAACTGTTAGTAGCGGTAAGGAAACGTCAGCCTATGTGAGTAGCCTTATGTTAGCTGGAAATTGCCTTGAGCGAGGAATGGAGCAACACTCCACAGCCCGAATTCGTTGTTTGATTAGTTCAATAGTAAGGAGATGTAGAGCGATTGTTGCCGCAGCTTGGAACGCACATTTTATTGACTGTTGGGATTTTTATGTAGATGCGATAAAATTGACGATTGTTTTCAGCGTTGATATTGTTTTTAATTTTGATAGATTTTAAAAAAATTTATCTATATTTTTCTTCATAAAAATGAAATTAAACAACAATACACAAATTGTACGAGAATAATTGCTTGTGTATTGATCGGGTATTCACTTCAGCCACTAGTTAACGGATCTGTTGATCCACTACAGTTAATAGTTCTGTTGATTTACTATCGTTAACAGATTCTTTGATTTACTACAGCTAATCGTTAACAGATCTGTTAATTTACTACAGCTAATCGTTAATAGATCTAAGGTATACCCGTTAACATTTTTGTTGATTAACTTCATCTACTCGTTAACAGTTCTGCTAATTACTTCCTATTTGCTGCTATAATAGTGCTGTTAAAGTATCTTACCGTCATTGGTAAAAAACTGTAAAAATTGCTGCCAGGTGGTTGTCTTATCTAACATTGGGTATCCCATGTCGACAATTTGGTGGTAGTAGGAGGTAGCTACGTCTTTCGGATTTCTTAAAACGAATATAATTTTACAGTTTTTATCAAATATTTTCTTTGGAAGATTATTTGGTAGCAAATGCGAATTAAATACTCTTGGGGTTGTCGCCGTAGTAAATTCCTCTGGAAGATGGTACTCTAACATCATAGAATACTTTCCTTGTTTAGAATACTCTGCCTTGCCTTGTAATATCATCTGACACAGTTCCCAAACCCAGTGGGTGCCTACAATAAATGGTAAACAGCATCAACGTTCCACGTCTCCATGCATTTTTTATCGCAATTATTTGCCATGTATAATAATTAAGACGCCATCGATCTTAGTCATAATTATTTAACAATTACTAAATAAAGCATTTTAATTTGGACGTGTTGGTGTTTTTTGCCTTGTCCTAATAGAGACATGTAACACAGATTAGGACGTGTTCCATCAACTCTGGTGTTTTTTTGCCTTGTCCTTAAAGAGACATGTAACACAGATTAGGACGTGTTCCATCAACTCTGGTGTTTTTTGCCTTGTCCTTCAAGAGACATGTAACACAGGTTCAATCTGAAGGATAGTATTAACCATTGTCCTACCAGAGACATGTAACACAGATTCAATCTTTAGGATAGTATTAACAATTGTCCTACCAGAGACATGTAACACAGATTCAATCTTTAGGATAGTATTAACCATTGTCCTACCAGAGACATGTAACACAGATTCAATCTTTAGGATAGTATTAACCATTGTCCTACAAGAGACATGTAACACAGGTTCAATCTTTAGGATAGTATTAACCATTGTCCTACCAGAGACATGTAACACAGATTCAATCTTTAGGATAGTATTAACCATTGTCCTACAAGAGACATGTAACACAGGTTCAATCTGAAGGAAAGTATTAACCATTGTCCTACCAGAGACATGTAACACAGATTCAGTCTTTAGGATAGTATTAACCATTGTCCTACAAGAGACATGTAACACAGATTCAATCTTTAGGATAGTATTAACCATTGTCCTACAAGAGACATGTAACACAGGTTCAATCTGAAGGATATTATTAACCATTGTCCTACAAGAGACATGTAACACAGGTTCAATCTTTAGGATAGTATTAACCATTGTCCTACAAGAGACATGTAACACAGGTTCAATCTAAAGGATAGTTTTAACCAAACAAATAAGGAACATAAACTTATAAATAATTGTTAGGAAGTAATGCCGAAAGATCTGTAATTTCACTAACTAGTTACAGTGGCCACGGTGGTTAAGGTAGTTTTTCTACTATTGGTCACGTGGTCTGTCAACCGTGAGGTTGCGGGTTAGTGTCTCACTGCGGGCAGGGTGTACTCGACTTCAATCCTAATCGAAAGGATAGCCAGTTTTCCTACCGAAGTTCGGGGGTTTTCTCCAGGTACTCAGGCCCCTCCACCCCCAATAAAAACTGGACGCCATGATATAGCTGAAAAAATTGCTGCAAGCGGCGTTAAACATTATTCAAACAAACAAACAAACAAAATTAACTAGTTACTGTTTCGTGCCATCGAGTGGCGGGAAGGATTAACGATGGGGTTCGACAGATTATTATACGGATGTGGACCTTTGCGGAGGAGAAATATTTAGCACTATACAACAATAACAATTATCTTTTGCAACCAAATTCTCAATACACAATACGTCTCCAATTGATTTATTGTTTGCCAACTTGTTCTCGTCCTAAGTAATGCTGAACTTATGCACGGTGGACGTTAAGTAACAATTTTATAAATTCTCGATATGGAAAACAAATGGAAAGTTTTGTGATATTTTAAAGCGTTATCTGTGACACATTGAAATGCAGTAATTTACCACTCTTTCTATAGGCACAAATGAAAATATCGTCTTCAAACACTTCCATGTCTTTAATTTGTGGTATTTGTATCCTCGGATCTGGTACCAAACCGGCCCGAACAAACGCTGCCAAAACTTCATAACTATCAGCAACCAGTAACTCCTTGTCTTGATGTCCGGGTATCTTAATCGTCACTACATCGTTGTCTGTTATTTCACCTTGTTGAAGGAAACAGATCAGTGCATAATTTAAGAATATTTTGTTTGCTCAATAAAATGAGATGACGTATTACACATGGTTTTCAAAATGACGTACATGTGCTCAAGGTACAACTCGAATGACGTACAGGTGCACCATCTATATATATCCCGCACGTGTAGAAACATGCCATTCTACGTGAGAATTAAATAATTATCATGAAGATATCAGACAAAATTGACCTAACTTCTTTTGTTGTCATATTTAGTTTATCGATTTATTAACTTGAGATAAAATAGAATTACTATGAACGTTGAGTCCATAAAAGATATACTTGCCATTGGCATATTTGCCTTGTGGTAATTCCATTTCAACCAATGTCCTCCTTCATAAACATGTAATTATCTCCCTTAAAAACATGTAATTATCTCCCTTATAAACATGCAATTATGTTTATGTTTACTTGGTTGTCCTACAAAGATAAAACTGTACAAATATTTCATTGATAAATATTTGGTCTAATGATAACTGTGCAGGTCTACTTAAAACGCTGGAATATCAGAAACCAACAGGCCCATGTTTGTCCTCTGTATTCCAGTAGAACGGCAACAGACGACAGAATATCAGTAGAATATCTTCTTTCGACTAGGCGTTTATTTGGCATACATTGTAAGGTACAGTATCAACTGACTGTATAATGGTCATGTCAAAAAAACTTGATGACTTTATTTAAGCTATATCTGATCTGTCCTTTTGATGACTTTATTTAAGCTATATCTGATCTGTCCTTTTGATGACTTTATTTAAGCTATATCTGATCTGTCCTTTTGATGACTTTATTTAAGCTATATCTGATCTGTCCTTTTGATGACTTTATTTAAGCTATATCTGATCTGTCCTTTTGATGACTTTATTTAAGCTATATCTGATTTGTCCTTTTGATGACTTTATTTAAGCTATATCTGATCTGTCCTTTTGATGACTTTATTTAAGCTATATCTGATCTGTCCTTTTGATGACTTTATTTAAGCTATATCTGATCTGTCTTTTTGATGACTTTATTTAAGCTATATCTGATCTGTCCTTTTGATGACTTTATTTAAGCTATATCTGATCTGTCCTTTTGATGACTTTATTTAAGCTATATCTGATCTGTCCTTTTGATGACTTTATTTAAGCTATATCTGATCTGTCCTTTTGATGACTTTATTTAAGCTATATCTGATCTGTCCTTTTATGTTTGTTGTGTATAATTAATACGTTAGCATCCAGCTAGATAAATTTTGTCTGCCTTATCAAATGTACTTAGGCAGAAGACTTGACCCTTTTTGTTTCTGTATCACATTAGTACTAATACGCCAAAAGCCGACTGAATCGATGCCAGCCTATACCAAAGAGCGCCCATGGTGGCCTATACCAAAGAGCGCCCATACCAGCCTATACCAAGAGAACGTCCATGCCAGCCTATACCAAAGAGCGCCCATGCCAGCTTATGCCAAGAGAACGCCCATGCCAGATTATACCATGAGAAAGACCATGCCATCCTATACCAAAGTCAACGTCAATGCAGGCGTGTACCAAAGAGCGCCCACGATACTGAAATTTGAAGTTCAAACAATATTCTTTAATGAACTATTATGTAATTAATAGTTTTTTGTTTGTTTGTTTGAATGGTGTTTTAACGCCACTTTCAGCAATTTTTCAGCTATTTCATGGCGTCCAGTTTTTATTGGGGGAGGAAGCCGGAGTACCCGGAGAGAACCCCCGACCTGCGGTAGGAAAAGTAATTAATAGCCCTTTATTATATCTCATAATAACCACTTATGGCATTGTTTGTTAATATTTTCTTAAATTCAATATTTGGATAAAATTAGAACTTCTTGTACTTACACAAACTTGAAGAGACACGTCGTCCCATGGTATTTCAATTTTGTTTAAAGTGTCAAGTCTAACAGAGACACGATCATTGCCAGACGACATGTTTACATCAGTCTGTCCGGTTTATTCAATAATCCATCGTATTATTACTGTTGTCTTGTACTTGTACTATTATTATTCTGAAGACCCAACCTTAGGTCTGTCAACGAAACGCGCGTCAACTTTATTGGTACCGTGAGGTTAATGCATATATAATTCTGTGATATTTACTTACAGAATGTTATATTCCAGTGAACGCCTCCACAGAAAATTCATATTTCATTACTTCCAGAATGTTCTATACAACGAATTCATATTTCATTACTTATTTACATTATGTTACATTACAGTGAACACCTTCACAGAAATTTCATATTTCATTATTTACTAACATTATGTTATAGAACAGTGAACACCTCTGTATAATGCCTTCGTCTACAGAACAAACATACAACCGACAACGGTCAACACTGCACAATGTTTCCGTCTACAGAACAAACCTACAACCAACAATGGTCAACACTCTGTAAAATGTCTCCGTCTATAGAACAAACCTACAACCAACAATGGTCAATACTCTTGTACAATGCCTCTGTCTAAAGACCAAAGCTACATACAACAATGGTCAACACTCTGTTCAATGTCTCCGTCTATAGAACAAACCTACAACCAACAATAGTCAGCATTCTTTACAATTCTTCCCTCTACAGAACAAACCTACAACCAACATTGGTCAACACTCTGTACAATGTCTTCGTCTACAGAACAAGCCTACAACCAACAACAGTCAACACTCATTACAATGTATCCGTCTACAGAACAAAAATACGATTAACAATGGTCATTACTTTGTACAATGTCTCCGTCTACAGAACAAACATACAACCTACAATGGTCAACACTGTACAATGTCTCCGTCTACAGAACAAACCTACAGCCAACAATGATCAACACTCTGTATAATGTCTCCGTCTATAGAACAAACCTACAACCAACAATAGTCAGCATTCTTTACAATTCTTCCCTCTACAGAACAAACCTACAACCAACATTGGTCAACACTCTGTTCAATGTCTCCGTCTATAGAACAAACCTACAACCAACAATAGTCAGCATTCTTTACAATTCTTCCCTCTACAGAACAAACCTACAACCAACATTGGTCAACACTCTGTTCAATGTCTCCGTCTATAGAACAAACCTACAACCAACAATAGTCAGCATTCTTTACAATTCTTCCCTCTACAGAACAAACCTACAACCAATTGGTCAACACTCTGTACAATGTCTTCGTCTACAGAACAAGCCTACAACCAACAACAGTCAACACTCATTACAATGTATCCGTCTACAGAACAAAAATACGATTAACAATGGTCATTACTTTGTACAATGTCTCCGTCTACAGAACAAACATACAACCTACAATGGTCAACACTGTACAATGTCTCCGTCTACAGAACAAACCTACAGCCAACAATGATCAACACTCTGTATAATGTCTCCGTCTATAGAACAAACCTACAACCAACAATGGTCAACACTCTGTACAATGTCTCCGTCTACAGAACAAACCTACAACCAACAATGGTCAACACTCTGTACAATGTCTCCGTCTACAGAACAAACCTACAACCAACAATGGTCAACACTCTGTACAATGTCTCCGTCTATAGAACAAACCTACAACCAACAATGATCAACACTCTGTACAATGTCTCCGTCTACAGAACAAACCTACAACCAACAATGGTCAACACTCTGTACAATGTCTCCGTCTATAGAACAAACCTACAACCAACAATGATCAACACTCTGTACAATGTCTCCGTCTACAGAACAAACCTACAACCAACAATGGTCAACACTCTGTACAATGTCTCCGTCTATAGAACAAACCTACAACCAACAATGATCAACACTCTGTACAATGTCTCCGTCTACAGAACAAACCTACAACCAACAATGGTCAACACTCTGTACAATGTCTCCGTCTACAGAACAAACCTACAACCAACAACAGTCAACACTCATTTCAATGTATCCGTCTACAGAACAAAAATACAATTAACAATGGTCAATATTTTGTACAATGTCTCCGTCTACAGAACAAACCTACAACCAACAATGGTCAACACTCTGTACAATGTCTACTTCTATAGAACAAACCTACAACCAACAACAGCCAACACTCTGTACAATGTCTTCATCAACAGAACAAGCCTACAACCAACAATGGTCAACACTCTGTACATTGCCTCCGTCTACAGAACAAACCTACAACCAACAATGATCAACACTCTGTACAATGTCTTCGTCTACAGAACAAACCTACAACCAACAATGGTCAACACTCTTGTACAATGTCTCCGTCTATAGAACAAACCTACAACCAACAATGGTCAACACTCTGTACAATGTCTTCGTCTACAGAACAAGCCTATAACCAACATTGGTCAACACTCTGTACATTGCCTCCGTCTACAGAACAAAACCTACAACCAGCAATGGTCAACACTCTGTACAATATCTCCGTCTACAGAACAAACCTACAACCAAAAATGGTCAACACTCTGTACAATGCCTCCGCCTATATAAGTTAGATACAACAAAAAATGATCTCCTTTGACCTTGATTAACACTAACCCTAACACTTTGTTCAATGCAATGCGATTTAACTACAACAAATAACAGGCTTTTGCATAATAAATATTATTAACTATATCGTAGCATCGATGTTATAGGCTTTTATATATTTATTAACCTTGAAAATATTTTTACGACCCTTTGTCCAATTATTTGAAAAAAAATCAGGCATTGATGAACCTGTATAAAGTCGACAGTAAAAGTAGCTTTATTTGATGGACTATAATAGTTCAATATTTGAAGGAAATTAGAATGTACACACTTTAATAGAAAACCTGAATTTACAATTCTACAGCAACTGTCAGGTGAGAGCATTGATTTTAATTTTCCAGGATGACTAATTGATCTTCTTCGAAAGTGAATTTGGCATAAAAATTCATGTTAAGATTTTAAAAACAAACAATCATATACTTCAAAATACAGTACTAAAAAGGGCGTGTATGAGTAAATAGTTGCCCATTTTATTTAGTTTTGTGGTGATTGTGGTTTGAAGATGGATGTTATTTCACTGCATATATATCTACTTTTTGCGTATGATTCGATAGATATACTAAGGTCACAAATCAACACAGTAGAATCACTCTATTATCCCTATATAGGCCTTTAACACAATCATAATCACGATAAACAAATCGCTTAACAGCAAATTAAATGACACTGACATTTTACTGCCACGGAAGCATATCCGGTTCAGTTATTATAAGGACACTAGTCCCTAAACGTGTCTCCTAATGCAACAGATATAAACAGGGATAACAGCCTTGTCCGAAGGGATATCCAAATCATTTTTGATAGATTTTCCGCCATCCCTACACATATTTTTAATTTAAGTTATTTGTTTTGCTTGAGATGCTACAGGCTGCACCTGCATTAACAATAATCACAAAGATTAAAAAAGAGCCCCAGCCGAAGTTAGAAACATTAACAAAAATGAACTAAATGTTCACTGTCAACAGCAAGGCAAAATGAATTGCCATAGACGAGGCTAAAGGAAATGGCATCAACAAGGCAAAATAAATTGCCAGCGGAAATGCAAAAAAAGGAATTTCCATCGACAAGGCGAAGAGAATTGCCAATGAAAAGGCAGAAATATTTGCCATCGACAAAACAAAAAAGAATTGCTATCGACAAAGCAATGAGAATTGTCAGAAAAAAATCCAATAAGTATGGCCGTCGACACAACAAAAAAATGGCATCGACAATGCTATTAAACACGGTTTCAGATAAAAATAATAATACAACATCTAAAATCTTTCTACCTTTCTGTACTGAAATTAAAATTGTCAACCATATCACGTAGATGCATGGTCATTATTCTAACAAAAGTACACGGATACTATATCATTGAACATTTAATTATTAATATAAAACATTGACAAATTTTAATTTTGATATTGACAGAAATCCTATAACTTGTAAAGATAGCCTTCGGTGTGCTCCTCTGGCTAGGTTTATAATAAAAACTAATTCAAATTTGATATCAAGAATACCGACAACTAAATTGATATATTATTAAAATCATAAAATTGGCAAAATTAAACAAGAAAACTCCCACGATTTAATGGATATCGATCTTCATTAATATTACAAAAAAAAATCCAATAAATATTCTAATCCGTGTATTCATAGACAACCATTTGTATTGTCCGTAACATAAACAGCATACAAAACGTTTACTACTGCCATGAAGGACTGTCTTTAAAATTATTTCTTTCGTCAGTTAGCCACACCATTATGGCCGTTCATGACGTTATAAAACATTATGGGTGGCAGTTTATGTCATAATAAAACATTATGGGTGGCCGATCATGTCATAATAAAACATTATGGGTGGTGTCGTTCATGTCATGATAAAACATTATGGGTGGCCGTTAATGTCATAATAAAATAGCATGGGTGGCCGTTTATGTCGTAATAAAACATGGGTGGCCCGTTCATGTCGTAATAAAACATTATTTGTGGCCGTTCATGTAGTACTAAAGATAATTATATCACCATATTTTTTGCATCGGCTTACTTTTAATCTTGTAATTAGAAAAGTCGGCGGACACATCCAACCACTGGTGTGCAGGTCACAACGTGTTGATATGTACACATCCAACTACTGTTGGCCAGGAGGGGAATCGTGTTGATACATAAACAACCAAATACAGGTGGTCAGGGGACAACGTGTTCATTCGTACACATCCAGCTACTGTTGACCAGGGGGACAACGTGTTGATACGTAGAAATCCAAATACAGGTGGTCAGGGGACAAAGTGTTGATACGTACACATCCACAGTGCAGACAACTTGTTGACACGTAGAAATCCAACCTCTGGTTGTCATAGGGACACCGTGTGGATACGTAGATTTCCAACGACTGGTGGTCACAAGGACAACGTGTTGACACATATACATCCAACCACAGGTGGTTATAGGGACAACTACGTGTTGATACGTAGACATCTAACCACTGGTGGTCATAGGGACAATGTGTTGATACTTACATATCCAACCACTTGTGGTCAGGGGACAACGTAATGATACGTACACATCCAACAACTGGTGGTCATCGGGACAACGTAATGATACGTACACACCCTACCACTGGTGGTCATAGGGACAACGTAATGATACGTACACACCCAACCACTAGTGGTCAGGGGATAACGTGTTGATACGTACACACCCTACCACTGGTGGTCAGGGGATAACGTAATGATACGTACACATCCATCCACTGGTGGTCAGGGGACAACGTGAGCGTGTTGATACGTACACATCCAAACACTGGTGGTCATAGGGACAACGTGCTGATACGTACACATCCATACCATTGGTGGTCAGGGGATAACGTAATGATACGTACACATCCAACCACTGGTGGTCAGGGGATAACGTAATGATACGTACACATCCAACCACTGGTGGTCAGGGGACAACGTGTTGATACGTACACACCCTACCACTGGTGGTCAGTGGACAACATAATGATACGTACACATCCAACAACTGGTGGTCAGGGGACAACGTAATGATACGTACACATCCAACAACTGGTGGTCAGGGGACAACGTAATGATACGTACACACCCTAGCACTTGTGGTCATAGGGACAACGTGTTGATACGTACACATGCAACCACTGGTGGTCAGGGGACAACGCAATGATACCTACACATCCAACCACTGGTGGTCAAGGGACAACGTAATGATACGTACACACCCTACCACTGGTGGTCATAGGTACAACGTGTTGATACGTACACACCCTACCACTGGTGGTCAGGGGACAACGTAATGATACGTACACATCCAACCACTGGCGGTCAGGGGACAACGTAATGATACGTACACATCCAACCACTGGCGGTCAGGGGACAACGTAATGATACGTACACATCCAACCACTGGTGGTCAGGGGACAACGTAATGATCATACACATCCAACCACTGGTTGTCAGGGGACAACGTAATGATTCGTACACACCCAACCACTGGTGGTCATTGGGACAACGTGTTGAAACGTACACATCCAACCACTGGTGGTCAGCTGACAACGTGTTGATACGTACACATGCAACCACTGGTGCTCAGGGGACAACATGTTGATACGTACACATCCAACCACTGGTGGTCAGGGGACAACGTGTTGATACGTACACATCCAACCACTGGTGGTCAGGGGACAACGTAATGATACGTACACACCCAACCACTGGTGGTCAGGGGACAACGTGTTGATACTTACACATCCAACCACTGGTGGTCAGGGGACAACGTGTTGATACTTACACATCCAACCACTGGTGGTCTGGGGATAACGTGTTGATACGTCACATCCAACCACTGGTTGTCAGGGGACAACGTGTTGATACGTACACATCCAACCACTGGTTGTCAGGGGACAACGTGTTGATAGTTAGACACCCAACCACTGGTTGTCAGGGTACAACGTAATGATTCGTACACACCCTACCACTGGTGTTCAGGGGACAACGGGTTGATACTTACACACCCTACCACTGGTGGTGATGGGACAACGTAATGATACGTACACACCCTACCACTGGTGTTCAGGGGACAACGTAATGATACGTACACACCCAACCACTGGTGGTCAAGGGACAATGTGTTGATACTTACACATCGAACCACTGGTGGTCAGGGGACAACGTGTTGATACGTACACACCTAACCACTGGTGTTCAAGGGACAACGTGTTGATACGTACACATCCAACCACTGGTGGTCAGGGGACAACGTGTTGATAGGAACACATCCAACCACTGGTGGTCAGGGGACAACGTAATGATACGTTCACACCCAACCACTGGTGGTCAGGGGACAACGTGTTGATACGTACACATCCAAACACTGGTGGTCAGGGGACAACGTATTGATACGTACACACCCAACCACTGGTGGTCAGGGGACAACGTAATGATACGTACACACCCTACCACTGGTGGTCAGGGGACAACGTGTTGATACGTACACATCCAACCACTGGTGGTCAGCTGACAACGTGTTGATACGTACACATCCAACCACTGGTGCTCAGGGGACAACGTGTTGATACGTGCACATCCAACGACTGGTGGTCAGGGGACAACGTAATGATACGTACACACCCAACCACTGGTGGTCAGGGACAACGTGTTGATACGTACACACCCATCCACTGGTGGTCAGCTGACAACGTGTTGATACGTACACATCCATCCACTGGTGGTCAGGGACAACGTGTTGATACGTACACATCCAACCACTGGTGGTCAGGGGACAACGTAATGATACGTACACTCCCTACCACTGGTGGTCAGAGGACAACGTAATGATACTTACACATCCTACCACTGGTGGTCAGGGGATAACGTAATGATACGTACACATCCAACCACTGGTGGTCAGGGGACAACGTGTTGATACTTACACACCCAACCACTGGTGGTCAGGGGATAACGTAATGATACTTACACATCCTACCACTGGTGGTCAGGGGATAACGTAATGATACGTACACATCTAACCACTGGTGGTCAGGGGACAACGTCTTTATACTTACACATCCTACCACTTGTGGTCAGGGGACAATGTGTTGAAACGTACACATCCAACCACTGGTGGTCAGGGGACAACGTAATGATACGTACACATCCAACCACTGGTGGTCATAGGGACAACGTAATGATACGTACACACCCTACCACTGGTGGTCAGGGGACAACGTAATGATACGTACACATCCAACCACTGGTGGTCAGGGGACAACGTAATGATACGTACACATCCAACCACTGGCGGTCAGAGGATAACGTAATGATACGTACACATCCATCCACTGGTTGTCAGGGGACAACGTATTGATACGTACACATCCATCCACTGGTTGTCAGGGGACAACGTATTGATACGTACACACCCTACCACTGGTGGTCAGGGGACAACGTAATGATACGTACACATCCAACCACTGGTGGTCAGGGGACAGCGTAATGATACGTACACATCCAACCACTGGCGGTCAGGGGATAACGTGTTGATACGTACACATCCAACCACTGGCGGTCAGGGGATAACGTGTTGATACGTACACATCCAACCACTGGTGGTCATAGGTACAACGTGTTGATACGTACACACCCTACCACTGGTGGTCATAGGGACAATGGGTTGATACGTACACATCCAACCACTGGTGGTCAGGGGACAACGTGTTGATACGTACACACCCTACCACTGGTGGTCAGGGGACAACGTGTTGATACGTACGCATCCAACCACTGGTGGTCAGGGGATAACGTAATGATACGTACACACCTAACCACTGGTGGTCAGGGGACAACGTAATGATACGTACACATCCAACCACAGGTGGTCAGGTGACAACGTGTTGATACGTACACATCCAACCACTGGTGATCAGGGGACAACGTAATGATACGTACACACCCTACCACTGGTGGTCAGGGGACAACGTAATGATACGTACACATCCAACCACTGGTGGTCAGGGGACAACGTAATGATACGTACACACCCTACCACTGGTGGTCAGGGGACAACGTAATGATACGTACACACCCAACCACTGGTGGTCAGGGGACAACGTAGTGATACGTACACACCCAACCACTGTTGGTCAGGGATTAACGTAATTATCTTACTTACCCAACCACTGGTCGTCAGGGGACAATGTGTTGATACTTACACATCCAGCCACTGGTGGTCAGGGGACAACGTGTTGGTACGTACACACCCAACCACTGGCGGTCATCGGGACAACGTATTGAAACGTACACACCCAACCACTGGTGGTCAGGGGACAACGTGTTGATACGTACACATCCAACCACTGGTGGTCAGGGGACAACGTGTTGATACGTACACACCCAGCCACTGGTGGTCAGGGGACAACGTGTTGATACGTACACACCCAACCACTGGTGGTCAGGGGACAACGTAATGATACGTGCACATCCAACCACTGGTGGTCAGGGGATAACGTGTTGATACGTACACATCCAACCACTGGTGGTCAGGGGACAACGTGTTGATACGTACACACCCAACCACTGGTGGTCAGGGGACAACGTAATGATACGTACACATCCAACCACTGGTGGTCAGGGGACAACGTAATGATACGTACGCATCCAACCACTGGCGGTCATAGGCACAACGTGTTGAAGCGTACAAATCCAACCACTGGTGGTCAGGGGACAACGTAATGATACGTACACACCCAACCACTGGTGGTCAGGTGACAACGTAATGATACGTACACATCCAACCACTGGTGGTCAGGGGATAACGTAATGATACGTACGCATCCAACCACTGGCGGTCATAGGGACAACGTGTTGAAACGTACAAATCCAACCACTGGTGGTCACATGGATTGATTGATTGATTGATTGATTGAATTGATGTCTGCTTTACGTCCAGCGAGCAGTATTTCAGCTATATTCAGTAGGGGAACAAGTTCACAAACAATAAATCAACGGAAAATGGGGGTGGGATGGGTCACATGGAATACTACTTTGACTGCCACTGGAAAAGTGTGGAGTTTTAGGTAGGGGCGGAAAATTTAGCCTTTTATAGTGGCTACAATGAGCCTACTCTTTTTCGAAATCTACAAAAGGGGTCCTTATCGTGCAAGGAGCGTGGCACTCTCCAAACACGTTACCCACTACGTTCCGTGGTCAGGCTTTCCGTATTATGACCTGAAAACCCCCCAACGAGAGGGTCTCCCCTATCCGTCATCCGGGGACGGGCTGGGCTGCTCTGTGGGTCGAGCACTGGGAACCCTCCCAGTATGGTCCCAGTGGTCATATGGACAACGTGTTGACACGTAGACATCTAACCACTGGTTGCCATAGGGACAACGTAATGATACGTACACATCCAACCACTGGTGCTCATATGGACAACGTGTTGATAGGTACACATTATATAATAAAGTTGTAATATGTTCGATTGGATTATAACAAGTCGTTTTACAGGGCTGATGTAAATAATTTGATACCATACATGTAATAAAATATGTACAAATCCATTAAACTTATGTAGGAATCGAAGCATTACAAAGTTTGTCAAATACTACTGGTACGAATGATTATTTATCTGATAATGTTTATAGCACTTATTAGTATTCCGTATATCTTTTATGTATAAAGGTCTATAATATTATTTCAATATAAAATACGTTAAATATAAATAAGTGTTATAAATTTCTGTCATTTCATTGTCAACATCAAATGAATGAATACGTATTTATATCTGTCATTTATGACAATATAACCCATGTTGTGACCTATGGCTGGATATCAGTTCTTACGCCGCAATTCATGGTCTGATGTGCATGTTCTCTGGCCAATATTGTATGATATACATCATATTCAGTCATTAATAACCAGTTGTGTAAAATACATGTGAAATTGTCCATTAAATATGGATCTAGTGAACAAGGACAATTACAGAAAAAACGGGGCCAATACTGAAAATATGCCCAAAACAGAAAAAACAGGCTCAATACAGAAAAAAACATCGCCAATACGGAAAAACAGGCTCAATACAGAAAAACAGGGCCAATACAGGAATGTCACTTACGGTAATTTATATATTAATATTATTTTAAAAACAAACACATTACACATTCGTTTACATTACGTTAATTACAGCAGAATTTTCAAGGAAAAAATTACATTTTCATACTGACAGTTGTTCATATTTATCTTTTATTATGTCCACAAGAAACCGAATTGGATCAAAAAGCTATATTGGTTATTGATAAAATGGTACTAAAATTTACTCAACTGGTTAATAAAAGTGTCATTAAATGGGTGTTTTCATATCGAAATGTATTATGTCCTCGGGAAGTGGTTCGAATAACTGTATTAGCCCTCGGCGTTGACTCGGGCTAATACAGCTACCCTCGACCCAATACAGCTTCCCTTGGGCATAATACAGGTCAAATATGAAAACATGTAATAACACTATAATATTGTATGATGTGTATGTTCTCTTTTATAATATTGTATGATGTCATGCTATCCAGTCAATATCGTCTGATGTGTATGTTCTCTGGTCAATATTGTATGATGTGCATCCTATTCAGTCAATAGTATATTGTCTGGTGTGTAGGTTCTCTGGTCAATATTGCATGTTCTATGGTAACTATTGAATGATGTGCATCCTATCCAGTCAATTTTGTCTGATGTATATGTCCTCGGGAAGCGGTATATTGGGGTTCGAATAACTGTATTAGCCCTCGGCGTTGCCTCGGGCTAATACAGCTATCCTCAACCCAATACAGCTTCTCTTGGACATAATACAGGTCAAATAAGAAAACACCCATGTAATAGTACTATAATATTGTATGATGTGTATGTTCTCTGGTCAATATTATATGATGTGCATATTCAGTCAATATTGTCTGATGTGTATGTTCTCTGGACAATATTGTATGATGTGCATCCTATCCAGACAATATTGTATGATGTGTATGTTCTCTGGTCAATATTGTATGATGTACCCCCTATCCAGTCAATATTGCATGATGTGCATGTTCTCTGGTCAATATTGATTGATGTGCATCCTAAGCAGTCAATGATTTCTGATTTTCATATACTCTTGTCTATATTGTCAGATTTGCCATGCTATCGTCAATATTGTCTGATTTAAATATTTTCTAGTCAATAGTGTTTATTTGCATGTTTTCTAGTCCATATTGTCATATTTGTATGTTATCTTGTCAATGTTGTCCGATCTGCATGTTCTCAAGTAAGTACATTTGTATTATCCAAATTAATCAGCCAGATAACATGTATTATTACATGAATAGAATTTTGCGTTGTTTTGATTTGTCAAAAAACAACTTTCGGGTCACGATAAATCGCAACAGTACTAAAATTACATAAAATGTTTGTACGCTGCACGATTCCGCTGCATAGTAGTCAAGCGGAATCCGATATCGACCTGGTTTTTATGTTTTAGCCAATCAGAATAGCCGTCTTAATAAATTCCGTCGTCCAATCAAATCGATTGTATTAATTGTACACAATTCAATGACGTCAGCTATACATACATCGTGCGTGTAAACAACACGTCGGTTCTGCGATATATTCATTCAATTATACTCTTCTCAATATTTGAAACTGGAATTTCAGGATTATCAGCAAATTGATATCAAAATGCAGTATTAAATAAAACATATTAAGGGTAACTAACATTACAACAATTACAAAATACAAGCAGGCGCTCCAATAGAATATACATCTTAAGTTTTTCTGATCAATGGAGATGGTGGTTTTATTCATGTAATAAAACAATTAATGACTTTGATATACGGTCCCTATCAGGATTTATCAGCCCTCAAAATGTATATTCACCTCGCCTAGCGGCTCGGTGAATATTACATTTCTCTGGCTGATAAATCCTGATAGTGACCTATATCAAAGTCATTAATTGTATAATATTCACCGAGCCGATAGGATTTTTTTAGGGCTAATAAATCCTGATAAGGACCGTATATCAACGTCAGCAATTGTTTTTATTACACGAATAAAATCACCATCTTCCTTAATCAGAAAAACAGATGATACTACCACACAATTGTACTTTTCGATATACTTTTATAGAAAAGCCGCTATATTGGATTCCGCTTTACCACTCTGCAGCAAAATCATGCAGCGGACAAAAATTTCATTTTTTTGATGCAATTTTATTACTGTTGCGATTTATCGTTACCGGAAAGTTGTTTTTAGACCCATCAGAAAACACGCAAAATTCTGTTCATGTAATAATGTCTGATATGCATACTTTCTGGTAAATATTGTATGACTTACACATTTTCTAGTCAGTTAATTGTCAGATTTGCATGTTGTTTTGGTCAATATTATCTAATTTGATGGTGCTGCAGTCAATATTATCTGACGTGCATATGATGTAGTCAATATTATCTGATTTGCATATGACGTAGTCAGTATTATCTGATTTGCATATGATGTAGTCAATATTATCTGATTTGCATTTGATGTAGTCAATATTATGTAATTTGCATGTTCAACAGTCAATATTATCTGATTTGCATGTTCTCTATTCAACATTATCTTACTTGCATGTTTTATAGTCTATATATTGTCTGATTTGGATGTTCTCTAGTCAACATTATCTTACTTGCATGTTTTATAGTCTATATTGTCTGATTTGGATGTTCTCTAGTCAGTATTATTTCATTTGCATGTTTTCTAATCATTTTTTTCTGATTTGCAATGTCTTCGGTCAATATTATTTAATTTTCATGTGCTGCAGTGAATATGGTTTTAAGTGCATGACTTTTTGTCACTAAGTACACATCTATACTACACTAAGAATGCATTAGATATTTTTATTGATTCGTTTATAGCATTAATGTTTGTAAAACATTGCGCCTTGTCACGAGAACAGTAATTAAATGCTCTAAAATCTAAACCTTCAAAAGTTACATTAATAAACAGTTTTTGTTGTTGATTTGTCAATTTATAGACATAAGAAGTATGGAGAAAGGTCAATGTGAGTACATCTGAACCCATTTGCAACATAAAACATGCACAATGAAAGGAATATTTTGCGAATTTCTGACATCAAACTGTTTATCAACGCATCATTTTAATTGTTAAATTATATTCTAATGCAATTCTTGATGTAACGTCAATTCTGATTGGACAACGTCAATAATTTCATGGCAAGCGCATACTTTTTTCCGGTTAATAAGCAATTCCAATTTAGTGATTTAATTTAGTTTTTCATTGCCGTAGCATTAGAATAGAGATAACCGTAATGTATTTGAAGATTTGCCGGCATCAATCGGTGATTTGATGGTCGGAAATTTCCGTTTACTGGCTGCGCTAACGCGTCGCCAGTAAACTCAATTTCCGACTATCAAATCACCAATTGATGCCGTCAAATCTTCAAATACAATACAGTTATCTCCTAAACAACATGCGTCAATGCCAAACTTTGTTAACTCGTGATTTAGAAAAAAGAGAAAATATCTTTAGAACGCCAGAAAATATTGGAGTATAGAACTAGACTCGGTGACTTCCCCCTTTACAATTGAATAAATCAATTTTTGAATTATGCATTACTGAACTCTGTACTGTCCTATGACTATGGTCGAGCGGATGTGGTACTTACTATATAATAGTGGTTGTAGTCGCCTCTGACTATGTCGTCTAGAAGTGGTACTAAATAACAACGGACATTTAATTGCTTAAATCTTTATGGGTTGAAGTAGTTTATAGGACATTTGATAATTGTACGAATGTTACCAATACAATTAAAACGTCATAAAAAATAAAACTGACATGACATATTTAAAACGTGTTGTGCTTTTTTTTACCATCTTTAATTTGTAATGTTTCAGTCAACAATAAAAAATATATATCCGTGACCAATTCTTTTTTCACTAGTATTTTGGGACATTCAAATTCTAATGCTGTGAATGTTAAAATACTAAATATATATATATAAATTGTATCTTTAAAGATCTGAATTCGTTTTTACCACTTTTTAAAATATTAATTCATGTCGCTGTTGACCTAATTGTAACCTGTAATACTAAATGTAGGAAACACAATCTAGTAACATGTAATAATAAATGTAGGGTACACAATCTGGTAACCTGTAATACTAAATGTAGGGTACACAATCTGGTAACCTGTAATACTAAATGTAGGATTCACAATCTGGTAACCTGTAATACTAAATGTAGGTTACACAATCTGGTAACCTCTTCCAATTTTATGCAGAGGTTTGCTCCAGACCTTTTCCGTGTTAAGCAACATATACTTCCAAGTACTACAGGTACTACAGGTACGGGGAATGCTTCTGGTTGTTTCCTGTTACACAGGGCATGCTTCTAGACATTTCGTGTAATGCAGTTAATGTTTCTAGCCATTTCCTGTGGCATACATTTAATGCTTCCGGCCATTACATGTGGCATACAATTAATGCTTCCAGTCGTTTCCTGTAGTATTCGTGTGGTTCTTGTTTTATGCATGGTTCACCTCTGTGACCTCAAGTTTGTTCTTGTATTATACATGCTTTGTTTTAACTTGTGTGCATTTAATCAGTTCATGTATTGTGCGAGGATTGGTGTTCAGTTGTATGCTTTCAGTTATTTCCTGTTAAATATAGGGCTTGCTTTTCTTTTTTATGGTTTTAGTTATTTCATTTGCACTTTATTGATAGTAGTTATTTACTTTTCACTCTTATGGTTTTAGGTATTTACTTTTCAATTTCATGTTTTTAGGGATTTACTTTTCACTTTCATGTTTTTAGTTATTTACCTTACATTTTCATGTTTTTAGGTATTTACTTTTCACTTTTATGTTATTGAGTTTTCACTTTCATGTTTTTAGGTATTTACTTTTCACTTCTATGTTTTTAGGTATTTACTTTTCACTTTTATGTTTTTGGGTATTTACTTTTCACTTTTATGTTATTTAGTTTTCACTTTCATGTTTTTAGGTATTTACTTTTCACTTTCATGTTTTTAGTTATTTACCTTACATTTTCATGTTTTTAGGTATTTACTTTTCACTTTTATGTTATTGAGTTTTCACTTTCATGTTTTTAGGTATTTACTTTTCACTTTCATGTTTTTAGTTATTTACCTTACATTTTCATGTTTTTAGGTATTTACTTTTCACTTTCATGTTTTTAGGTATTTACCTTTCACTTTTATGTTTTAGGTATTTACTTTACACTTTCATGTTTTTAGGTATTTACTTTTCACTTTTATGTTTTTAGGAATTTACTTTTCACTTTTATGTTTTAGGTATTTACTTTACACTTTCATGTTTTTAGGTATTTACTTTTCACTTTTATGTTTTTAGGTATTTACTTTTCACTTTTATGTTTTAGGTATTTACTTTTCACTTTTATGTTTTTAGGTATTTACTTTTCACTTTTATGTTATTTAGTTTTCACTTTCATGTTTTTAGGTATTTACTTTTCACTTTCATGTTTTTAGGTATTTACTTTTCACTTTCATGTTTTTAGTTATTTACCTTACATTTTCATGTTTTAAGGTATTTACTTTTCACTTTTATGCTTTCAATTACTTACTTTTGTTTTATAATCAATCATAATTAGGCTTATATATGTCTTGTCATTGGTATATTTACTTTAAGTTTTATTTATCACTCTTTCGTTTCACTTATCAACAGTCAATGATAACTGTATTATATATTATCTCTGATTTATATGTTTCTGGTGAATTACGTGTAGCTAGAGAAATCCGATACTGACACGGAATTGAAAGCATTTAATGTTGCGTAGATGATTCTAGAAAGAATATTGACATCGATTTCATCTATATACAGTATAAACTATTTTCAAATGACTTATTGTATTTCAAAGTTAACAATAAAACAAATGACCTTATAAAAATATTAATGCTTATTTATTTTGATTCTGAAACACATTGATTATACTTTGATTAATAAGATCTTATCTTTTACTCATATTACAGTGTAGTTTCAGCCATAAGAAAATTATATTGTTGAAATTGCATAATACAGTTTAATACGGTTGCAAAACTAATTTACTTTAAATAAAATAGTTAAATTTCCAGAAAAATATTGAATTGGTACATTAAGGACCGTTATTTTAGGTTATTTATATAATATTCAGAAAATCAATGTTTTTAATTAAAATAAGTTTTTTTTTTGTTTGGTTTCCGTACAAAGAGCACTAAGATAAAGCTGCCTTGTTGTAACTGCTAATGAAACACAATGATGAACTCTTTTTTTAATGACATAAATCTTATCATGATCTCTTTTAAAAAGAAAGGACTAGTACTGATGATGTTTAGAGTCGTTTATAGTTTAAGCTCCTCATATCGATTCCATTCGACTGTAGTACATAATATCCTTGCTATCTACCTGTCTTATCTTGATAGCTCTGGAGTGTATCTCGGGTACCTGCACCATTCCGGCAAACGGTACGGCACTTGATAGCTCTCCAGTGTATCTCGGGTACCTGCACCATTCCGGCAAACGGTACGGCCCAGTGTATCTCGGGTACCTGCACCATTCCGGCAAACGGTACGGTACTTGCGTTGTATTTTACAATGCTTTGTTGTCGTATGTTAGTCCTGAAACTGTATCAAACGTACGAAAAGCATCCGGGTTTACATTAAATCTTCTGCTTTCTAAATCGTGTTCTATATATTCTTAAGTACTATATACAAATTTTTCATTCCCTTTTGTAATATCAATATTTGAATTTCTAAATTCTTCATCCAGAAATCATTATATCAAAATCTGCGATTCAGTATTTCTTATTACATATTTTATAATCTAAGGACTAACATTTACAAAAGAAATTTGGTTAAGATTATTTGAAAAAATTAATTCTCGAAGAAGAAATTTTTAAATAAGAATTTTGAAACTAGAATTTAGGAGTGCAGATAATCGTTTTCTCACAAGAACGTTCTCAGGTCACAATATCGGGACAGCCATGAGTTTTTTAAAGAACAGACTACACTACTTGTCTGCCGCCAAATACTGCCTCCCAATATGGCTAATCTGCTGGTCCCCAGTAAAATACAGCTAATCTGCTGGTCTGTCGTCAAATACTGCTAATCTGCTGGTCCGCCGTCCAATACTGCTTATCTGCTGGTCAAATGTTCAATACTGCTAGTCTGATGGTCCGGCGTCCATACTGCTTATCTGCTGGTCCGCCTTCCAATACTGCTAATCTGCTGGTCCGGCGTCCAATACTGCTGATCTGCTGGTCCGGCGTCCAATACTGCTGATCTGCTGGTCCGCCTTCCAATAATGCTAATAATCTGGTCTGCCGTCCAATACTGCTAATCTGCTAGTCCGCGGTCCAATACTGTTAATCTGCTGGTCTGCCGCCCAATACTGCTAATCTAATGGTCCGCCTTCCAATACTGCTGATCTGCTGGTCTGCCGTCCAAAACTGCTAATCTGCTGGTCCGCCTTCCAATACTGCTGATCTGCTGGTCTGCCGTCCAAAACTGCTAATCTGCTGGTCCGCCTTCCAATACTGCTGATCTGCTGGTCTGCCGTACAATACTGCTAATCTGCTGGTCCGCCTTCCAATACTGCTTATCTGGTGGTTTGCCGTCCAATACTGCTAATCTGCTGGTCCGCCATCAAATACTGCTAATCTGCTGGTCTGCCGCCCAATACTGCTAATCTAATGGTCCGCCTTCCAATACTGCTGATCTGCTGGTCCGCCTTCCAATAATGCTAATCTGCTGGTCCGCGGTCCAATACTGTTAATCTGCTGGTCTGCCGCCAATACTGCTAATCTAATGGTCCGCCTTCCAATACTTCTGATCTGCTGGTCTGCCGTCCAATACTGCTAATCTGCTGGTCCGCCTTCCAGTACTGCTGATCTGCTGGTCCGCCTTCCAATGCTGCTGATCTGCTGGTGCGCCTTCCAATTCTGTTAATCTGCTGGTCCGCCTTCCAATACTGCTAATCTAATGGTCCGCGGTCCAATACTGTTAATCTGCTGGTCTGCCTTCTAATACTGCTTATCTGCTGGTGCGCCTTCCAATTCTGTTAATCTGCTGGTCCGCCGTCCAATACTGCTAATCCGCTGGTCCGCGGTCCAATACTGTTAATCTGCTGGTCTGCCGTCCAATACTGCTAATCTAATGGTCCGCCTTCCAATACTGCTAATCTGCTGGTCTGCCGTCCAATACTGCTAATCTGCTTGTCTGCCGTCCAATACTGCTAATCTAATGTCCACCTTCCAATACTGCTAATCTGCTGGTCCGCGGTCCAATACTGTTAATCTGCTGGTCTGCCGTCCAATACTGCTAATCTAATGGTCCGCCTTCCAATACTGCTAATCTGCCAGTCCGCAGTCCAATACTACTAATCTGCTGGTCTGCCGTCCAATACTGCTAATCTGCCAGTCCGCCTTCCAATACTGCTGATCTAATGGTCCGCCTTTCAATACTGCTTACCTGCTGGTCCGACGTCCAATACTGTTACTCTGCTGGTCTGCCGTCCAATGCTAATCTGCCAGTCCGCCTTCCAATACTGCTGATCTAATGGTCCGCAGTCCAATACTGCTTATCTGGCAGTCCGCCATCCAATACTGCTAATCTGCTGGTCTGTCGTCCAATACTGCTTATCTGCTGGTCCAACGTCCAATACTGTTACTTTGCTGGTCTGCCGTCCAATACAACTTATCTGGCAGTCCGCCATCCAATACTGCAAATCTGCTGGTCTGTCGTCCAATACTGCTAATCTAATGGTCCGATACTGCTAATCTGCTGGTCGCCGTCCAATAATGCTGATCTGCTGGTTCGCCGCCCAATTCTGCTAATCTGCTGGTCTGCCATCAAATTATGCTGATCTGCCGTCCAATATTGCTTATCTGCTGGTCCGCCGTCCAATACTGCTAATCTGCTGGTCTGCCGTCCAAAAATGCTTATCTGCTGGTCTGCCGTACAATCATGCTTATATGCTGGTCTGCCGTCGAATAATGCTAATCTGCTGATCCGCCTTTTAATACTGCTTATCTGCTGGTCCACCGTCAAATACTGCTAATTTGATGGTCCGCTGTGCAATACTGCCTATCTGCTGGAAATTGCTAATAATAACCATGTGTCCGTATTTGTATACCTTTGAATTGTGATTCCTTGTCTAATCCACGTGTTAATTTATTATTTGTCTGTCCTTTGATTGTGAGTGCCTAGTATCCAAATGGGCTAACTTTTGGACTGTGTTCTTTTCTACTCCATAAGTTAACTTGTTAAACTTTATGTCCATATTTATCCGTTTGATCGGTATTTATACAAATTAAATAAACACGCTTAGTTATAATAGAAATGAACTTCCGGTTCTTCTATTCTTAATGATGCGTATTGTTGATGAGTGTTGCCTTGGTCCAACTAGTTTCCATTCATCAATGCAATTAATAGACTAATGTTGATTTGTGATGTTTTTTTATATATTAACGTTTATTGAACTGTTACTGATGTGAAGCACTAATTTAATATTTCTTTAAATGACTATTAAAGCTGTAGCCTTTATTAACGTGCAGTTGACAACAAATTAACAATATTGTATTATATAACTTATTACCAAAACAATTATAACAAACAAACAGATACGGATTGAGATGATGTGTAGCGCTTCCAGCATCTACCAAATTATAAAAAATAACAGACATGGATTATGATAATATGGAACGCTTTCAGCGTAAAAAGTTACAATATGCATGTATCCTCTTGTATTAAACTAATAACCCCTGATCTTTACTGATAGGTATGGATCTATCCCTTTGTATGACACATTGACCTTTGATCTGTATAACCCCTGACCTTTACTGATGGGTATGGATCTATACCTTTATATAACGAATTTACCTTTGATCTGTATAACCCCTGACCTTTACTGATGGGTATTAACTTTGTATAACACATTGACCTTTGATCTGTATAACCCCTGACCTTTCCAGATGGGTATTCTTCTATCTCCTTGTTTTACAACCCTTGATAGTTGCAGGTCGGTATAGATATATCTATATGTATAACACCTTAACTCGTGTCCTATACAGATGGGTATACTTCTATCTCCTTGTTTTACAACCCTTGATAGTTGCAGGTCGGTATAGATATATCTATATGTATGACACCTTAACTCGTGTCCTATACAGATGGGTATTCTTCTATCTCCTTGTTTTACAACCCTTGATAGTTGCAGGTCGGTATAGATATATCTATATGTATAACACCTTAACTCATGTCCTATACAGATGGGTATTCTTCTATCTCCTTGTTTTACAACCCATGATAGTTGCAGGTCGGTATAGATATATCTATATAACACTTTAAACCTAGATTTGTGAAGTGGACCTGGCTTTGAAGCTTTCTCTACTATTTACCCAATCAATGTCTACTAACCTGTTATGCTAATTTATTATATTTGAATATACATAAAATCTTTCATATTATAGGAATCAGCTCCCAATCTCGCTGACAAAAAGATATTTACGCACTAATAAGTCCTTCCTGAAATAATACAATGCACAGTTGTTATGGCTAATTGGATGTTTCAAATTGTTTATTTCCAGCGAAAGAATATTATTGGAAGTAACTACTTGTCTGACCAGACAAGAACATAAAATAATGAACTTCTTAATGGCATGATCCCAACGAGTGTCCATTTTACGACGATTATCACTAAATAACGGTGTGCAGTGTATACAACTCGAAGATCCTTTACAAATGTGTTATAATTCTTGTTTAAATTGACTATCGAACTAGTAGTATAAGTCGTAAACGAATAAAACATTGAATCGCCAGGAAAATCACAACGTCAGAGAGAAACTTAGGTCCAACTACGTTCTGGTGAATGGCATGGTCAGAGAAACTATAGAAGGCTAGATTATAACTATACGGCATCGACAGAGAAACTTATAATCGTCAGAGCAACTTAGATCCATGCTGATACTCTACTTACTGGTTTACGTCATCGTCATAGCAACTTAGATCCAAGCTGAGAATCTACTTACTGGTTTACGTCATCGTCAGAGCAACTTAGATCCATGCTGATACTCTACTTACTGGTTTACGTCATCGTCAGAGCAACTTAGATCCAAGCTGAGATTCTACTTACTGGTTTACGTCATCGTCAGAGAAACTTAGAGCCAAGCTGAGACTCTACTTACTGATTTCGGCATCGTAAGAGAAACTTAAATCTAAGCTGAGACTCTACATACTGGCTTACGGCATCGTCAGAACAACTTAAATCCAAGCTTAGTCTCTACTTACGTCATCGTCAGAGAAAGTTATTTAAATTTCTTCCGTAAATGGCCGATTTCTGGTACAGATGACCCAGTACAGATGAGCTCACGCGCACACATCTGTTCTTGCTGCGTTATCCAATCCAAACGCCAGAAACAAGAACGTTGTTATGGAAGATTAACAACGTTCTTCTATGACGTTCTTGTTTCCGGCATTCTGATTGGACGTCAGAGACAATGGAGTCTACAATAATGGAAAGTATATATATTATAGCGATGTGAAAGTTGTTAGTTTACGGAAGAAATAGGTACTTTCATACGTTCTTGGGAAAGTCCGTGTGAACTTTCACTCGTGATAGAAATTGTTATGTCTTTTGGCTCGTTACGCTGCGCTCCACTCGCGAAAAGACATAAAATTTCTATCACTCGTGAAAGATCAACCGGTCTTTCCCAAAAACGTATGAAAGAACCTATTAATCTTTGACGCTACTTCCTGGTATACGTCATTGTCAGAGAAACTTAGATCTAAGCTAAGAGACTACTTACTGGTTTACGGCATCGTCAGAGAAACTTAGATCCAAGTTGAGACTCTACTTACAATCGATTGTTGTATACCTCATAAATGTTTGATCATGTTCTCCATCCTCATTTAGACAAGCAATGATATCAAACGGTCAGAAGTGTGTTTTTCGATTTACAATCTCACAATAAGCGACAACAGACCTGTGGTTCCTTTTACTATTCCCTGTGAGTAACTTACACACGACGTTTATTAAACGACAGTAAAGTTGCACCTTAAACAAGTAATCTTCGGGAAAATTCCTCGCGATTAATTCCTGATGCCATTTATCTCCTCAATTCAGGAAAGTGGAACGCTACGCAATCAAAATATATAACTAGGTATAGTCTTTTGCGGTGGGTCCATGAAACAAGCCATTGTTAAAGAGTTGTGTACTGGTTAGCTTATATTAATTACAAAGAAGGTATCTGTTAACACTTCACAGCTTGAATAAAAAATTATACAATTAATAAACGATAGAAGTTTGAGCTGTAGGCTGGACAGAGGCTGAGTTGTATGGTAGAGACAGGTTCGTAGTCTGTAGTACACACAGACGATTCGACTGTATTACAGATCTATGGTACGGACAGAGGTTCAAGCTGTGGTACGGTTAGAGGTTCAAGCTGTGGCATGGACAGAGGTTCAAGATGTGGTACGGACAGCGGTTCAAGCTGTGGTACGGATAGAGATTCAAGCTGTTGGACGGCAAAGTTTCGAGCTGTGACAACAAAAGAGGTTCAATTAAGCTGTGGCACCAACAGAGGTTAAAGCTGTGGGACGGACACAGTTTCGAGCTGTGGTACCAAACAGAGGTTTAAACTGTGATACCATACAGAGGTTTAAGCTGTGGTAAGCGCAGAGGTTCAAAGATTTTAGCTGTAGGACAGACAGAGGTCCAAGCTGTGGATAGAGGTACAAGTTATGTTACAGACATAAGTTCAACCTGTGGTAAGAGCAGAAGTTCAAGCTGTTGTACGAGCAGAGTGTCGAGCTGTGACAGAGGTTCAAGCCGCGGGACGGATAGAGTTTTAAGCTGTGAAAGGGAAAGGTTTTAGATGTGGACAGATGTTTGAGCTGTATGATGGACAGGGGTTCGAGCTGTGGTACCAATAGATGGATGAAGGTTCGAGCTGTTATACCGGTAGTGGTTTTATCTGTGGACAGAGGCTCGAAAAAGTATGCTGAAACGTACTAAAGGTACTTTCAAAAGAAATATTACAAAGATGTTAGCTATTAAAATGGCAATTTCTAAAATCTAATGTAAACATAGTGCATACCTAAATTAAAAAGTACACATCTAATGAAACGAATACAAAACAGGAATTTGGAATTTCACATTCAGTTGTCAGAAAAATAGCATGGAAACCAACCAAATAACACGAGCCGAAATATCAATGGACAACTACAAATCAATGGACAACTACAAATGAATGGACAACTACAAATCAATGGACAACTACAATGGACAACTACAAATCAATGGACAACTACAAATCAATGGACAACTACAAATCAATGGACAACTACAAATCCGAGGTCAACTACAATGGACAACTACAAATCAATGGACAACTACAAATCAATGGACAACTACAAATCAATGGACAACTACAAATCAATGGACAACTACAATGGACAACTACAAATCAATGGACAACTACAAATCAATGGACAACTACAAATCAATGGACAACTACAAATCCGAATTCAGAAAGTGAGAAGCTAGAACCCATTAAAATCCATGGGTGTACTCAGGTGCTCCAGACGAGTAACCAGTGCCTGCCTCTGTAGTTAATCATTGTCATGTCTAGAAAAAAGGAATAGGAAACACTACCTATGTTTCAGCGAAAATGTCTGATTGTATTTTATAGGCGGATTTCAAAACAATCCAGCTGCACCTAAATACACAGCATATAAATTTATATGGTATTCGGGTAGTCTAGAAGAAGTCTCTTTTCGCTCGTGTTTGGTTTAAAAGCTGCAGAGATAAATACTAGACATCTATTGCGCTGTAAACTGAATAAAGCTTTAGATAAATGTGAAAACAATTATCTGAACTACATCGAGTCCCATACATGCTCACAACAATTATCTGAACTACATCGAGTCCCATACATGCTCACAACAATTATCTGAACTACATCGAATCCCATACATGCTCACAACAATTATCTGAACTACATCGAGTCCCATACATGCTCACAACAATTATCTGAACTACATCGAGTCCCATACATGCTCACAACAATTATCTGAACTACATCGAGTCCCATACATGCTCACAACAATTATCTGAACTACATCGAGTCCCATACATGCTCACAACACTTATCTGAACTACATCGAGTCCCATACATGCTCACAACAATTATCTGAACTACATCGAGTCCCATACATGCTCACAACAATTATCTGAACTACATCGAGTCCCATACATGCTCACAACAATTATCTGAACTACATCGAGTCCCATACATGCTCACAACAATTATCTGAACTACATCGAGTCCCATACATGCTCACAACAATTATCTGAACTACATCGAGTCCCATACATGCTCACAACAATTATCTGAACTACATCGAGTCTCATACATGCTCACAACAATTATCTGAACTACATCGAGTCCCATACATGCTCACAACAATTATCTGAACTACATCGAATCCCATACATGCTCACAACAATTAAAACTTGTATTACATCTAGTTTTCAGTGGTATACAGTTATAGCTTTTTGATGAATTCGATAAACAAAATGTATTGACCGGAACTTAAAAGGCTATTTATAATATCAGTCATAATTATTTTTGGGTTTTCTTAATGGACATTTAACACACATTAATTTTAAATCAACGTCTGGTTAATTTTCTTTTGAATAAAAATAAAAAAAGGGGCCTTGGTGGCCGAGTGGTTAAGGTAGTTAGTCTACTATTGATCACATGGTCTGTCAACACTGAGATTGCGGGTTCGGTTCTCACCGCAGGCAGGGTGTACTCAACTCCAATCTTAATCGACAAAGATTGCCAGTTTTCCTACCGCAGGTCGGGGGTTTTCTCCTGATATTCCGGCTTCTTCCCAAATAAAAACTGGACACCATGATATAGCTGAAAAATTGCTGAAAGGGACGTTAAACATCGTCAAACAAACAACAAACATATAAAAATAAAAAAAAGAATGTCCTTCATCTTACACAATAAAAGAGGTTATTGTAAACATAGGTCAATCACATGGTCCATTACTGTTTGTATGCTGCACACAAAGTGATGCTGATTGTAAACATAGGTCAGTCACATGGTCCATTACTGTTTGTATGTATGCTGCACACAAAGTGATGCTGATTGTAAACATAGGTCAATCACATTCCATGGTCCATTACTGTTTGTATATATGCTGCACACAAAGTGATGCTGATTGTAAACATAGGTCAATCACATGGTCCATTACTGTTTGTATATATGCTGCACACAAAGTGACGCTGATTGTAAACATAGGTCAATCACACGGTCCATTACTGTTTGTATATATGCTGCACACAAAGTGATGCTGATTGTGAACATAGGTCAATCACATGGTCCATTACTGTTTGTATATATGCTGCACACAAAGTGACGCTGATTGTAAACATAGGTCAGTCACATGGTCCATTACTGTTGGTATGCTGCACACGAAGTGACGCTGATTGTAAACATAGGTCAATCACATGGTCCATTACTGTTTGTATGCTCCACACAAAGTGATACTGATTGTAAACATAGGTCAATCACACGGTCCATTACTGTTTGTATATATGCTGCACACGAAGTGATACTGATTGTAAACATAGGTCAATCACACGGTCCATTACTGTTTGTATATATGCTGCACACAAAGTGACGCTGATTGTAAACATAGGTCAGTCACATGGTCCATTACTGTTTGTATATATGCTGCACACAAAGTGATACTGATTGTAAACATAGGTCAATCACATGGTCCATTACTGTTTGTATATATGCTCCACACAAAGTGATGCTGATTGTAAACATAGGTCAATCACATGGTCCATTACTGTTTGTATATATGCTGCACACAAAGTGACGCTGATTGTAAACATAGGTCAGTCACATGGTCCATTACTGTTTGTATATATGCTGCACACAAAGTGATGCTGATTGTAAACATAGGTCAATCACATTCCATGGTCCATTACTGTTTGTATATATGCTGCACACAAAGTGATACTGATTGTAAACATAGGTCAGTCACATGGTCCATTACTGTTTGTATATATGCTGCACACAAAGTGATGCTGATTGTAAACATAGGTCAATCACATTCCACGGTCCATTACTGTTTGTATATATGCTGCACACAAAGTGATACTGATTGTAAACATAGGTCAATCACATGGTCCATTACTGTTTGTATATATGCTGCACACAAAGTGACGCTGATTGTAAACATAGGTCAGTCACATGGTCCATTACTGTTTGTATATATGCTGCACACAAAGTGATGCTGATTGTAAACATAGGTCAATCACATTCCATGGTCCATTACTGTTTGTATATATGCTGCACACGAAGTGATACTGATTGTAAACATAGGTCAATCACATGGTCCATTACTGTTTGTATATATGCTGCACACGAAGTGATACTGATTGTAAACATAGGTCAATCACATGGTCCATTACTGTTTGTATATATGCTGCACACGAAGTGATACTGATTGTAAACATAGGTCAATCACATCCCATGGTCCATTACTGTTTGTATATATGCTGCACACGAAGTGATGCTGATTGTAAACATAGGTCAATCACACGGTCCATTACTGTTTGTATATATGCTCCACACAAAGTGATGCTGATTGTAAACATAGGTCAATCACATGGTCCATTACTGTTTGTATATATGCTGCACACAAAGTGATACTGATTGTAAACATAGGTCAATCACATTCCATGGTCCATTACTGTTTGTATATATGCTGCACACAAAGTGACGCTGATTGTAAACATAGGTCAATCACACGGTCCATTACTGTTTGTATATATGCTCCACACAAAGTGATACTGATTGTAAACATAGGTCAATCACACGGTCCATTACTGTTTGTATATATGCTCCACACAAAGTGATGCTGATTGTAAACATAGGTCAGTCACATGGTCCATTACTGTTGGTATGCTGCACACAAAGTGATGCTGATTGTAAACATAGGTCAATCACATGGTCCATTACTGTTTGTATATATGCTACACACAAAGTGATGCTGATTGTAAACATAGGTCAATCACATGGTCCATTACTGTTTGTATATATGCTACACACAAAGTGATGCTGATTGTAAACATAGGTCAATCACATTCCATGGTCCATTACTGTTTGTATATATGCTGCACACAAAGTGATGCTGATTGTAAACATAGGTCAATCACATGGTCCATTACTGTTTGTATATATGCTGCACACAAAGTGATGCTGATTGTAAACATAGGTCAATCACATGGTCCATTACTGTTGGTATGCTGCACACAAAGTGATGCTGATTGTAAACATAGGTCAATCACATGGTCCATTACTGTTTGTATATATGCTCCACACAAAGTGATGCTGATTGTAAACATAGGTCAATCACACGGTCCATTACTGTTTGTATATATGCTCCACACAAAGTGATGCTGATTGTAAACATAGGTCAATCACATGGTCCATTACTGTTGGTATGCTGCACACAAAGTGACGCTGATTGTAAACATAGGTCAGTCACATGGTCCATTACTGTTTGTATATATGCTACACACAAAGTGATGCTGATTGTAAACATAGGTCAGTCACATGGTCCATTACTGTTTGTATATATGCTACACACAAAGTGATGCTGATTGTAAACATAGGTCAATCACATTCCATGGTCCATTACTGTTTGTATATATGCTGCACACAAAGTGATGCTGATTGTAAACATAGGTCAATCACATGGTCCATTACTGTTGGTATGCTGCACCACACAAAGTGATGCTGATTGTAAACATAGGTCAGTCACATGGTCCATTACTGTTTGTATATATGCTCCACACAAAGTGATGCTGATTGTAAACATAGGTCAATCACATGGTCCATTACTGTTTGTATATATGCTACACACAAAGTGATGCTGATTGTAAACATAGGTCAATCACATGGTCCATTACTGTTTGTATATATGCTCCACACAAAGTGATGCTGATTGTAAACATAGGTCAATCACATGGTCCATTACTGTTTGTATATATGCTGCACACAAAGTGATGCTGATTGTAAACATAGGTCAATCACATGGTCCATTACTGTTTGTATATATGCTGCACACAAAGTGATGCTGATTGTAAACATAGGTCAATCACATGGTCCATTACTGTTGGTATGCTGCACACGAAGTGATGCTGATTGTAAACATAGGTCAATCACATGGTCCATTACTGTTGGTATGCTGCACACAAAGTGATGCTGATTGTAAACATAGGTCAATCACATGGTCCATTACTGTTTGTATATATGCTCCACACAAAGTGATGCTGATTGTAAACATAGGTCAATCACACGGTCCATTACTGTTTGTATATATGCTCCACACAAAGTGATGCTGATTGTAAACATAGGTCAATCACATTCCACGGTCCATTACTATTTGTATATATGCTGCACACAAAGTGATGCTGATTGTAAACATAGGTCAATCACATGGTCCATTACTGTTTGTATATATGCTCCACACAAAGTGACGCTGATTGTAAACATAGGTCAGTCACATGGTCCATTACTGTTTGTATATATGCTCCACACAAAGTGACGCTGATTGTAAACATAGGTCAGTCACATGGTCCATTACTGTTGGTATGCTGCACACGAAGTGATACTGATTGTAAACATAGGTCAATCACATTCCATGGTCCATTACTGTTTGTATATATGCTCCACACAAAGTGATGCTGATTGTAAACATAGGTCAATCACATGGTCCATTACTGTTTGTATATATGCTCCACACAAAGTGATGCTGATTGTAAACATAGGTCAATCACATGGTCCATTACTGTTGGTATATATGCTCCACACAAAGTGACGCTGATTGTAAACATAGGTCAATCACATGGTCCATTACTGTTTGTATGTATGCTGCACACAAAGTGATGCTGATTGTAAACATAGGTCAATCACATGGTCCATTACTGTTTGTATATATGCTCCACACAAAGTGACGCTGATTGTAAACATAGGTCAGTCACATGGTCCATTACTGTTGGTATATATGCTCCACACAAAGTGACGCTGATTGTAAACATAGGTCAGTCACATGGTCCATTACTGTTGGTATGCTGCACACGAAGTGATACTGATTGTAAACATAGGTCAATCACATTCCATGGTCCATTACTGTTTGTATATATGCTGCACACAAAGTGATGCTGATTGTAAACATAGGTCAATCACATGGTCCATTACTGTTTGTATATATGCTCCACACAAAGTGATGCTGATTGTAAACATAGGTCAATCACATGGTCCATTACTGTTTGTATGCTGCACACAAAGTGATGCTGATTGTAAACATAGGTCAATCACATGGTCCATTACTGTTGGTATATATGCTGCACACGAAGTGATACTGATTGTAAACATAGGTCAATCACATGGTCCATTACTGTTGGTATATATGCTGCACACGAAGTGATACTGATTGTAAACATAGGTCAATCACATGGTCCATTACTATTTGTATATATGCTGCACACAAAGTGATGCTGATTGTAAACATAGGTCAATCACATGGTCCATTACTGTTTGTATGCTGCACACAAAGTGATACTGATTGTAAACATAGGTCAGTCACATGGTCCATTACTGTTTGTATGCTGCACACAAAGTGATACTGATTGTAAACATAGGTCAATCACATGGTCCATTACTGTTTGTATATATGCTCCACACAAAGTGACGCTGATTGTAAACATAGGTCAGTCACATGGTCCATTACTGTTGGTATGCTGCACACGAAGTGATACTGATTGTAAACATAGGTCAATCACATGGTCCATTACTGTTTGTATGTATGCTGCACACGAAGTGATACTGATTGTAAACATAGGTCAATCACATGGTCCATTACTGTTTGTATATATGCTGCACACAAAGTGATACTGATTGTGAACATAGGTCAATCACATGGTCCATTACTGTTTGTATATATGCTGCACACAAAGTGATACTGATTGTAAACATAGGTCAATCACATGGTCCATTACTGTTTGTATGCTCCACACAAAGTGATGCTGATTGTAAACATAGGTCAATCACACGGTCCATTACTGTTTGTATATATGCTCCACACAAAGTGATGCTGATTGTAAACATAGGTCAATCACATGGTCCATTACTATTTGTATATATGCTCCACACAAAGTGATGCTGATTGTAAACATAGGTCAGTCACATGGTCCATTACTGTTTGTATATATGCTGCACACGAAGTGACGCTGATTGTAAACATAGGTCAGTCACATGGTCCATTACTGTTTGTATGCTGCACACGAAGTGATACTGATTGTAAACATAGGTCAGTCACATGGTCCATTACTGTTTGTATATATGCTGCACACAAAGTGATGCTGATTGTTAACATAGGTCAATCACATTCCATGGTCCATTACTGTTTGTATATATGCTGCACACGAAGTGACGCTGATTGTAAACATAGGTCAGTCACATGGTCCATTACTGTTTGTATGCTCCACACAAAGTGATGCTGATTGTAAACATAGGTCAATCACACGGTCCATTACTGTTTGTATATATGCTGCACACAAAGTGATACTGATTGTAAACATAGGTCAGTCACATGGTCCATTACTATTTGTATATATGCTGCACACAAAGTGATGCTGATTGTAAACATAGGTCAATCACATGGTCCATTACTGTTTGTATATATGCTCCACACAAAGTGATGCTGATTGTAAACATAGGTCAATCACATGGTCCATTACTGTTGGTATGCTGCACACAAAGTGATACTGATTGTAAACATAGGTCAATCACATTCCATGGTCCATTACTGTTTGTATATATGCTGCACACAAAGTGATGCTGATTGTTAACATAGGTCAATCACATTCCATGGTCCATTACTGTTTGTATATATGCTCCACACAAAGTGATGCTGATTGTAAACATAGGTCAATCACATTCCATGGTCCATTACTGTTTGTATATATGCTGCACACAAAGTGATGCTGATTGTAAACATAGGTCAATCACATTCCACGGTCCATTACTGTTTGTATATATGCTGCACACAAAGTGATGCTGATTGTAAACATAGGTCAATCACATGGTCCATTACTGTTTGTATATATGCTCCACACAAAGTGATACTGATTGTGAACATAGGTCAATCACATGGTCCATTACTGTTTGTATATATGCTCCACACAAAGTGATGCTGATTGTAAACATAGGTCAATCACATTCCATGGTCCATTACTGTTTGTATATATGCTCCACACAAAGTGATGCTGATTGTAAACATAGGTCAATCACATGGTCCATTACTGTTTGTATATATGCTCCACACAAAGTGATACTGATTGTGAACATAGGTCAATCACATGGTCCATTACTGTTTGTATATATGCTCCACACAATGTGATGCTGATTGTAAACATAGGTCAATCACATGGTCCATTACTGTTTGTATATATGCTCCACACAAAGTGATACTGATTGTGAACATAGGTCAATCACATTCCATGGTCCATTACTGTTTGTATATATGCTCCACACAAAGTGACGCTGATTGTAAACATAGGTCAATCACATGGTCCATTACTGTTTGTATATATGCTCCACACAAAGTGATGCTGATTGTAAACATAGGTCAATCACATGGTCCATTACTGTTTGTATGCTCCACACAATGTGATGCTGATTGTAAACATAGGTCAATCACATGGTCCATTACTGTTTGTATATATGCTCCACACAAAGTGATGCTGATTGTAAACATAGGTCAGTCACACGGTCCATTACTGTTTGTATATATGCTGCACACAAAGTGATGCTGATTGTAAACATAGGTCAATCACATTCCATGGTCCATTACTGTTTGTATATATGCTGCACACAAAGTGATGCTGATTGTAAACATAGGTCAATCACATTCCATGGTCCATTACTGTTTGTATATATGCTCCACACAAAGTGATGCTGATTGTAAACATAGGTCAATCACATGGTCCATTACTGTTTGTATATATGCTCCACACAATGTGACGCTGATTGTAAACATAGGTCAATCACACGGTCCATTACTGTTTGTATATATGCTCCACACAAAGTGATGCTGATTGTAAACATAGGTCAATCACATTCCATGGTCCATTACTGTTTGTATATATGCTGCACACAATGTGACGCTGATTGTAAACATAGGTCAATCACACGGTCCATTACTGTTTGTATATATGCTCCACACAAAGTGATGCTGATTGTAAACATAGGTCAATCACATTCCATGGTCCATTACTGTTTGTATATATGCTCCACACAAAGTGATGCTGATTGTAAACATAGGTCAATCACATTCCATGGTCCATTACTGTTTGTATATATGCTCCACACAAAGTGATGCTGATTGTAAACATAGGTCAATCACATGGTCCATTACTGTTTGTATATATGCTCCACACAAAGTGACGCTGATAGACATATATGACAAATTATACTTCATTATTCTTGTAGTGATAATTGCTATACCTATAAAACCTGCTGATGTGACTCACGAAGCCATTGATGCTAATTGCCAATAATTCTTCTTCAATAATGTCGTTGTTAGATTGCCTGGGTGCCGTTTCATAAAGCGATCGCTAGCTTAACGTGCACGTTATCCCATTTAAATTGCATGGGATAACGAGTACGTTAATAAGCGATCGCTTTATGAAACGGCACCCTGGTCTGTCAATCGTTATGTCTGAAAATGGACTGGTATGTCGTTGTTAGATTGCCTGGGTGACGTTTCATAAAGCGATCGCTATAGCTTAACGTGCACGTTATCCCATTTAAATTGCATGAGATAACGAGCACGTTAATTAGCAATCGCTTTATGAAACGGCACCCTTGTCTGGCAATCGTTATGTCTGAAAATGGACTGGTATTAGATTAATCCTACAGGAAAACTCAATCCATTAAAAAATTAAGTGTACGTAATCTGTGTTTCATTTGTTAACGCATAAACAAGTAATTGTTTACCTGTCGTTGATCAGTATTAGTAAAGACTGTATGACCCGATCGACATGCCAGTTCATAATTAGCAGAGGCAGTATTTCCTGCACGCTAATCGGTTTGCGAGTTCGTCATTAGCAGAAGTTGTATTACATGTACCTGTCGCTGATCGGTGTGCAAGTTCGTCATTAGCAGAGGCTGTATTAGCTCTCGCTGATCCGTATGCAAGTTTGTCATTAACAGAGGTTGTATTACCTGTCGCTGTTCGGGTATGCGAATTCGTCATTAGCAAAAGTTGTATTACATGTACCTGTCGCTGATCGGTGTGCAAGTTTCGTCATTAGCAGAGGCTGCATTACCACCTCTCGCTGATCGGTATGTAAGTTTGTCATTAGCAGAGGTTGTATTACCTGTCTCTGATCGTTATGCGAGTTCGTCATTAGCAGAGGCGGTATTACCTGTCTCTGATCGTTATGCGAGTTCGTCATTAGCAGAGGCGGTATTACCTGTCGCTGATCGTTATGCGAGTTCGTCATTAGCAGAGGCGGTATTACCTGTCTCTGATCGTTATGCGAGTTCGTCATTAGCAGAGGCGGTATTACCTGTCGCTGATCGTTATGCGAGTTCGTCATAAGCAAAGGCTGTTATAACCTGTCGCTTATCGGTATGCAAGTTTGTCAGTAGAGGCTGTATTACGTGTCGCTGATAGGTAAACACATTAGCAGCGGCTGTATAACCTGTCGCTAATCGATATGCGAGTTCGTCATTAGCAAAGGTGGTATTACCTTTCGCTGATCGGTATGCGAGTCCGTCATAAGGAAAGGCTGTTATTACCTGTCGCTGATAAACATGCGAGTTCTTCATTTCATTATCAAAAGCTGTTATTACCTGTCGCTGGTCGTTATGCGAGTTAACAGATTTGTTTTAGATTTTACAAGGAATCATTCAATCGGAGTGATCTCCCTTTGTTATTTGAACGCCTGTACTTTTAGGACGTATCGGTCGTTACATATATCGATTCTGTAAGCGAAAAATAATTTAATAATATTGCTTTATTTCATAATACGTACAATAAATATGGTGATTGTACAGTATTCTACGTGGATTTTTACATACTTTGGGGGGATTTTACATATTTTGGGATTTTACATACTTTGGGCGGATTTCACATACTTTGGGCGGAAATTGTTTTGTGATAAGCGGTTTAAAGGGTACCAAATAATATCAGGCGAATAAATATAAACAAAACACACAAATAGATTTGGCAGTATTATTGACGTAAGTAAAAATATATATATAAATATAACACAATGTAAATATAAGACAATATACATAAATATATCAATTCATATAAATGATATTTAAATATAAGACAAATCAATAAATAAATACATTTTTTGGCACAAACGTCAGCCATATATAAATCATTTTAAATAAAGTAGTAGGATCAAATTGAACAAGGGAGGGAGGGTGGGTTATTATAATTGTCACATAAATGAGTGTGTAATCATAACACATAAAAATGAGCAGTTCTTAATCTACATCGAAATATATATTAATCTAAACAAAGAAACTTGAGGGAATCAATGAAAGAATAGTAGTAATCATTTACGTAAAATTAGAAGTGAGCTTCAGTTAACTAACCGAATGAAATCATGAATATTAATGAATATCCCGCCCTCGTTGTTACAATTAAATATTTTTACTTTTAAAAATATATAAATTGTTTTGTGATAAGCGGTTTAAAGGGTACCAAATAATATCAGGCGAATAAATATAAACAAAACACACAAATAGATTTGGCAGTATTATTGACGTAAGTAAAAATATATATATAAATATAACACAATGTAAATATAAGACAATATACATAAATATATCAATTCATATAAATGATATTTAAATATAAGACAAATCAATAAATAAATACATTTTTTTGGCACAAACGTCAGCCAAGCCATAAGGCCGCCAAAAAATAGAGAAATAACACAGCAACAATAAGAACAAAAATTTCAACATCATGTATTCTTTTTCTCTGCGTAAAGTACAAAACTTCAAAACGCATAAAGGTAATGAAGAATGTACAATCTACTCTAATTACGTGTGAAAAAGGAGTAGACCAAAAACAGGGAAGAATACCGTATTCTGGGTAACTTCTCCCTGAAAAGAGAAAAAGAAAACAAAATTAGACACAACTAAAATATAATTTATGCATCCATATCTACCAAAAATAAATAATTAAAGTTGAACATGTCTAATAATATTAATAAATTTTAACCTCAATCTAGCAGTTCCAGCATTATTCAAATGCAAACCGTCATTGGGATCAAACAATGAAGCGTCTGGCTTATTTCCACATAAAAAACTTCTATAAATATTTGAATACAAAATTTCTCTTCTCGCACATAACCTTTTTAATTCAGAATTTACTAAACGTACTTTACTATCTGTAACCTTATAATCAATTAACCTCGGTAAAATAGAAGTAACAACAATTTTGGCAGCTGTCTTGCTCTTAATTGTGTACAACAAATCCCCATAATAAGATAAAATTTGTTCTAAATTATGAGATTCAATATTATTTGTGCCAATATGTACAAGAACAATATCAATATTATCTAACTTTATTACTCCCCTGTTTATCAAAACTGTTAATCTACCAATCGTGGCCCCCGGAAATGCCTGAACAGTACAATCTCGTATTCCACTAACATACTTTGGAATGGAAGCAGAGATAATGGTAGCTTTTCTACTAAAAAACCTCCCTGAAAAAGACCTTACAATGAATTTATAATATGACTTTTTATTCTTTCTGCTACTAAAATCTTATCATTTAAAGAAGTTCTTAAATACCGTTTATATGCGTCACTTTTCCAATCTCCATACAACTGTATTAACTCACTCGGTACGTTAGCAGAAAAAGCGTATGAAGCACCACCTCTCCTAAAACTATGAGATGAAAAATTTTGCGGATCCAGGCCAATTTTCTTAATCAAATATCTCAAAACGGATTGAAACTTACTATAAGTAATCGAAACTGCTTTTTTATTTCTCAATATACAATAAGCGGGATTAGATCCAGAAACTGGTACTAACGAAATCATATGCTCATATGCTCTAACGGGGCAAAGTGGGGAACCAGGAATTTCTAAGAGCGGAATTGACAATACTCTTTCGCCATATTGTATCGTCTTGGACCAAGAAACGTTAACTACAAGCATACGTTTTGTTCTATCAAAAATAATATGTTCTCTACACAATTGCTTACCAAAATCAAAAGAATCTGCTGAAATTGGTACCAAATTAGATTTTCGAAACATGAGAAAAAACGCATGCAAAAATAAACACCAAATGGTAGAATCAAACTCTTTGGAAAAATCCAAAAATTTAAGCATACTTAATAAAATTCTAGGAGTTATAGGATGAGCCTGTTATTATAATTGTCACATAAATGAGTGTGTAATCATTACACATAAAAATGAGCAGTTCTTAATCTACATCGAAATATATATTAATCTAAACAAAGAAACTTGAGGGAACCAATGAAAGAATAGTAGTAATCATTTACGTAAGATTAGAAGTGAGCTTCAGTTAACTAACCGAATGAAATCATGAATATTAATGAATATCCCGCCCTCGTTGTTACAATTAAATATTTTTACTTTTAAAAATATATATTTTACATACTTTGGGGGGATTTTACATACTTTGGGCGGGTTTTAAATACTTTGGGCGGATTTTACATACTTTGGGCGGATTTTACATTTTCGATGTACAGAATTATGTGTCAAAACCGGTTTCTAATGTGCAGTATTTTGTACGTTGTAAATATGTTCACACTTTTGTTATGTTAAAAAAATGTGTACTAACATACTCCATGTGGGGTGTTAGTGTAATAAAAATGTGTACTGACATACCCCTGGTGTGGGGTGTTAGTGTAATAAAAATGTGTACTAACATACTCCATGTGGGGTGTTAGTGTAATAAAAATGTGTACTAACATACTCCATGTGGGGTGTTAGTGTAATAAAAATGTGTACTAACATACTCCATGTGGGGTGTTAGTGTAATAAAAATGTGTACTAACATACTCGATGTGGGGTGTTAGTGTAATAAAAATGTTATGCCTTATTTCTTATCATTCACTCTGCAGATACAAACCTCGAGGATAGGTCAGAGTGCGGAAACGCTCCTACCCATGTGGGTACTGGAGTAGGCCAACGTTACATCGGATGAGCCCGGCCGCTAGTAGGACATATTCTGTCGAGTTCTTCGACCAAGTATCCCGAAGACCGGGCTTCGAAAAAACCACCGTGGTGTAGTCCATGGACTACTAACCCTAACAACCGTCCGACCGAGGGTATTAATTTATCAGTGTAGGACGTTAAAAACCCCCATCATCATCATCTTCTGATTATTCACACTAAGATACAACAGCGGAGGATACCATTTGTTCAAACACTAAACCCAAAGCATTTAAGGTGTAAATAAGTACCAAAGATTTTTATACTTAAATATCATGGTACCATCTTAGCAACTAAAGTCATTGATTTTTGTCCTAATCTCCCTTTTTTAAAGTTATAACCTTTCATCTAAAAACATCAATAGTTATCCCAGACACATGAAAGATACATTTGGTTTCTCACGTTTCTCTCAATGTAATCAAGCGGACAGTGGATTAACCTCACAGTGATATAACATTTCTCCAAGCATTGTAGATGTAAATAAAGATAAGGAGATAATACTTCAATCTATCTGGAAATTTAAACAACAGAAAAATATCATTGTTGATTGATATTGTGATGATATAGTTTGAGATATTGATTTTAACACGTGTGGATTAAAGGTAATTACATAATAGGTAGAGCTGGAAGATATTATTGGAAACTATGAATTTGTTAAGATGTACTACTCTGAAAAATCTTCCGCACATGAAACATGGAATATAGCACTTCATTTGAAAATAATTTATTTCTCTCTGAGTTTGAATGTTGCGTTAATAATAATTTGTTTTTATACTACCGGAATGTCAGTCACATTATGTGGAAATTGTGAAAATGTTTACTACTGTGGAGATAAAAAAGAATTTCTACATAAAAGATCATTTATCGAGAATACGAAACTACGACGAAAAAGGACTAGCTTTACAACACACAGGGTAAGTATGTTTCATGTATAGGATTGTTACTATAAGTAAGGATTTTCTTAAAAACTTTACTTTTTAACACAATATTTTGATAATGTCAGTAGTTACATTGAATGGAGGAAACCAACATTTCACCTTTTCTTGTCAACTAATTAAAACATGTGTGATAGTTTATTTATTCCACATATTTGGTGACGTGTTTGAAGAGCACAAATCCCCTTGTACAAAAACACTCCCTGTCGTAGATTACGAAAAATGCGATAGCTTATTGTAGCCAATACAAAAGTCAAAGATCTATCCTTATCAACACTTTTCTTGTGGCAGTCAACATTGTATGCCAATTAGTCCACCCCAAACCAGCTATGCCAATTAGTCCATCTTGTGCCGGCTATATGTCAATTTGTCCATACCATACCGGCTTTGCCAATTATTCCCTACCATACAGGCTTTGCAAATAAGTCCATCCCGTACTTGCTATGCCAATTATTCCCTACCATACAGGCTTTGCAAATAAGTCCATCCCGTACCTGCTATGCCAATTATTCCCTACCATACAGGCTTTGCAAATAAGTCCATCCCGTACTTGCTATGCCAATTATTCCCTACCATACAGGCTTTGCAAATAAGTCCATCCCGTACCTGCTATGCCAATTAGTCCATCCCGTACTTGCTATGCCAATTAGTCCACCCCGTACAGGCTTTGCAAATAAGTCCATCCCGTACTTGCTATGCCAATTATTCCCTACCATACCGGCTATGCCAATTAGTCCATCCAGTACCGGCTATGCCAATTAGTCCATCCCGTACCGGCTATGCCAATTAGTCCATCCCGTACCGGCTATGCTAATTAGTCCATCCCGTACCGGCTATGCTAATTAGTCCACCCCGTACCGGCTATGCCAATTATTCACTACCATACAGGCAATTGATTTATTGTTTATTAACTTGGTATCGTTCTACAAGATGGAAAATAGCTGAAAGTGGCGTTAAACGATATTCAAACAAACCAAAAAATAAAAAACAATCGCTCTAAAAGACAGCTAAGATACTACTAAATGGAGTTGGGCAAATAAGCAAAATAGTGCTAACGTTTAAAATTAAAAAAACAGTCATGATTGATAATAATTCGTATTTTGGTCATATACTTAAAAACAATTAGGCCTCGGTGTTTTAGTGGTTTAAGTTATAGGACCCATTAACTGATTGAACGCTGGTGTGTCAGCGTTGGAGTTCTAATGACAGTCGTGAGACAACACATGCATTTATAGCTATTTATGTTATAGAAGTAAATCTCAAACATACTCAAATAAATGCAATAACTATCGGACATTGTGCTTTTTAGCTTGTAGTCGCAGTTCCTATGGGTACAAACTGGTATCCTACTGCAGTAACTTTCGGACAATGTGTTTTTTAGCCTGTAGTCGGAGTTTCTACGGGTACAAACTGGTATCCCACTCCATGGCGATTTCTACCTGTATTCTTATGAACCTAAATTTTTTCTTATTTAAGACAAGATAGTAAAAGCCGGGTCCTTTAATTTCACTTAAATATATATTGATGATGTCCTTTTTAATTAACAACCCCCAATATGCTGAGTGGCTCCCATTACTATGTCATGCAAAGACCTTCAGAATTTAAAATTAAAGACACCACAGAAACAGCTTCACCTACATAATTTCTAGACGTACACCTCCAATATGACGCCAATAGGCATCTCAACACAAGAATTTATGTCAAACGAGACGATTTTAATTTCGAAATTATTGATTTTCCCTACATGTGGAGCAGCATAATTCCAGCTTCTCTCTCATACGGTGTGTATATTTCTTACTTGACGAAGTATGTGAGAGCGTGCAGCAGGAACCTATAGTTTGTTATACTAGTCCCAGCGTGCAGTGAGTATGCTGATTGGTGCAAACGTCTGTGAGAGCGTGCAGTGAGTATGCTGATTGGGGCAAACGTCTGTGAGAGCGTGCAGTGAGTATGCTGATTGGTGCAAACGTCTGTGAGAGCGTGCAGTGAGTATGCTGATTGGTGCAAACGTCTGTGAGAGCGTGCAGTGAGTATGCTGATTGGTGCAAACGTCTGTGAGAGCGTGCAGTGAGTATGCTGATTGGTACAAACGTCTGTGAGAGCGTGCAGTGAGTATGCTGATTGGTGCAAACGTCTGTGAGAGCGTGCAGTGAGTATGCTGATTGGTGCAAACGTCTGTGGAGCGTGCAGTGAGTATGCTGATTGGTGCAAACGTCTGTGAGACCGTGCAGTGAGTATGCTGAACTTCTTCGGGTAGAATTATAAGCCTAGTTATAATTAAAATGGCATCAGAGATAGATGTTATAACATGTACTTTGTCTGACGCGTCAAAAGACTCAACAGTAGCGCTCAAATAAAAAATATTAAAATCCAAATAATTAAGATGTTGTAGAGCTTTTAATCAGAATTACATAAGATACGTCAAACCAAATCCGGCTAGGCCTATATACAGTACATATTGAGAACGGAAATCGTTTAGAGATTTTCAAAGCAGTAAATTTAAACAAGAAACATCAAGAAATAACGTTTAATAAGTTTACTATAAATACAATTTCCGTGTAGATAAATATTTTATCTCATGTGAATTTATTAATTGCATGAAAAAAATTCGTATCGGGCGAGGCATTAAAATCAGATGATTTCATGAAAGAGAGATACAAGTCACGTGGACCCGGATACAAGTCCGATGGATGGATAAGAGTCACGTGGTGACATGATAAAAGTCACTAGACGGGATGCGGGACAAATCAGGAATTGGTTTAGAATCCTGTTTTTTAACCGAGATAGGACAATAATTGTAAAAAAAACAAGTGAAGTGCACGAGGAGGCGTAATATGAAAATTTTGCACGAGAGGCAACTAATATGGAGTTATCAGACCGGGTGTTTAAATACAGTATTCTATATACAGTATGTAAACATCCTATAATGTAGCCATAAGTTTATGATAATCGCGTGGTGGTAAAGATGATTATAATTTACTATGACTAAAAAAAGATAATAATAGTCCGTCTAGGGCTGATATGGAGGTCTTGAGGGGACACCTAAGCCGATATGAATTGTCCCATATATTAATCTTTTATTAATGAATAGATTTGAAAGAAGCGCCAAAGCATGAAGTATAAAACTGATGAAGTCTCAGCAGTCATATTTAAAATAAATTCAATAGACAAAACATCCGTTAACTCTGGTGCCAAAATGTAGCATGTTATGTTTGATCCTAAATCGTATTGTTTACTGTATACTCGTTGAATTTAATATGTTTTCTAACACCGGTTATGTTGAATTTGTAAACTCGAGTCGCCATGACGACGACAAGAATTACACCAACAAATAACACAAACAAGAATGGCTCCATCGAAGTGACATAAAATTCTTTAAAGCTGCACTTGTTTTATTGTTTTAGCTTGAAAATTAAATGTAAAATTTATTCTTATTACTACTTCTAAACAAACGGTTTGATCAGTTATTTTTGGCGTAGCGTCATTTTATTTTTGAAGCTTTTGATATGACTGTCAAGTCTGAGTATGATGGATAGCAATTGTCATGGTATATTAAATTAGTACATTTTACAAAGTTTTACTTTTGCACGATTTACGTGTTTTCAAAACACATGCTGTGATCGCACCAAATGTACAGACAGTAACGTCTTTTGGCTTCAATAATATATGATTTACCAGGACTACAAGACACTTAAAAGACTTGTCTATGAAACGGCACAAAAAGAAAAAAGACCTTACCCTACGACACAAAAAGAAGAAAGACCTTACCCTACGACACAAAAAGCAGGACTACAATAACAGGAATAAAATACTCTTGAAGGCCATGTCTATGGCACGGCACAAAAAGACGGAACTGTACCCTTGATGGATTTGTGTCTTGTACGGCATACAAAACAGGACTACAGTACCCTAGAAGCCAAAAACCAAAGTCTTTTGGCATGGTACAAAGCAGGAATACTAGTATCCTTGATTACCATGTGTCTTGTACGGCACACAAAACGGGAATACTAGTATCCTTGATGGCCATGTGTCTTGTACGGTACACAAAACAGGACTGCAGTACCCTTAATGGCCATGTGTCTTGTACGGCACACAAAACAGGAATTCTAGTACCCTTGATGGCCATGTGTCTTGTACAGCATACAAAACAGTAATACTAGTATCATTGATGGTCATGTGTCTTGTACGGTACACAAAACAGGAATACTATTACCCTTGATGGCCATGTGTCTTGTACGGCACACAAAACAGGAATACTAGTATCATTGATGGCCATGTGTCTTGTACGGCACACAAACAGGAATAATAGTATCCTTGATGGCCATGTGTCTTGTACGGCATACAAAACAGGAAAACTAGTATCATTGATGGCCATGTGTCTTCACGGCACACAAAACAGGAATACTAGTACCCTTGATGGTCATGTGTCTTGTACGGCATACAAAACAGGAATACTAGTATCATTGATGGCCATGTGTCTTGTACGGCGCATAAAACAGGAATACTAGTATCTTTGAAGGCCATGTCTATATGGCACGGCACAAAAAGACGGAATACAGTACCCTTGGTGGCCTTGTCCATGTCACGGCACAAAGCAGGAATACTGTACACTTGACGGCCATGTTTCTTGTACGGCACACAAAACAGGAATACTAGTATCATTGATGGCCATGTGTCTTGTACGGCACACAAAACAGGACTACAGTACCCTTGATGGCCATGTGTCTTGTACGGCACACAAAACAGGAATACTAGTATCATTGATGGCCATGTGTCCTGTACGGTACACAAAACAGGACTACAGTACCCTTGTTGGCCATGTGTCTTGTACGGCACACAAAACAGGAATAATAGTATCTTTGATGGCTATGTGTCTTGTACGGCACACAAAACAGGACTACAGTACCCTTGATGGCCACGTGTCTTGTACGGCACACAAAACAGAAATACTAGTATCCTTGATGGCCATGTGTCTTGTACGGCACACAAAACCGGACTACAGTACCCTTGATGGCCATGTGTCTTGTACGGGACACAAAACAGGAATAATAGTATCTTTGATGGCCATGTGTCTTGTACGGCACACAAAACAGGAATACTAGTACCCTTTATGGCCATGTGTCTTGTACGGCATACAAAACAGGAATACTAGTATCAATGATGGCCATGTGTCTTGTACGGCATACAAAACAGGAATACTAGTATCAATGATGGCCATGTGTCTTGTACGGCATACAAAACAGGAATACTAGTATCTTTGATATCCATGTGTCTTGTACAGCATACAAAATAGGAATACTAGTATCATTGATGGTTATGTGTCTTGTACGGTACACAAAACAGGAATACTATTACCCTTGATGGCCATGTGTCTTGTACGGTACACAAAACAGGAATACTAGTACCTTTGATGGCCATGTGTCTTGTACGGCACACAAAACAGGAATACTAGTATCATTGATGGCAATGTGTCTTGTACGGCACACAAACAGGAATAATAGTATCTTTGATATCCATGTGTCTTGTACGGCATACAAAACAGGAATACTAGTATCATTGATGGCCATGTGTCTTGTACGGCACACAAAACAGGAATAATGGTATCCTTGATGGCCATGTGTCTTGTACGGCATACAAAACAGGAAAACTAGTATCCTTGATGGCCATGTGTCTTGTACGGCATACAAAACAGGAATACTAGTATCATTGATGGCCATGTGTCTTGTACGGCACACAAAACAGGAATAATGGTATCCTTGATGGCCATGTGTCTTGTACGGCATACAAAACAGGAAAACTAGTATCCTTGATGGTCATGTGTCTTGTACGGCACACAAAACAGGAATACTAGTATCTTTGATGGCCATGTGTCTTGTACGGCACACAAAACAGGAATACTAGTACCCTTGATGGCCATGTGTCTTGTATGGCATACAAAACAGGAATACTAGTATCATTGATGGTCATGTGTCTTGTGCGGCACACAAACAGGAATACTTGTATCTTTGAAGGCCATGTCTATATGGCACGGCACAAAAAGACGGAATACAGTACCCTTGGTGGCCTTGTCCATGTCACGGCACAAAGCAGGAATACTGTACACTTGATGGCCATGTGTCTTGTACGGCATACAAACAGGAATAATAGTATCTTTGATATCCATGTGTCTTGTACGGCACACAAAACATGAATACTAATATCATTGATGGCCATGTGTCTTGTACGGCATACAAAACAGGAATACTAATATCATTGATGGACATGTGTCTTGTACGGCATACAAAACAGGAATACTAGTATCATTGATGGCCATGTGTCTTGTACGGCACACAAAACAGGAATACTAGTATCCTTGATGGCCATGTGTCTTGTACGGCATACAAAACAGGAATACTAGTATCATTGATGGCCATGTGTCTTGTACGGCACACAAAACAGGAATACTAATATCATTGATGGCCATGTTTCTTGTACGGCATACAAAACAGGAATACTAATATCATTGATGGACATGTGTCTTGTACGGCATACAAAACAGGAATACTAGTATCATTGATGGCCATGTGTCTTGTACGGCATACAAAACAGGAATACTAGTATCATTGATGGCCATGTGTCTTGTACGGCACACAAACAGGAATAATAGTATCTTTGATATCCGTGTGTCTTGTACGGCACACAAAACTTGAATACTAGTATCATTGATGACCATGTGTCTTGTACGGCACACAAAACAGGACAACAGTACCCTAGAAGCCAAAGTCTTTTAGCACGGCACAAAACAGGAATACTAGTATCATTGATGGCCATGTGTCTTGTACGGCACACAAAACAGGAATACTAATATCATTGATGGCCATGTGTCTTGTACGGCATACAAAACAGGAATACTAGTATCATTGATGGCCATGTGTCTTGTACGGCACACAAACAGGAATAATAGTATCTTTGATATCCGTGTGTCTTGTACGGCACACAAAACTTGAATACTAGTATCATTGATGACCATGTGTCTTGTACGGCACACAAAACAGGACAACAGTACCCTAGAAGCCAAAGTCTTTTAGCACGGCACAAAACAGGAATACTAGTATCATTGATGGCCATGTGTCTTGTACGGCATACAAAACAGGAATACTAGTATCATTGATGGCCATGTGTCTTGTACGGCACACAAACAGGAATAATAGTATCTTTGATATCCGTGTGTCTTGTACGGCACACAAAACTTGAATACTAGTATCATTGATGACCATGTGTCTTGTACGGCACACAAAACAGGACAACAGTACCCTAGAAGCCAAAGTCTTTTAGCACGGCACAAAACAGGAATACTAGTATCATTGATGGCCATGTGTCTTGTACGGCACACAAAACAGGAATACTAATATCATTGATGGCCATGTGTCTTGTACGGCATACAAAACAGGAATACTAGTATCATTGATGGCCTTGTGTCTTGTACGGCATACAAAACAGGAATACTAGTATCATTGATGGCCATGTGTCTTGTACGGCACACAAAACAGGAATACTAATATCATTGATGGCCATGTGTCTTGTACGGCATACAAAACAGGAATACTAATATCATTGATGGCCATGTGTCTTGTACGGCACACAAAACAGGAATACTAATATCATTGATGGCCATGTGTCTTGTACGGCACACAAAACAGGAATACTAATATCATTGATGGCCATGTGTCTTGTACGGCATACAAAACAGGAATACTAGTATCATTGATGGCCATGTGTCTTGTACGGCACACAAAACAGGAATACTAATATCATTGATGGCCATGTGTCTTGTACGGCATACAAAACAGGAATACTAATATCATTGATGGCCATGTGTCTTGTACGGCATACAAAACAGGAATACTAATATCATTGATGGCCATGTGTCTTGTACGGCATACAAAACAGGAATACTATTATCATTGATGGCCATGTGTCTTGTACGGCATACAAAACAGGAATACTAGTATCATTGATGGCCATGTGTCTTGTACGGCACACAAACAGGAATAATAGTATCTTTGATATCCGTGTGTCTTGTACGGCACACAAAACTTGAATACTAGTATCATTGATGACCATGTGTCTTGTACGGCACACAAAGCAGGACAACAGTACCCTAGAAGCCAAAGTCTTTTAGCACGGCACAAAACAGGAATACTAGTATCATTGATGGCCATGTGTCTTGTACTGCATACAAAACACGAATACTAGTATCCTTGATTAGCATGTGTCTTGTACTGTACACAAAACAGGACAACAGCACCCTGGAAGCCGAAGTCACCACACAAAACAGGAATACTAGTACCCTTGATGGCCATGTTTATAGCACGGCATAAAATACTATTCCCTTGAAGGTCATATCTCTTGTACGATATACGTTGTTTTAGAATTGTTACAGTTACTTTCAACAATACATGTGAAGGTTTATTGTTTGTAATTTACATTATTTTTGTTGTAATAAATAATTGATCTCAATAATGTTTGATAGAACACATGATATCGTATAAAAGTTAGTCGAATTTCAAACATCAACAAATTTGTAGAGCATTGATAATTAATGTACTTTGACGTTAATGGCTTAATTTGTTGGTAAGAGTGATCGCTATATAAACATATCTCAAAGTTACTTAAATATTGAATTGGCCAATTTTTCAATCAATAATGTTAACAATTATAAAAGTCATTTCCGAATTGATCCTACTACTGACAACACTACATACATACTTCTGAGCTCAATATCATATTGAATGCGCTGTGCAAAAGTAACCGAATGGGGAGACATTAAAAAAAAATTTCACTTGAAACTTCATATAAGGGGCATAACACACATAATACTGAATTTCATAAAAATGAAGAAAAGGATGGGTGTCCACGAACTATATTTGGGAATTTAACCTTAAAGGTTAAGAATGATTTTTCTACTTTACTTTCAATGTTGTGACCACATTGTACCACATTACACACTTTAGGAAGTGCTTCCACCTTAAAGACATTGACTGGAAAAACAATTATTCTGGTTCTACAGTAATGTGATACCTTTTAAAATAACAAACTATTAAGCAATAACAGTTAAAAGGTACAGTTAGAAACTAATGAATTTTTCAGTACTTGTTTAAGTTACTACATTTTGAAGATTTGCTACATATTTTTATATGATGAGTTACTGAGATATCTGAATAATAACACACATTGGTTGTATTAAGAATGAACTTTGTAGAAAACGAATAGGTGATGTCTGGTTACACCATGGAGTAAGTAGGTGATGTCTGGTTACACCATGGAGTTAGTGATGTCTGGTTACACCATGTAGTTAGTAGGTGATGTCTGGTTACACCATGTAGTTAGTAGGTGATGTCTGGTTACACCATGGAGTTAGTAGGTGATTCTGGTTACACCATGGAGTTAGTGATGTCTGGTTACACCAACGAGTTAGTGATGTCTGGTTACACCATGGCATTAGTGATGTCTGCTTACACCATGTAGTTAGTAGTTGATGTCTGGTTACACCATGTAGTTAGTGATATCTGGTTACACCATGGGGTTAGTGATATCTGGTTACACCATGGAGTTAGTGATATCTGGTTACACCATGGAGTTAGTGATATCTGGTTACACCATGGAGTTAGTAGGTGATATCTGGTTACACCATGGAGTTAGTAGGTGATATCTGGTTACACCATGGAGTTAGTGATATCTTGTTACACCATGGAGTTAGTGATATCTGGTTACACCATGGAGTTAGTAGGTGATGTCTAGTTACACCATGGAGTTAGTAGGTGATATCTGGTTACACCATGGAGTTAGTGATATCTTGTTACACCATGGAGTTAGTGATATCTGGTTACACCATGGAGTTAGTGATATCTGGTTACACCATGGAGTTAGTGATATCTGGTTACACCATGGAGTTAGTAGGTGATATCTGGTTACACCATGGAGTTAGTAGGTGATGTCTGGTTACACCATGGAGTTAGTAGGTGATGTCTGGTTACACCATGGGGTTAGTGATGTCTGGTTACACCATGGAGTTAGTAGGTGATGTCTAGTTACACCATGGAGTTAGTAGGTGATATCTGGTTACACCATGGAGTTAGTGATATCTTGTTACACCATGGAGTTAGTGATATCTGGTTACACCATGGAGTTAGTGATATCTGGTTACACCATGGAGTTAGTAGGGGATATCTGGTTACACCATGGAGTTAGTAGGTGATGTCTGGTTACACCATGGAGTTAGTAGGTGATATCTGGTTACACCATGGAGTTAGTAGGTGATGTCTGGTTACACCATGGAGTTAGTGATGTCTGGTTACACCATGGAGTTAGTAGGTGATATCTGGTTACACCATGGAGTTAGTGATATCTGGTTACACCATAGAGTTAGTGATATCTGGTTACACCATGGGGTTAGTGATATCTGGTTACACCATGGAGTTAGTGATATCTGGTTACACCATGGAGTTAGTGATATCTGGTTACACCATGGAGTTAGTAGGTGATATCTGGTTACACCATGGAGTTAGTAGGTGATATCTGGTTACACCATGGAGTTAGTAGGTGATATCTGGTTACACCATGGAGTTAATAGGTGATTTCTGGTTACACACCATGGAGTTAGTGATATCTGGTTACACCATGGAGTTAGTGATATCTGGTTACACCATGGAGTTAGTAGGTGATATCTGGTTACACCGTGGAGTTAGTAGGTGATATCTGGTTACACCATGGAGTTAGTAGGTGATTTCTGGTTACACACCATGGAGTTAGTGATATCTGGTTACACCATGGAGTTAGTGATGTCTGATTACACCATGGAGTTAGTAGTATGCAATAACTTAAACAAGTACTTAAACATTCGTCACTTTCTAATGTACAACAGCGGTAATCCGCCTAACTAGTAATAAAACAAAACATTATTCGTAGAGCTTTTTATCTGTCAAGATATTTTTACATTAGTTTTAATTCTATCTACACCCGGCCCTAATTTACATCTCTTATTACATCCCCAAAACACTATTGATATACGTGACAAAACTTAACTATTTTTGTTTTTTGTATATACACTAAGTGACCATTTTGAGGTGTACATTGATAAAGCATCCACAAACGTTTGAAGACCCCAAATAGTTTCTAAAATAATGACCCATGTTATCTGCATACATAAGGTTTAATTCTTTAACCTCAAAGGAATATATTGGCTACTTATAAAAGCAATCTCACAGTCGTTTACATATATAGAAAAAGTATAGCTGATAAAACTTCACCCTGGATTAAACCAATTTCATTCCTTAAATATTCAGAATGAAACCCATGAACAGTTACACAAGGTCTAACATTGTAATACAATGATTTAAGTAGAGAAAGTAATTTACCTTGAACACCAATATTAGATAATTTATGCTATAAGGTATATCGTTGAACTGTGTCGAGTGATTTTGTATAGTCTACAAAGCAGCAATATAAACGCTTTTTGGCTGACAAAGATTTTGAAAATTACAGACGTGAGAGCAAATATAGCAGCAACAGTTTCAAGTTCCGAGTGGAATCCGATTTGGGCCTCGGTTATGATTTAAAATGATTCTGATCATTCTATAAAACGCTCATATAGGGCGGATATGAAAAGCTTTCCGAAATTGCTGACTAAACAAATCCCACGGTAATTGTGTATCGTTCGTATTACTTTTCTTGAAATTGGTATAAGGATAGCTTTTGCCAAATCATTTGGAAAAGTTTGATCCATTTAAAACGGATAATAAAATATATATAAATACTTCCCTATATTCGATTAAATATTCGTTAAGCATCCCGTCAAGTCCATGAGTTTTGTCCCGTTTCAGATATCGGATTGCCTTTATAATGTCATTTTCAATTATTTCTCTGTCAATCGCCATCAGTATTTGTTGAATGCCTATAGCCTTGTTAAGACCAACATATTTCGTTCATTTCGGGAATATTCACGTTTTAAACGAAATTCTAAGCTGTATACTTCTGTTTTGCACGAATTATAATACAATGAATATAGTTTGTATTAGTTCTATTAAAGGTATTCAAACAGTTATATCATGACGCTATAGTTCTTAACCTATTTTACTCGTAAACATTCCGCACATTGCTTCTAATAATTGTCGTTTCAACTGTATTTATCATGTCGTTCGTCACTCTCAGCACAGAGAACATGGTTCCTGGATATAACCTCTGCCACACGTCATTCCCCACATACTGCGGGACTACATTTGACGTCTGCTTGTAATGTTTGTAAACAAAGAATGATGTTTGTAAAATAATATGTCATCCAATGGTATGGCAGAAGGAAATGTTATTGCATTCGTAAATTGGTTACTCTACACAATGACACAAGTTTTGGGCCAAAGCAGTTCGTATTTCAGTCAGAATAAGTTCTAACTCTTTGTACTGTGTCTTGTGTGTATTCAAAAATATCACTCTGTTTCTTTCTGTTGTGGGGGCCTCGGTGACCGAGTGGTTAAGGTAGTTCGTCTACTATTGATCACGTGGTCTGTCAACACTGAGAAAGCGGGTTCGATTCTCACTGCAGGCAGGGTGTATTCGACTCAAATCTTAATTGACAAGGATTGCCAGTTTTCCTACCGCAGATCGGGTTTTTTTCCGGGTACTCCGGCTTCCTCCCGCAATAAAAACTGGACGCTATGATATAGCTGAAAAATTACTGAAATTGGCGTTAAAACAACATCCAAATCAAATCAAATCTTTCTGTTGTGTGAATATTGTCATTGCTTGCAAAGTCATGTAATACCCCAGTTCGATTATTTGTTTGGCAACCAAACAAGCAGCGCTTCGTCGAGTGTAGAATATAATTAATATACCATTTTCTATTTCATCGAAAAATCAGAGTTATACAGCTTATAATATGTAGACTTAGCCAAGGAAATATAAACGCAAGAAATATATACTTCTTTGTCTTTCTTACAAACACCCTTTTTTTAATATTTAACCATACTATGGTATCGATAATACAGTTTTTTTACAGTTTCTTACTGCATTTACACTTTGTTAAAACGCAACATAAGAAAAATGTTGTTTTACTTCATAAATATCAATTATTAATTACAACAGAACTAAAACACGCTGGCACAAATGTTGTCAAAGGGTAACTTTTACCAAAAATGTTTATTTGATCCCTTGGGATGCAATATTTTGCATAACGATAGTCAATATCTGTTATGTTTTCCGTGTGCCTGCAGAACAGCTCTTATACGCCTGGGCATAGACTGAATTTATCACTGTACTCGAGCCCAAGAAATTCTTGGCCATTCAACTTGAATTGCATATTGTAATTCCTGCAGTGTTTGAGGCGGGGATTGACGTTTACGTATGCGGCGGTCTAGTTCATCCCACAGATGATCAATCGGGTTTAGATCTGGCGATCGTGAAGGCCAACGCATAACATTTACGTTCTGCTGCTCCAAAAAGTCAACAACGAAGATTGCTGTATGCGGTCTGTCATCATACTGAAAACCTCCCTATAGACATCGATTGCGGGCAACAAGTGAGGCTGTAGAATCTAGTCACGATAGCGAACTGAATCAAGTTGCCTGGAATATAAACCAATGGTGCTTTTCTGGCGTAAGAGACACCATCATGCTGCCCCCGCCGAAATTGGTTGACATCAACGACACAATTGTGTGCAAATCGTTCGTTTCGTTGCCTGTAGACCCGAATTCGGCTATCTCTCTGTTCGAGCAAACAGTGAGATTCGTCGCTGACCCACAAATATTACACCATCGTAACCTTGCCTGGCGTCTCAAAGTGGCTCCAAAGTATGGTCCTCTGGGCCAACCCATGGTTTCGCAATCGATTACGGATGGTCTGGGCAGAAATTCTCCGCATGCCAGGGATGTTATTGGCAAAAATTGTTGCAGGAATTGTCCTGTGGCGTAAATGGAACAGCCTGAAGTACTGATCCTGGGCGTTTGTAATGATGCATGGGCGCCCTGTGCGAGTTCTGTCTTCTGTAGTGTCAAGCTGCTGGTACCGCCCCCATAGGCGAGAAATTGTGCTGCGGTGAACATTGAAGTGTCTCGCAACCTCAGTCTGTGATTAACCGGGCTGGAGTAGACCGATAGCGATGTTACAGCGTTTAACCTCGGCATAGTGTTTCCTCGTCAGATGTCAATTAGACTACTGCGTTAGAGAAAAGAAGTACCGAGTTTTTATACCCGCAGTACCCGCTAACAAATCACCCATGAATTGCACGTGCAAAACAAACTGATTTTTGTCAAGCCTCTATATATGACATTTTTCGAAACGTGCGTAACTAGATAAAATATAAATTCAGTCCAAGGTATAATGTCATATGGTGATCAAATGTAATCACCAATATTTATTTTCTCAGTTAGCCAATTTATATTTAAGAAAAAAAAATCGTTTTCAAAATTAAAAACTTTGTCGCGTTTTTTTATAAACACTGTTTAATCAATATTACAACATCACATCCTTAGACTTCAGATTTAGACTTAAAGCCAGGGTACAAAAGGCAATTAAAACCAGGAATATAAATGGAAAATCTGTGTGTAACGAAAATTCTGTCATTTTCACTTGTTCGCTGGCATGTAAACCACTGCTTACTTTTTCACCTATGTGCTAGTTTTAGAAAACTACATCAGCTGCTTACTGTTCAACTTGTTCAACTCTATTATAAAATAATTGATTACTTTTTCAACCATGTGCTAGCATTTTAAAACTGCTTTTATTTCATAGATATATGCCAGCATTAAAAATCACAAAAATCCCTCACCATTTCTGTGTCTAGGATTAAAAAAATGCAAAAAACTGCTTACTATTTAAATCTATGCTTTTTCACATGTGTACTAGCATCATAAAACTGCTATTTCACCTGTGTGCTGGGATCATAAAACTGCTTTCACCTGTGTGCTGGCATAATAAAACTGCTATTTCACCTGTGTGCTGGGATCATAAAACTGCTTTCACCTGTGTGCTGGCATAATAAAACTGCTATTTCACCTGTTTGCTAGCATCATAAAACTGCTATTTCACCTGTGTGCTAGCATCATAAAACTGCTTTCACCTGTGTGCTTGCATCATAAAACTGCTTTCACCTGTGTGCTGGCATCATAAAACTGCTATTTCACATGTGTGCTGGCATCATAAAACTGCTATTTCACATGTGTGCTGGCATCATAAAACTGATATTTCACATGTGTGCTGGCATCATAAAACTGCTTTCACCCGTTGGAAAGCATTTTAAATAAATACTATTTCACTTGTGTTTTTGCTTCATCAACTGCTTACTTTATCACCTGGGTTCTAGCATTTAAAATTATTATTGCCTTTAATTTGTCATATGTGCCTGCAATCGATATATTATTTTTGTACTTTGACGTAACATTAAGTACTGTGTTGTTGGTTTTACTTAGTAGAAATAATCTTTTAAATTCTTTACTTGGAACAATTTGTAATAAGACTACAAAATAGAGCTCTCTGTTTGGTCGACAACACATTTCTTAACTACATTTTATTATCAAAACTTGTTTATTTAATTCGGAAATCAGAAATACTATCAAGGACAAAATTACAAAATCTAAAATCAACCAATCCTGCTTCAGTATTAATATCAGTCGCTCCACAAGGATCAACAAATCCTGCTTCAGTATTGATATTAGTCGCTCCACAAGGATCAACAAATCCTGCTTCAGTATTGATATTAGTCGCTCCACAAGGATCAACAAATCCTGCTTCAGTATTAATATTAGTCGCTCCACAAGGATCAACAAATTCTGCTTCAGTATTAATATCGGTCGCTCCACAAGGATCAACAAATCCTGCTTCAGTATTAATATCAGTCGCTCCACAAGGATCAACAAATCCTGCTTCAGTATTGATATCAGTCGCTCCACAAGGATCAACAAATCCTGCTTCAGTATTTATATCAGTCGCTCCACAAGGATCAACAAATCCTGCTTCAGTATTGATATCAGTCGCTCCACAAGGATCAACAAATCCTGCTTCAGTATTAATATCAGTCGCTCCACAAGGATCAACAAATCCTGCTTCAGTATTGATATCAGTCGCTCCACAAGGATCAACCAATCCTGCTTCAGTATTGATATCAGTCGCTCCACAAGGATCAACAAATCCTGCTTCCGTATTGATATCAGTCGCTCCACAAGGATCAACCAATCCTGCTTCATTATTGATATCAGTCGCTCCACAAGGATCAACAAATCCTGCTTATATAAATATCAGTCGCTCCACAAGAATCAACAAATCCTGCTTCAGTATTGATATTAGTCGCTCCATAAGGATCAACAAATCCTGCTTCAGTATTGATATTAGTCGCTCCACAAGGATCAACAAATCCTGCTTCAGTATTAATATCAGTCGCTCCACAAGAATCAACAAATCCTGCTTCAGTATTAATATTAGTCGCACCACAAGGATCAACAAATCCTGCTTCAGTATTAATATTAGTCGCTCCACAAGGATCAACAAATCCTGCTTCAGTATTAATATCAGTCGCTCCACAAGAATCAACAAATCCTGCTTCAGTATTGATATTAGTCGCTCCATAAGGATCAACAAATCCTGCTTCAGTATTGATATTAGTCGCTCCACAAGGATCAACAAATCCTGCTTCAGTATTAATATCAGTCGCTCCACAAGAATCAACAAATCCTGCTTCAGTATTAATATTAGTCGCTCCATAAGGATCAACAAATCCTGCTTCAGTATTGATATCAGTCGCTCCACAAGGATCAACAAATCCTGCTTCAGTATTGATATTAGTCGCTCCACAAGGATCAACAAATCCTGCTTCAGTATTAATATCAGTCGCTCCACAAGAATCAACAAATCGTGCTTCAGTATTAATATCAGTAGCTCCACAAGGATCAACAAATCCTGCTTCAGTATTAATATCAGTAGCTCCACAAGGATCAACAAATCCTGCTTCAGTATTGATATCAGTCGCTCCACAAGGATCAACAAATCCTGCTTCAGTATTGATATCAGTCGCTCCACAAGGATCAACAAATCCTGCTTCAGTATTGATATCAGTCGCTCCAAAAGATCAACAAATCCTGCTTCAGTATTGATATCAGTCGCTCCACAAGGATCAACAAATCCTGCTTCAGTATTGATATCAGTCGCTCCACAAGGATCAACAAATCCTGCTTCAGTATTAATATCAGTCGCTCCACAAGGATCAACAAATCCTGCTTCAGTATTGATATCAGTCGCTCCACAAGGATCAACAAATCCTGCCTCAGTATTAATATCAGTCGCTCCACAAGGATCAACAAATCCTGCTTCAGTATTAATATCAGTCGCTCCACAAGGATCAACAAATCCTGCTTCAGTATTGATATCAGTCGCTCCACAAGGATCAACAAATCCTGCTTCAGTATTAATATCAGTCGCTCCACAAGGATCAACAAATCCTGCTTCAGTATTAATATCAGTCGCTCCACAAGGATCAACAAATCCTGCTTCAGTATTAATATCAGTCGCTCCACAAGGATCAACAAATCCTGCTTCAGTATTGATATCAGTCGCTCCACAAGGATCAACAAATCCTGCTTCAGTATTGATATCAGTCGCTCCACAAGGATCAACAAATCCTGCTTCAGTATTGATATCAGTCGCTCCACAAAGATCAACAAATCCTGCTTCAGTATTAATATCAGTCGCTCCACAAGGATCACCAAATCCTGCTTCAGTATTGATATCAGTCGCTCCACAAGGATCAACAAATCCTGCTTCAGTATTGATTTCAGTCGCTCCACAAGGATCAACAAATCCTGCCTCAGTATTAGTATCAGTCGCTCCACAAGGATCAACAAATCCTGCCTCAGTATTAGTATCAGTCGCTCCACAAGGATCAACAAATCCTGCTTCAGTATTAATATCAGTCGCTCCACAAGGATCAACAAATCCTGCTTCAGTATTAATATTAGTCGCTCCAAAAAATCAACAAATCCTGCTTCAGTATTAATATTAGTCGCTCCACAAGGATCAACAAATCCTGCTTCGGTATTAATATCAGTCGCTCCACAAGGATCAACAAATCCTGCTTCGGTATTAATATCAGTCGCTCCACAAGGATCAACAAATCCTGCTTCGGTATTAATATCAGTCGCTCCACAAGGATCAACAAATCCTGCTTCAGTATTAATATTAGTCGCTGCACAAGGATCAACAAATCCTGCTTCAGTATTGATATCAGTCGCTCCAAAAGATCAACAAATCCTGCTTCAGTATTGATATCAGTCGCTCCACAAGGATCAACAAATCCTGCTTCAGTATTGATATCAGTCGCTCCACAAGGATCAACAAATCCTGCTTCAGTATTGATATCAGTCGCTCCACAAGGATCAACAAATCCTGCTTCAGTATTGATATCAGTCGCTCCACAAGGATCAACAAATCCTGCTTCAGTATTGATATCAGTCGCTCCACAAGGATCAACAAATCCTGCTTCAGTATTGATATCAGTCGCTCCACAAGGATCAACAAATCCTGCTTCAGTATTGATATCAGTCGCTCCACAAGGATCAACAAATCCTGCCTCAGTATTAATATCAGTCGCTCCACAAGGATCAACAAATCCTGCCTCAGTATTAATATCAGTCGCTCCACAAGGATCAACAAATCCTGCTTCAGTATTGATATCAGTCGCTCCACAAGAATCAACAAATCCTGCTTCAGTATTAATATCAGTCGCTCCACAAGGATCAACAAATCCTGCTTCAGTATTAATATCAGTCGCTCCACAAGGATCAACAAATCCTGCTTCAGTATTAATATCAGTCGCTCCACAAGGATCAACAAATCCTGCTTCAGTATTAATATCAGTCGCTCCACAGGGATCAACAAATTCTGCTTCAGTATTAATATTAGTCGCTCCACAAGAATCAACAAATCCTGCTTCGGTATTAATATCAGTCGCTCCACAGGGATCAACAAATCCTGCTTCGGTATTAATATCAGTCGCTCCACAGGGATCAACAAATTCTGCTTCAGTATTAATATTAGTCGCTCCACAGGGATCAACAAATTCTGCTTCAGTATTAATATTAGTCGCTCCACAAGGATCAACAAATCCTGCTTCAGTATTAATATCAGTCGCTCCACAAGGATCAACAAATCCTGCTTCAGTATTAATATTAGTCGCTCCACAAGGATCAACAAATCCTGCTTCAGTATTAATATTAGTCGCTCCACAGGGCTCAACAAATTCTGCTCCTGTATTAATATTAGTCGCTCCACAAGAATCAACAAATCCTGCTTCGGTATTAATATCAGTCGCTCCACAGGGATCAACAAATTCTGCTTCAGTATTAATATTAGTCGCTCCACAGGGATCAACAAATCCTGCGTCAGTATTAATATTTGTCGCTCCAAAAGGATCAACAAATCCTGCTTCAGTATTAATATCAGTCGCTCCACAAGGATCAACAAATCCTGCTTCAGTATTGATATCAGTCGCTCCACAAGGATCAACAAATCCTGCTTCAGTATTGATATCAGTCGCTCCACAAGGATCAACAAATCCTGCTTCAGTATTGATATCAGTCGCTCCACAAGGATCAACAAATCCTGCTTCAGTATTAATATCAGTCGCTCCACAAGGATCAACAAATCCTGCTTTAGTATTAATATCAGTCGCTCCACAAGGATCAACAAATCCTGCTTCAGTATTGATATCAGTCGCTCCACAAGGATCAACAAATCCTGCTTCAGTATTAATATCTGTCGCTCCACAAGGATCAACAAATCCTGCTTCAGTATTGATATTTGTCGCTTCACAAGGATCAACAAATCCTGCTTCAGTATTGATATCAGTCGCTCCACAAGGATCAACAAATCCTGCTTCAGTATTAATATTTGTCGCTCCACAAGGATCAACAAATCCTGTTTCAGTATTAATATCAGTCGCTCCACAAGGATCAACAAATCCTGCTTCAGTATTAATATCAGTCGCTCCACAAGGATCGACAAATCCTGCTTCAGTATTGATATCAGTCGCTCCACAAGGATCGACAAATCCTGCTTCGGTATTGATATCAGTCGCTCCACAAGGATCAACAAATCCTGCTTCAGTATTGGTATCAGTCGCTCCACAAGGATCAACAAATCCTGCTTCAGTATTAACATCAGTCGCTCCACAAGGATCAACAAATCCTGCTTCAGTATTGGTATCAGTCGCTCCACAAGGATCAACAAATCCTGCTTCAGTATTAATATCAGTCGCTCCACAAGGATCAACAAATCCTGCTTCAGTATTGATATCAGTCGCTCCACAAGGATCAACAAATCCGGCTTCAGTATTGACACACATTTTTTTTTAAGTGTAGTGATATCTAGTACACGAGGAGAGACCTGAGACCTAAGAATATCTGTGAGACCTGATGATCAAAATTTACGATAGCAGCCTTGACATTTACGTAGAAACAAACTAAACTTAAGTGTCAGGAAACCTTTTTTTACTTACAGAATCACTGGCCCGGGAATCACTGGCCCGGGAAACAATAGACCGTGAATCATTGTCCCTGGAAATGCTGGCCCGGGAATAACTGGTCTGGGAAACATTGGCCTACGAATCACTAGCTAGGGAATCATTGGTCCCGGAATCACTTTCCCGCGAATCACTGGTACGGGAATATCATATATAGTTGTTATACAAATAACAAACATTAGATGTTAGAGGAATGTTAATAGATAGGTAGCCGTCCGGCTATCGTATAAAGTGCCAGATTCACCAATTATGGGTACATGAAGATGTTAATAGATAGGTAGCCGTCCGGCTATCGTATAAAGTACCAGATTCACCAATTATGGGTACATGAAGATGTTAATAGATAGGTAGTCGTCCGGCTATCGTATAAAGTGCCAGATTCACCAATTATGGGTACATGAAGATGTTAATAGATAGGTAGCCGTCCGGCTATCGTATAAAGTGCCAGATTCACCAATTATGGGTACATGAAGATGTTAATAGATAGGTAGTCGTCCGGCTATCGTATAAAGTGCCAGATTCACCAATTATGGGTACATGAAGATGTTAATAGATAGGTAGTCGTCCGGCTATCGTATAAAGTGCCAGATTCACCAATTATGGGTACATGAAGATGTTAATAGATATGTAGTCGTCCGGCTATCGTATAAAGTGCCAGATTCACCAATTATGGGTACATGAAGATGTTAATAGATAGGTAGCCGTCCGGCTATCGTATAAAGTGCCAGATTCACCAATTATGGGTACATGAAGATGTTAATAGATAGGTAGTCGTCCGGCTATCGTATAAAGTGCCAGATTCACCAATTATGGGTACATGAATATGTTAATAGATAGGTAGCCGTCCGGCTATCGTATAAAGTGCCAGATTCACCAATTATGGGTACATGAAGATGTTAATAGATAGGTAGTCGTCCGGCTATCGTATAAAGTGCCAGATTCACCAATTATGGGTACATGAAGATGTTAATAGATAGGTAGTCGTCCGGCTATCGTATAAAGTGCCAGATTCACCAATTATGGGTACATGAAGATGTTAATAGATAGGTAGCCGTCCGGCTATCGTATAAAGTGCCAGATTCACCAATTATGGGTACATGAAGATGTTAATAGATAGGTAGCCGTCCGGCTATCGTATAAAGTGCCAGATTCACCAATTATGGGTACATGAAGATGTTAATACAAAGGTAGCCGTCCGGCTATCGTATAAAGTGCCAGATTCACCAATTATGGGTACATGAAGATGTTAATAGATAGGTAGCCGTCCGGCTATCGTATAAAGCGCCAGTTTCACCAATTATGGGTACATGAAGGGCGTGAACATACAATTTGTTGATGCAGAAAAAAATAAATAAACAAAATAAATAAAAATGAAAAAACTTCAGAAATAATTCATAAGGGGTATGATGTTGTTCTCATTTACACATGGGCTTGGCCTTTTTTATATTCCATTATTTCTTAACAAGCGATAGCAAATATGAATACAAAGACCCATCACATGTGTAAATAAGTATAAAATTATACCCAGAATAATTTATTACAATTCTAATATGACAACATCCTGTGTTTTCCAATTCAAAAGGGCCCTATAGGCCATGATTTTCTAGCCGCCATTTTCATGATGAAAAACTTATGGTCAAGCAATCCTTTCAAGTTTGCAATGTATGGTGGACAAAATACACTTTAACAAAACATTTATTGAATATTTTACCATCGTGCACTCGATCTGTCTTTTTTTTACTTTTATTTTAATCAGAACTTCAAAATTCAGCCGTTTATATTGTGACGTCGCAAAACCTTCTGGACGTGATTTTCAAAACACTTTGACTGACCCTTTTACTGACATGGACACTTTAGGCAGTTTTGGTATCAGGTTAAAATAATGCTATGCACCTGAACAGCATATATGTAATTTGATTTACATGTAATACAATTTTATGTTGGGCTTTGTAAGCTGAAACCACGAAAAAAACATGAATCATTACCACAGTATAACATTCATCTGATTGTAACTGCATTTCAAGGTTGTACAGCTGAAGTGTCAATACAGAAGTATTTTAATATGTATTCTACAAGCAATATATCGTCACAATCCTTTCATCATCAGACGCTTCAATATATTGTAAGGCCTTAATAACAAATCTTATTCCAGAGACAATCACTGATATTGGTTCTGTATCAAATTAGAGGTTCACAAGTGACGGAAGGTTTAATGTGCCTGATTTGTATCAATAACGTTAGTTCAATCAAACGACAGATCTTTGTTACGTGCCGTATAATTGTGTTAATAAAATCGAATAAAAGGCAAATGTGATGAGACTCTTAATGCTTTTTATTTATAACGATTTAGAATAAAAACTTGTTATAAAATCATCATTGACGTTAATTTTTGATACGTCTATGTTGTACTTGACTTCCTGTTCCCTTGCCTATAGTATTTTCCCTGTTCCGATAGGAATCAGCAATTCTCATGTTCCCTTACCAATAGTATTTTCCCTGTTCTGATAGGAATAAGTAATTCTTATGTTCCCTTACCAATAGTATTTTCCCTGTTCCGATAGGAATAGGTAATTCTCATGTTCCCTTACCAATAGTATTTTCCCTGTTCCAATAGGAATAAGTAATTCTCATGTTCCCTAACCAACAGTATTTTCCCTGTTCCGATAGGAATAAGTAATTCTCGTGTTCCTTTACCAATAGAATTTTCCCTGTTCCGATAGGAATAAGTAATACTCATGTTCCCTTACCAATAGTATTTTCCCTGTTCCGATAGGAATAAGTAATTCTTATGTTCCCTTACCAATAGTATTTTCCCTGTTCCGATAGGAATAAGTAATTCTCACGTTCCTTTACCAATAGAATTTTCCCTGTTCCGATAGGAATAAGTAATACTCATGTTCCCTAACCAATAGTATTTTCCCTGTTCCGATAGGAATAAGTAATTCTCATGTTCCTTTACCAATAGAATTTTCCCTGTTCCGATAGGAATAAGTAATTTATTATGTTCCCTTACCAATAGTATTTTCCCTGTTCCGATAGGAATAAGTAATACTCATGTTCCTTTACCAATAGTATTTTCCCTGTTCCGATAGGAATAAGTAATACTCATGTTCCTTTACCAATAGTATTTTCCCTGTTCCGATAGGAATAAGTAATACTCATGTTGTCTAACCAATATTATTTTCCCTGTTCCGATAGGAATAAGTAATACTCATGTTCCCTTGCCTATAGTATTTTCCCTGTTCCGATAGGAATAATTCTCATGTTCCCTTACCAATAGTATTTTCCCTGTTCCGATAGGAATCAGTAATTCTCATGTTCCTTTACCAATAGAATTTTCCCTTTTCCGATAGGAATAAGTAATTCTCATGTTCCCTTGCCTATAGTATTTTCCCTGTTCCAATAGGAATAAGTAATACTCATGTTCCCTAACCAATAGTATTTTCCTTCTTCCGATAGGAATAAGTAATTCTCATGTTCCTTTACCAATAGAATTTTCCCTTTTCCGATAGGAATAAGTAATTCTCATGTTCCTTTACCAATAGAATTTTCCCTTTTCCGATAGGAATAAGTAATTCTCATGTTCCCTTACCAATATTATTATCCCTGTATGAATACGTATTATTACCTTACAGTAAACAGGTACTTTAAGTCGTATAATCTGAATGGTTATCGTCTTACGGGAAACAAATGGTTAAATAATTGTTGTTCCGTCGTGTCTTACTCGAACAAACTTATGCTGAGCACGTCTTTATATTAATGTATTAAGCCTCCACTTCAACGATGTCTTCCAACTATAGGCAAAAGTTCACATTGGTTAACTCCATACAAATCAATCAAAATACTGCAAGGATGTTCTTCATTAATCATAAGTATTTTTATTAGTTACTTATTATTTATTGATTAGAATGATATATGACATGGGTATTTTTTGGATTCTAAACATCGTTGATATTATTTTCAATTAATGCGTATGTTTGCCTATGTCAATAATCACTTTTTAGTGCTTATTTAGACAAATTCTTTGAGCCTTGCTTTGGAATTCACAAATGACATACTCACTTTGTTACGGGTCACGGTAATTGTATCATATGTCAAACTCTATCAAGGTAGCGTTGGTTTATAACAGAACAAACTCACGTTGTTTAAGGCCTCGATAATTGTATTATAGGCTCAATTTGATCATGTAAGCGCTGGTTTATATACGTAACAACTCACGTTGTTATGACCTTGGTAATTGTATCATTTGCCCAATTCGACCAAGTAAGCGTTGGTTTATATGAAAAAAAACTCACGTTGTGTAGGGCCTCGTTCCTTGTATAGTAGGCTAAATTTCAATAGGTAAGCGTTTTTTATAAGTAATAAAACTCACGTTGTTAACGGCTTCAGTTATTGTGTAATTGTGTATCACAGTCTGTTTCTTTGGCCCAGGTTATTACATATCTCCCACCAAAACAACACAAAAACAAAACCCCCAACCAGAAGTGATTTCGTACATTTGCACAAATAAATGAATAAAAATAAAATTATAAAACCTTTAATTCTGTATATAACCAAACTGTAAGCGTTGGTATCCTACAGAGTTGAAGTACTATTTCATCTTTAGAGGATTCTTTCCTTGAAATTGACAACCAGCATACATGTATAAGACACCAGGGGGGGGGGGGGGGGGTTGGATTTAGTTTTCCTATCGTGAACGTCACCTTCCCAGACAGCGTTTTAGTGTCTTTGATATATTGACGTTTATCCTTTAAGTGTTATTACTCGCTGTTATAGGAGATCGATTGTTTATTTTGAATTTATTTGATCATTGTTTTATCTTTCTGTTTAATCGACGGGTTAACTTAATTGTAATTTGTCTGTACTGTGGATTGACCTTCACTAATCCACAGAATACCTTGTTATTTGCCTGTCCTGTGGACTACGAATTCTTGTCTATTCCATGGAATAACTTATTATTTGTCTTTCCTGTGTACTACGAGTCCTTGTTTAATCCATGGAATGTATCTGTCATGTGAATTGTGAATCCTTGTCTAATCCACATGTTAACTTGTTATTTGTCTGTCATGTGGATTGTGAGTCCTTGTCTAATTCACGTGTTAACTTGTTATTTGTCTGTCATGTGGATTATGAGTCCTTGTCTAATCCACGTGTTAATTTATTGTTTTTCTGTCATGTGAATTCCTTGTCTTATCCGCGTGTTAACTTGTTATTTGTCTGTCTTGTGGATTATGAAAGTCCTTATCTAATCCACGTGTTGACGTATTATTTGTCTGTCCTGTGGATTGTAAGTTCTTGTTTAATCCACATGTTAACTTGTTATGTGTCTGTCATGTGGATTAGGAGTCCTTGTCTAATCCACGCGTTAACTTGTTATTTGTCTGTCCTGTGTATTGTGTCTTTGTCTAATCCACGTGTTAACTTGTTATTTGTCTGTCCTGTGTATTGGGAGTACTTGTCGTATCCATTGCTTAACTTGTTATTTGTCTGACCTGTGTATTGTGTCCTTGTCTAATCCATATGTTAACTTTTTATTTGTCTGTCCTGTGTATTGTGTCCTTGTCTAATCCATATGTTAACTTGTTATTTGTCTGTCCTGTGTATTATGTCCTTGTCTAATCCACGTGTTAACTTGTTATTTGTCTGTCCTGTGTATTGTGTCCTTGTCTAATCCACGTGTTAACTTGTTATTTGTCTGACCTGTGTATTGTGTCCTTGTCTAATCCATGGCTTAACTTGTTATTTGTCTGTCCTGTGTATTGTGTCCTTGTCTAATCCATATGCTAAATTGTTATTTGTCTGTCCTGTGTATTGTGTCCTTGTCTAATCCATATGTTAACTTGTTATTTGTCTGTCCTGTGTATTGTGTCCTTGTCTAATCCACATGTTAAGTTGTTATTTGTCTGTCCTGTGTATTGTGTCCTTGTCTTATCCACGTGTTAGCTTGTTATTTGTCTGTCCTGTGTATTGTGTCCTTGTCTAATCCAAGTGTTAACTTGTTATTTGTCTGTCCTGTGTATTGTGTCCTTGTCTGATCCACGTGTTAACTTGTTATTTGTCTGTCCTGTGTATTGTGTCCTTGTCTTATCCATATGTTAACTTGTTATGTGTCTGTCATGTGGATTAGGAGTCCTTGTCTAATCCATATGTTAACTTGTTATTTGTCTGTCCTGTGTATTGTGTCCTTGTCTAATCCACGTGTTAACTTGTTATTTGTCTGTCCTGTGTAATGTGTCCTTGTCTAATCCATAGTTAACTTGTTATTTGTCTGTCCTGTGTATTGTGTCCTTGTCTAATCCATAGTTAACTTGTTATTTGTCTGTCCTGTGTATTGTGTCCTTGTCTTATCCATATGTTAACTTGTTATGTGTCTGTCATGTGGATTAGGAGTTCTCGTATAATCCACTTGTTAACTTGTTATTTGTCTGACCTGTGTATTGTGTCCTTGTCTAATCCACGTTAACTTGTTATTTGTCTATCCTGTGTATTGTGTCCTTGTCTAATCCATATGTTAACTTGTTATTTGTCTGTCCTGTGTATTGTGTCCTTGTCTAATCCATATGTTAACTTGTTATTTGTCTGTCCTGTGTATTGTGTCCTTGTCTAATCCACGTGTTAACTTGTTATTTGTCTGTCCTGTGTATTGTGTCCTTGTCCAATCGATGGGTTAACTTGTTATTTGTCTGTCCTGTGTATTGTGTCCTTGTCCAATCGACGGGTTAACTTGTTATTTGTCTGTCCTGTGTATTGTGTCCTTGTCTAATCCATATGTTAACTTGTTATTTGTCTGTCCTGTGTATTGTGTCCTTGTCTGATCCACGTGTTATCTTGTTATTTGTCTGTCCTGTGTATTGTGTCCTTGTCTAATCCACGTGTTAACTTGTTATTTGTCTGTCCTGTGTATTGTGTCCTTGTCTAATCCACGTGTTAACTTGTTATTTTTCTGTCCTGTGTATTGTGTCCTTGTCTAATCCATATGTTAACTTGTTATTTGTCTGACCTGTGTATTGTGTCCTTGTCTGATCCACGTGTTAACTTGTTATTTGTCTGTCCTGTGTAGTGTGTCCCTGTCTAATCCCAGTGTTAACTTGTTATTTGTCTGTCCTGTTTATTGTGTCCTTGTCTAATCCAAGTGTTAACTTGTTATTTGTCTGTCCTGTGTATTGTGTCCTTGTCTAATCCATATGTTAACTTGTTATTTGTCTGTCCCGTGTATTGTGTCCTTGTCTAATCCACGTGTTAACTTGTTATTTGTCTGTCCTGTGTATTGTGTTCTTGTCTAATCCAATTGTTAACTTGTTATTTGTCTGTCCTGTGTATTGTGCCCTTGTCTAATCCACGTGTTAACTTTTTATTTGTCTGTCCTGTGTATTGTTTCCTTGTCTAATCCACGTGTTAACTTGTTATTTGTCTGTCCTGTGTATTGTGTCCTTGTCTAATCCACTTGTGTACTTGTTATTTGTCTGTCCTGTGTATTGTGTCCTTGTCTAATCCACGTGTTAACTTGTTATTTGTCTGTCCTGTGTATTGTGTCCTTGTCTAATCCATATGTTAACTTGTTATTTTTCTGTCCTGTGTATTGTGTCCTTGTCTAATCCACGTGTTAACTTGTTATTTGTCTGTCCTGTGTATTGTGTCCTTGTTCAATCGATGGGTTATCTTGTTATTTGTCTGTCCTGTGTATTGTGTCCTTGTCCAATCGATGGGTTAACTTGTTATTTGTCTGTCCTGTGTATTGTGTCCTTGTCTAATCCATATGTTAACTTGTTATTTGTCTGTCCTGTGTATTGTGTCCTTGTCTGATCCACGTGTTAACTTGTTATTTGTCTGTCCTGTTTATTGTGTCCTTGTCTAATCCACGTGTTAACTTGTTATTTGTCTGTCCTGTGTATTGTGTCCTTGTCTAATCCACGTGTTAACTTGTTATTTTTCTGTCCTGTGTATTGTGTCCTTGTCTAATCCATATGTTAACTTGTTATTTGTCTGACCTGTGTATTGTGTCCTTGTCTGATCCACGTGTTAACTTGTTATTTGTCTGTCCTGTGTAGTGTGTCCCTGTCTAATCCAAGTGTTAACTTGTTATTTGTCTGTCCTGTTTATTGTGTCCTTGTCTAATCCAAGTGTTAACTTGTTATTTGTCTGTCCTGTGTATTGTGTCCTTGTCTAATCCATATGTTAACTTGTTATTTGTCTGTCCTGTGTATTGTGTCCTTGTCTAATCCACGTGTTAACTTGTTATTTGTCTGTCCTGTGTATTGTGTTCTTGTCTAATCCAATTGTTAACTTGTTATTTGTCTGTCCTGTGTATTGTGCCCTTGTCTAATCCACGTGTTAACTTTTTATTTGTCTGTCCTGTGTATTGTTTCCTTGTCTAATCCACGTGTTAACTTGTTATTTGTCTGTCCTGTGTATTGCGTCCTTGTCTAATCCACTTGTGTACTTGTTATTTGTCTGTCCTGTGTATTGTGTCCTTGTCTAATCCACGTGTTAACTTTTTATTTGTCTGTCCTGTGTATTGTGTCCTTGTCTAATCCACGTGTTAACTTGTTATTGGTCTGTCCTGTGTATTGTGTCCTTGTCTAATCCACGTGTTAACTTGTTATTGGTCTGTCCTGTGTATTGTGTCCTTGTCTAATCCACGTGTTTACTTTTTATTTGTCTGTCCTGTGTATTGTGTCCTTGTCTAATCCATATGTTAACTTGTTATTTGTCTGTCCTGTGTAATGTGTCCTTGTCTAATCCATATGTTAACTTGTTATTTGTCTGTCCTGTGTATTGGGAGTCCTTGTCGTATCCATGGCTTAACTTGTTATTTGTCTGACCTGTGGATTGTTAGTCCTTATTTAACGTGTAATTTGTTTTGTCCTGCTGTAGATTGTGAATCCTTGTCTTATATACGAGTTAACTGTTTTTGTCTCTCTGTTTAACTGTTTATTTGAACTAGGGTGAAATAAAAAATCTAGAATGTATCTACAACAAGTAAATCCGTACATGTCACATACAGAATAGGTTAATTTGTTTGTTTGAAGGTTTATTTGTTTGTTGGAATGGTGTTTAACGCCACTTTAAGCAATTTATCAATTATGTCAATGCGCCTAGTTTATAATTAGCAGAGGAAACAGGAGTGTCCGGCGAAAACCCCCGACCTTTGGAACCCCGACCTTCGAAACCCCTGACCTTCGGAAGCCCCCGACCTTCGGTGTATACAGATCGGAAATTATCCAGTTTATCGCCCACAATTCGTAGAATTACTTGGTCAATACATTTTCATTTGGATTTCCAAACTGATCGCTATTTGTCATGTTTGTGAAGTTTTTATAAATTTAAAATTTACACAGTTATACCCAAACTGACCGAATATTACTCAACCTAATGATAATAATATATATAACTCAATTAGTTACGAATAAAAGACGAAATGTCGCACATAGTAATGTAATAATTAACACATTGTTACAAAATAAAACAAATTTCACACCGCGCGATAATGAAAACTTTTTAATACACAATTTACCGTATGAGACTACTATTAGACTTGAAGTCTACTATATACTGCCATCGTTATCCTGCCAGCATAACATAATCTATGTTACAACAAGTAATATAGTCCACTAAGTTGATCCTCATATAACACGACGTTTACATAATGTTATATGATATAATTATTAAATATATGATGACTTTATATCTGAGGTAAGTGCTCTAAATTGTTCCTTATCATACTTATTGTTCTCAAATTAAGATAAGTCAATAACTGAATAGATTATAGGTTAATTACAGACCTTTCATTTTATAACAATGGCAAGTCATATGGACGTTAATATTTCAACTCACCTCAAAGTTTTGTATATTTGTGTTTTTGGACTTTATTTTGGATTTTTAGTTCTTCTTTATTGTAATTATTCTATTTGGTGGAAAGCCGAAACTATCACTGCTAGATATCACAATGAAAACAGTCCATCTTCCGCCGTTATTTCAACTGATCAAAATCGTGTCAAAAGAAATAGGATATCTGAGCGATCTATTAATTCTAATTCAAATCGGGTAAGAACACAATTTTCAACGTAAACATTGGCTTCAAACAATTCAAACATATTTTTACTAGCGACTGCATCCCGTTATTATAGTTCGTATTCAGGAGTGCATCAGGGTATGACGGTTTCGTATTCAGGACTGCATCCGGGTATGACAGTTCGTATTCAGTTACAGTTTCATTTCTTTCAAAAAACCCGACCAGGAATTATGGGAAGGTTTGGTCTTTGTGTTGTTTAATAGGCTGAATGTAACCATAACTAACACACAGACAAATCAATTTAATCACTTATTGTCAGTGTGCCAACTTATTGGATAATATAACTGTAGTTTGATAAAATTCCGTCAGCTGATATTGTTACATGTCAAGTTTGTTTGCAGCATAAACCTTTACAGTACAGCCGCTAATTCAGACTATGATTAACACCCCACCCCCTCTTAGTGGGACTGATTTGTAAATACTAGCTACCCCAGCCCCATTGTCAATACTAAGTAACTTTAGCACCAGCTGTCCCATACAACTTTTCATATGTTCGATCTCTTCTTATTATCTCTTAATGATATATAATTGTTTTCGGGTAAATTGAGCAAAAAGGTAAAAACCATACTCTACAATATAGTTCATGTTGTAAGTGATAAAATGGCAAATTTAATATCAAAGAAAATATTTCAATTACAGTTTTTCGTATTTATTAAATCCTTCAAGCTTTTAAATACGTTTTTTTTTGTCCTGATCTAATAAGAAGAAGTAAAGATGTACATAATTGCATATTAATGCGCGCTTTACCAGTATCTCGGTAGTATGAATACATCCGCTTCAATTTTTATTTTTGGATTATTTTACTATCTATAGGGTAAGCCTAGTATTTTTATCAATGCATTCTATTCTTGACATAATAAAATGTATATACTTGAGTTTCTTTTATTAATTAGTTATTTAATTTGATAAGAAAAGGGCATTTAAAAATTTTGTTATGTTATATTACGTAATGTATTTCATCGCTTCAATTGTATTTCTTGGATTATTTCGTGATTTATATGTCAAGCTTCGTAATTACTTTGGTACCATAATATGTAGGCATGCTTAATAAAATTAACATTATATAGCTTCAAATAAGAACTAATGTAAATGAAAACAAAATAAACTATTTAGGCTTGGAATATATTTGCTTTCTTAATAAACACGTGATTTACAACAATATAGTGTTCTGTTGAAAGTACTTCACTTAATCCCAAAGTTAAGGTCTATATTGCAGAATTCTTCACGTGAGCTAGGTTAACCAGTAATGAGTCCAAGCATTATTGAAAAGTTCATGTTTAAAAAGGTAGTGATGATTATTCGCGTTTTTAGCGCCACATATGCTTGATGGACTTTGAATGATATTACTCTTAAAAAGAACAGTGTTTAGACATGAAGACGAACACATAAGTTGTGACAATAAAAAATTTAAAAGTTCAAATTTTCTCGGACCAATTAAAAAATGCGTTAGAACTGGTAATCTTTCAGAAAATTTTATAAATCTGCTTTAAATTTAGACGAGGTTTCAATGTTTCCAGTTAGGTTTAAATCGTTCTAGTGTCTAGTGGTTGATGAGAAAAAAAGAGAATGTTATGTGAGTAAGTCTGCAGTATCAAATCCCCACTTACAGGATAAACGGTGGTTGTTTGTGGACCAATCAAATCCCCACTTACAGGATAAACGGTGGTTGTTTGTGGACCAATCAAATCCCCACTTACACGATAAACGGTGGTTGTTTGTGGACCAATCAAATCCCCACTTACAGGATAGACGGTGGTTGTTTGTGGACCAATCAAATCCCCACTTACAGGATAGACGGTGGTTGTTTGTGGACCAATCAAATCCCCACATACAGGATAAACGGTGGTTGTTTTTGGACCAATCAAATCCCCACTTACAGGATATACGGTGGTTGTTTGTGGACCAATCAAATCCCCACTTTAGAGGATATACGGTGGTTGTTTGTGGACCAATCAAATCCCCACTTACAGGATAAACGGTGGTTGTTTGTAGACCAATCAAATCCCCACTTACAGTATAAACGGTGGTTATTTGTGGACCAATCAAATCCCCACTTACAGTATAAACGGTGGTTGTTTGTGGACCAATCAAACCCCACTTACAGTATAAACGGTGGTTGTTTGTGGACCAATCAAATCCCCACTTGCAGGATAAACGGTGGTAATTTGTGGACCAATCAAATCCCCACTTACAGGATAAACGGTGGTTGTTTGTGGACCAATCAAATCCCCACTTACAGGATAAACGGTGGTTGTTTGTAGACCAATCAAATCCCCACTAAACGGTGGTTATTTGTGGACCAATCAAATCCCCACTTACAGGATATACGGTGGTTGTTTGTGAACCAATCAAATCCCCACTTACAGGATATACGGTGGTTGTTTGTGGACCAATCAAATCCCCACTTACAGTATAAACGGTGGTTGTTTGTGGACCAATCAAATCCCCACTTACAGGATAAACGGTGGTTATTTGTGGACCAATCAAATCCCCACTCACAGGATAAACGGTGGTTATTTGTGGACCAATCAAATCCCCACTTACAGGATAAACGGTGGTTGTTTGTAGACCAATCAAATCCCCACTTACAGGATAAACGGTGGTTATTTGTGGACCAATCAAATCCCCACTTACAGGATATACGGTGGTTGTTTGTGAACCAATCAAATCCCCACTTACAGGATATACGGTGGCTGTTTGTAGACCAATCAAATCCCCACTTACAGGATATACGGTGGTTGTTTGTGAACCAATCAAATCCCCACTTACAGGATATACGGTGGTTGTTTGTGGACCAATCAAATCCCCACTTACAGTATAAACGGTGGTTGTTTGTGGACCAATCAAATCCCCACTTACAGGATAAACGGTGGTTATTTGTGGACCAATCAAATCCCCACTCACAGGATAAACGGTGGTTATTTGTGGACCAATCAAATCCCCACTTACAGGATAAACGGTGGTTGTTTGTAGACCAATCAAATCCCCACTTACAGGATAAACGGTGGTTATTTGTGGACCAATCAAATCCCCACTTACAGGATATACGGTGGTTGTTTGTGAACCAATCAAATCCCCACTTACAGGATATACGGTGGCTGTTTGTAGACCAATCAAATCCCCACTTACAGGATAAACGGTGGTTGTTTGTGGACCAATCAAATCCCCACTTTAGAGGATATACGGTGGTTGCTTTTGGACCAATCAAATCCCTACTTTAGAGTATATACGGTGGTTGTTTGTGGACCATTCAAATCCCCACTCAGAGGATATACGGTGGTAGATGAAGGAATAAACACATATAAAAATATACGGATCTCTTTTTATAACAATTTGAATGGAACATTTGTAAGATTCAGATTAAGTCAAACACTATGAAATTGTATTACATCACTTTAAACTTTAATAATAACTATAGGCCTTTAGAGACACTATTCACTGATACCATCTGCGGGTTCATTTGATTGTAAATCAATGACTTTAAAATGTTTTTGAGATGAAATAACTTTAAGAAGGCATAGTATGCGATTCAGAAAAAAACTCTTTATATGTTAAACAAATAAAAGATACATTAACTGCTTCTTATCTACATCGGTAAATATTGATCCAAGAGCATGTCACTCTTAATGAAGTCGTAAAATATTTATTGTTTCACACTTTAAGCAACTATTAAACGTTCGTCATTATGCCAATCAGATGAGTATATAGTATTCCCCATTGCAATGTTTTATAATGTCACGTGATCTTGAACTAAATGCACCAATAATGACTATGCATATAAAAAAACAGACGCAATCGACAATGTTTGTGTGAAACAGGTTTTTTTATATAATTAAATTTGATTACATCCGAATCAATACAAAGTTTACATTATTGCCCTCCAAAAAGTTTTATTAATAAACAGAATTTGACATTTCCCCCTACCCTTCATAACATTCAGCATTGAACTAGAAGTTAACTGTCTCCTACATGCAGAACACACTTGGATTAAATCATCCACCTCCCAAAACATTTTCCATTGTACCAATTGGTTCAGACATCATTATGTAGGACTTTATTAAACCTTGACTGAATCTAACTATCCCACCACTTTTAAACTGTTGACGAGTTCTACCACACTACATGTAATTGATTGATGTAGAGTTCTGCTACACTACATGTAATTGTTTGATGTAGAGTTCTGCCACACTACATTTAATTGTTTGATGTAGAGTTCTGCCACACTACATGTAATTGTTTGATGTAGAGTTCTGCCACACTACATGTGATTGTTTGATGTACAGTTCTACCACACTACATGTAATTGTTTGATGTAGAGTTCTGCCACACTACATTTAATTGTTTGATGTAGAGTTCTGCCACACTACATGTAATTGTTTGATGTAGAGTTCTGCCACACTACATGTGATTGTTTGATGTACAGTTCTACCACACTACATGTGATTGTTTGATGTAGAGTTCTGCCACACTACATTTAATTGTTTGATGTAGAGTTCTACCACACTACATGTAATTGTTTGATGTAGAGTTCTGCCACACTACATTTAATTGTTTGATGTAGAGTTCTACCACACTACATGTGATTGTTTGATGTAGAGTTCTACCACACTACATGTAATTGTTTGATGTAGAGTTCTGCCACACTACATTTAATTGTTTGATGTACAGTTCTGCCACACTACATGTAATTGTTTGATGTAGAGTTCTACCACACTACATGTAATTGTTTGATGTAGAGTTCTACCACACTACATGTGATTGTTTGATGTAGAGTTCTGCCACACTACATTTAATTGTTGGATGTAGAGTTCTGCCACACTACATTCAATTGTTTGATGTAGAGTTCTGCCACACTACATGTGATTGTTTGATGTAGAGTTCTACCACAATACATGTGATTGTTTGATGTAGAGTTCTGCCACACTACATTTAATTGTTGGATGTAGAGTTCTGCCACACTACATTCAATTGTTTGATGTAGAGTTCTGCCACACTACATGTGATTGTTTGATGTAGAGTTCTACCACACTACATATGATTGTTTGATGTAGAGTTCTGCCACACTACATGTGATTGTTTGATGTAGAGTTCTGCCACACTACATGTAATTGTTTGATGTAGAGTTCTACCACACTACATGTGATTGTTTGATGTAGAGTTCTGCCACACTACATGTGATTGTTTGATGTACATTTCTGCCACACTACATTTAATTGTGTGATGTAGAGTTCTGCCACACTACATGTAATTGTTTGATGTAGAGTTCTGCCACACTACATGTAATTGTTTGATGTAGAGTTCTGCCACACTACATGTAATTGTTTGGTGTAGAGTTCTACCACACTACATGTGATTGTTTGATGTAGAGTTCTGCTACACTACATGTGATTGTTTGATGTAGAGTTCTGCCACACTACATTTAATTGTTTGATGTAGAGTTCTGCCACACTACATGTAATTGTTTGATGTAGAGTTCTGCCACACTACATGTGATTGTTTGATGTAGAGTTCTACCACACTTCATGTAATTGTTTGATGTAGAGTTCTGCCACACTACATGTGATTGTTTGATGTAGAGTTCTGCCACACTACATTTAATTGTTTGATGTAGAGTTCTGCCACACTACATGTAATTGTTTGATGTAGAGTTCTGCCACACTACATGTGATTGTTTGATGTAGAGTTCTGCCACACTACATTTAATTGTTTGATGTAGAGTTCTGCCACACTACATGTAATTGTTTGATGTAGAGTTCTGCCACACTACATGTGATTGTTTGATGTAGAGTTCTACCACACTACATTTAATTGTTTGATGTAGAGTTCTGCCACACTACATGTAATTGTTTGATGTAGAGTTCTGCCACACTACATGTGATTGTTTGATGTAGAGTTCTACCACACTACATGTAATTGTTTGATGTACAGTTCTACCACACTACATGTGATTGTTTGATGTAGAGTTCTACCACACTACATGTGATTGTTTGATGTAGAGTTCTGCCACACTACATTTAATTGTTGGATGTAGAGTTCTGCCACACTACATTCAATTGTTTGATGTAGAGTTCTGCCACACTACATGTGATTGTTTGATGTAGAGTTCTACCACACTACATGTAATTGTTTGATGTAGAGTTCTACCACACTACATGTAATTGTTTGATGTAGAGTTCTGCCACACTACATGTAATTGTTTGATGTAGAGTTCTGCCACACTACATGTGATTGTTTGATGTACAGTTCTGCCACACTACATTTAATTGTTTGATGTAGAGTTCTGCCACACTACATGTAATTGTTTGATGTAGAGTTCTGCCACACTACATGTAATTGTTTGATGTAGAGTTCTACCACACTACATGTGATTGTTTGATGTAGAGTTCTACCACACTACATGTAATTGTTTGATGTAGAGTTCTGCTACACTACATGTAATTGTTTGATGTAGAGTTCTGCCACACTACATTTAATTGTTTGATGTAGAGTTCTGCCACACTACATGTAATTGTTTGATGTAGAGTTCTGCCACACTACATGTGATTGTTTGATGTAGAGTTCTACCACACTTCATGTAATTGTTTGATGTAGAGTTCTGCCACACTACATGTGATTGTTTGATGTAGAGTTCTGCCACAGTACATTTAATTGTTTGATGTAGAGTTCTGCCACACTACATGTAATTGTTTGATGTAGAGTTCTGCCACACTACATGTGATTGTTTGATGTAGAGTTCTGCCACACTACATTTAATTGTTTGATGTAGAGTTCTGCCACACTACATGTAATTGTTTGATGTAGAGTTCTGCCACACTACATGTGATTGTTTGATGTAGAGTTCTACCACACTACATTTAATTGTTTGATGTAGAGTTCTGCCACACTACATGTAATTGTTTGATGTAGAGTTCTGCCACACTACATGTGATTGTTTGATGTAGAGTTCTACCACACTACATGTAATTGTTTGATGTACAGTTCTACCACACTACATGTGATTGTTTGATGTAGAGTTCTACCACACTACATGTGATTGTTTGATGTAGAGTTCTGCCACACTACATTTAATTGTTGGATGTAGAGTTCTGCCACACTACATTCAATTGTTTGATGTAGAGTTCTGCCACACTACATGTGATTGTTTGATGTAGAGTTCTACCACACTACATGTAATTGTTTGATGTAGAGTTCTGCCACACTACATGTAATTGTTTGATGTAGAGTTCTACCACACTACATGTGATTGTTTGATGTAGAGTTCTGCCACACTACATGTGATTGTTTGATGTAGAGTTCTGCCACACTACATGTGATTGTTTGATGTAGAGTTCTGCCACACTACATGTGATTGTTTGATGTAGAGTTCTGCCACACTACATGTAATTGTTTGATGTAGAGTTCTGCCACACTACATTTAATTGTTTGATGTAGAGTTCTACCACACTACATGTGATTGTTTGATGTAGAGTTCTACCACACTACATGTGATTGTTTGATGTAGAGTTCTACCACACTACATGTGATTGTTTGATGTAGAGTTCTGCCACACTACATTTAATTGTTTGATGTAGAGTTCTGCCACACTACATGTAATTGTTTGATGTAGAGTTCTGCCACACTACATGTGATTGTTTGATGTAGAGTTCTTCTGCCACACTACATTTAATTGTTTGATGTAGAGTTCTGCCACACTACATTTAATTGTTTGATGTAGAGTTCTGCCACACTACATGTAATTGTTTGATGTAGAGTTCTGCCACACTACATGTAATTGTTTGATGTAGAGTTCTGCCACACTACATGTGATTGTTTGATGTAGAGTTCTTCTGCCACACTACATTTAATTGTTTGATGTAGAGTTCTGCAACACTACATGTAATTGTTTGATGTAGAGTTCTGCCACACTACATGTGATTGTTTGATGTAGAGTTCTACCACACTACATTTAATTGTTTGATGTAGAGTTCTGCCACACTACATGTAATTGTTTGATGTAGAGTTCTACCACACTACATGTGATTGTTTGATGTAGAGTTCTACCACACTACATGTAATTGTTTGATGTAGAGTTCTGCTACACTACATGTGATTGTTTGATGTAGAGTTCTGCCACACTACATTTAATTGTTTGATGTAGAGTTCTGCCACACTACATGTAATTGTTTGATGTAGAGTTCTGCCACACTACATGTGATTGTTTGATGTAGAGTTCTACCACACTTCATGTAATTGTTTGATGTAGAGTTCTGCCACACTACATGTGATTGTTTGATGTAGAGTTCTGCCACAGTACATTTAATTGTTTGATGTAGAGTTCTGCCACACTACATGTAATTGTTTGATGTAGAGTTCTGCCACACTACATGTGATTGTTTGATGTAGAGTTCTGCCACACTACATTTAATTGTTTGATGTAGAGTTCTGCCACACTACATGTAATTGTTTGATGTAGAGTTCTGCCACACTACATGTGATTGTTTGATGTAGAGTTCTACCACACTACATTTAATTGTTTGATGTAGAGTTCTGCCACACTACATGTAATTGTTTGATGTAGAGTTCTACCACACTACATGTGATTGTTTGATGTAGAGTTCTACCACACTACATGTAATTGTTTGATGTACAGTTCTACCACACTACATGTGATTGTTTGATGTAGAGTTCTACCACACTACATGTGATTGTTTGATGTAGAGTTCTGCCACACTACATTTAATTGTTGGATGTAGAGTTCTGCCACACTACATTCAATTGTTTGATGTAGAGTTCTGCCACACTACATGTGATTGTTTGATGTAGAGTTCTACCACACTACATGTAATTGTTTGATGTAGAGTTCTGCCACACTACATGTAATTGTTTGATGTAGAGTTCTACCACACTACATGTGATTGTTTGATGTAGAGTTCTGCCACACTACATGTGATTGTTTGATGTAGAGTTCTGCCACACTACATGTGATTGTTTGATGTAGAGTTCTGCCACACTACATGTGATTGTTTGATGTAGAGTTCTACCACACTACATGTGATTGTTTGATGTAGAGTTCTACCACACTACATGTGATTGTTTGATGTAGAGTTCTACCACACTACATGTGATTGTTTGATGTAGAGTTCTGCCACACTACATTTAATTGTTTGATGTAGAGTTCTGCCACACTACATGTAATTGTTTGATGTAGAGTTCTGCCACACTACATGTGATTGTTTGATGTAGAGTTCTGCCACACTACATTTAATTGTTTGATGTAGAGTTCTGCCACACTACATGTAATTGTTTGATGTAGAGTTCTGCCACACTACATGTGATTGTTTGATGTAGAGTTCTACCACACTACATTTAATTGTTTGATGTAGAGTTCTGCCACACTACATGTAATTGTTTGATGTAGAGTTCTGCCACACTACATGTGATTGTTTGATGTAGATTTCTACCACACTACATGTAATTGTTTGATGTACAGTTCTACCACACTACATGTGATTGTTTGATGTAGAGTTCTACCACACTACATGTGATTGTTTGATGTAGAGTTCTGCCACACTACATTTAATTGTTGGATGTAGAGTTCTGCCACACTACATTCAATTGTTTGATGTAGAGTTCTGCCACACTACATGTGATTGTTTGATGTTGAGTTCTACCACACTACATGTAATTGTTTGATGTAGAGTTCTACCACACTACATGTAATTGTTTGATGTAGAGTTCTGCCACACTACATGTAATTGTTTGATGTAGAGTTCTGCCACACTACATGTGATTGTTTGATGTACAGTTCTGCCACACTACATTTAATTGTTTGATGTAGAGTTCTGCCACACTACATGTAATTGTTTGATGTAGAGTTCTGCCACACTACATGTAATTGTTTGATGTAGAGTTCTACCACACTACATGTGATTGTTTGATGTAGAGTTCTACCACACTACATGTAATTGTTTGATGTAGAGTTCTGCTACACTACATGTGATTGTTTGATGTAGAGTTCTGCCACACTACATTTAATTGTTTGATGTAGAGTTCTGCCACACTACATGTAATTGTTTGATGTAGAGTTCTGCCACACTACATGTGATTGTTTGATGTAGAGTTCTACCACACTTCATGTAATTGTTTGATGTAGAGTTCTGCCACACTACATGTGATTGTTTGATGTAGAGTTCTGCCACACTACATTTAATTGTTTGATGTAGAGTTCTGCCACACTACATGTAATTGTTTGATGTAGAGTTCTGCCACACTACATGTGATTGTTTGATGTAGAGTTCTGCCACACTACATTTAATTGTTTGATGTAGAGTTCTGCCACACTACATGTAATTGTTTGATGTAGAGTTCTGCCACACTACATGTGATTGTTTGATGTAGAGTTCTACCACACTACATTTAATTGTTTGATGTAGAGTTCTGCCACACTACATGTAATTGTTTGATGTAGAGTTCTGCCACACTACATGTGATTGTTTGATGTAGAGTTCTACCACACTACATGTAATTGTTTGATGTAGAGTTCTACCACACTACATGTGATTGTTTGATGTAGAGTTCTACCACACTACATGTGATTGTTTGATGTAGAGTTCTGCCACACTACATTTAATTGTTGGATGTAGAGTTCTGCCACACTACATTCAATTGTTTGATGTAGAGTTCTGCCACACTACATGTGATTGTTTGATGTAGAGTTCTACCACACTACATGTAATTGTTTGATGTAGAGTTCTACCACACTACATGTAATTGTTTGATGTAGAGTTCTGCCACACTACATGTAATTGTTTGATGTAGAGTTCTGCCACACTACATGTGATTGTTTGATGTACAGTTCTGCCACACTACATTTAATTGTTTGATGTAGAGTTCTGCCACACTACATGTAATTGTTTGATGTAGAGTTCTGCCACACTACATGTAATTGTTTGATGTAGAGTTCTACCACACTACATGTGATTGTTTGATGTAGAGTTCTACCACACTACATGTAATTGTTTGATGTAGAGTTCTGCTACACTACATGTGATTGTTTGATGTAGAGTTCTGCCACACTACATTTAATTGTTTGATGTAGAGTTCTGCCACACTACATGTAATTGTTTGATGTAGAGTTCTGCCACACTACATGTGATTGTTTGATGTAGAGTTCTACCACACTTCATGTAATTGTTTGATGTAGAGTTCTGCCACACTACATGTGATTGTTTGATGTAGAGTTCTGCCACACTACATTTAATTGTTTGATGTAGAGTTCTGCCACACTACATGTAATTGTTTGATGTAGAGTTCTGCCACACTACATGTGATTGTTTGATGTAGAGTTCTGCCACACTACATGTAATTGTTTGATGTAGAGTTCTGCCACACTACATGTAATTGTTTGATGTAGAGTTCTGCCACACTACATGTGATTGTTTGATGTAGAGTTCTACCACACTACATTTAATTGTTTGATGTAGAGTTCTGCCACACTACATGTAATTGTTTGATGTAGAGTTCTGCCACACTACATGTGATTGTTTGATGTAGAGTTCTACCACACTACATGTAATTGTTTGATGTACAGTTCTACCACACTACATGTGATTGTTTGATGTAGAGTTCTACCACACTACATGTGATTGTTTGATGTAGAGTTCTGCCACACTACATTTAATTGTTGGATGTAGAGTTCTGCCACACTACATTCAATTGTTTGATGTAGAGTTCTGCCACACTACATGTGATTGTTTGATGTAGAGTTCTACCACACTACATGTAATTGTTTGATGTAGAGTTCTGCCACACTACATGTAATTGTTTGATGTAGAGTTCTACCACACTACATGTGATTGTTTGATGTAGAGTTCTGCCACACTACATGTGATTGTTTGATGTAGAGTTCTGCCACACTACATGTGATTGTTTGATGTAGAGTTCTGCCACACTACATGTGATTGTTTGATGTAGAGTTCTACCACACTACATGTAATTGTTTGATGTAGAGTTCTGCTACACTACATGTGATTGTTTGATGTAGAGTTCTGCCACACTACATTTAATTGTTTGATGTAGAGTTCTGCCACACTACATGTAATTGTTTGATGTAGAGTTCTGCCACACTACATGTGATTGTTTGATGTAGAGTTCTACCACACTTCATGTAATTGTTTGATGTAGAGTTCTGCCACACTACATGTGATTGTTTGATGTAGAGTTCTGCCACACTACATTTAATTGTTTGATGTAGAGTTCTGCCACACTACATGTAATTGTTTGATGTAGAGTTCTGCCACACTACATGTGATTGTTTGATGTAGAGTTCTGCCACACTACATTTAATTGTTTGATGTAGAGTTCTGCCACACTACATGTAATTGTTTGATGTAGAGTTCTGCCACACTACATGTGATTGTTTGATGTAGAGTTCTACCACACTACATTTAATTGTTTGATGTAGAGTTCTGCCACACTACATGTAATTGTTTGATGTAGAGTTCTGCCACACTACATGTGATTGTTTGATGTAGAGTTCTACCACACTACATGTAATTGTTTGATGTACAGTTCTACCACACTACATGTGATTGTTTGATGTAGAGTTCTACCACACTACATGTGATTGTTTGATGTAGAGTTCTGCCACACTACATTTAATTGTTGGATGTAGAGTTCTGCCACACTACATTCAATTGTTTGATGTAGAGTTCTGCCACACTACATGTGATTGTTTGATGTAGAGTTCTACCACACTACATGTAATTGTTTGATGTAGAGTTCTGCCACACTACATTTAATTGTTTGATGTAGAGTTCTACCACACTACATGTGATTGTTTGATGTAGAGTTCTACCACACTACATGTGATTGTTTGATGTAGAGTTCTACCACACTACATGTGATTGTTTGATGTAGAGTTCTGCCACACTACATGTGATTGTTTGATGTAGAGTTCTGCCACACTACATTTAATTGTTTGATGTAGAGTTCTACCACACTACATGTGATTGTTTGATGTAGAGTTCTACCACACTACATGTGATTGTTTGATGTAGAGTTCTACCACACTACATTTAATTGTTTGATGTAGAGTTCTGCCACACTACATGTGATTGTTTGATGTAGAGTTCTGCCACACTACATGTGATTGTTTGATGTAGAGTTCTGCCACACTACATGTGATTGTTTGATGTAGAGTTCTACCACACTACATGTAATTGTTTGATGTAGAGTTCTGCCACACTACATGTGATTGTTTGATGTAGAGTTCTGCCACACTACATTTAATTGTTTGATGTAGAGTTCTACCACACTACATGTGATTGTTTGATGTAGAGTTCTACCACACTACATGTGATTGTTTGATGTAGAGTTCTACCACACTACATGTGATTGTTTGATGTAGAGTTCTACCACACTACATGTAATTGTTTGATGTAGAGTTCTGCCACACTACATGTGACTGTTTGATGTAGAGTTCTGCCACACTACATGTGATTGTTTGATGTAGAGTTCTGCCACACTACATTTAATTGTTTGATGTAGAGTTCTACCACACTACATGTAATTGTTTGATGTAGAGTTCTGCCACACTACATTTAATTGTTTGATGTAGAGTTCTACCACACTACATGTGATTGTTTGATGTAGAGTTCTACCACACTACATGTGATTGTTTGATGTAGAGTTCTGCCACACTACATGTGATTGTTTGATGTAGAGTTCTGCCACACTACATGTGATTGTTTGATGTAGAGTTCTGCCACACTACATGTGATTGTTTGATGTACAGTTCTGCCACACTACATGTGATTGTTTGATGTAGAGTTCTGCCACACTACATTTAATTGTTTGATGTAGAGTTCTGCCACACTACATGTGATTGTTTGATGTACAGTTCTGCCACACTACATTTAATTGTTTGATGTAGAGTTCTGCCACACTACATGTGATTGTTTGATGTAGAGTTCTGCCACACTACATGTGATTGTTTGATGTAGAGTTCTGCCACACTACATGTGATTGTTTGATGTAGAGTTCTGCCACACTACATTTAATTGTTTGATGTAGAGTTCTGCCACACTACATTTAATTGTTTGATGTAGAGTTCTGCCACACTACATGTGATTGTTTGATGTAGAGTTCTGCCACACTACATGTGATTGTTTGATGTACAGTTCTGCCACACTACATGTGATTGTTTGATGTAGAGTTCTGCCACACTACATTTAATTGTTTGATGTAGAGTTCTGCCACACTACATGTGATTGTTTGATGTACAGTTCTGCCACACTACATTTAATTGTTTGATGTAGAGTTCTGCCACACTACATGTGATTGTTTGATGTAGAGTTCTACCACACTACATGTGATTGTTTGATGTAGAGTTCTACCACACTACATGTAATTGTTTGATGTAGAGTTCTGCCACACTACATGTGATTGTTTGATGTAGAGTTCTGCCACACTACATGTGATTGTTTGATGTAGAGTTCTGCCACACTACATGTGATTGTTTGATGTAGAGTTCTGCCACACTACATGTGATTGTTTGATGTAGAGTTCTACCACACTACATGTAATTGTTTGATGTAGAGTTCTGCCACACTACATGTGATTGTTTGATGTAGAGTTCTGCCACACTACATGTGATTGTTTGATGTAGAGTTCTACCACACTACATGTGATTGTTTGATGTAGAGTTCTACCACACTTCATGTGATTGTTTGATGTAGAGTTCTACCACACTTCATGTAATTGTTTGATGTAGAGTTCTACCACACTACATGTGATTGTTTGATGTAGAGTTCTACCACACTACATGTGATTGTTTGATGTAGAGTTCTGCCACACTACATTTAAATGTTTTAGATGTAGAGTTCTGCCACACTACATGTAATTGTTTGATGTAGAGTTCTACCACACTACATGTAATTGTTTGATGTAGAGTTCTACCACACTACATGTGATTGTTTGATGTAGAGTTCTGCCACACTACATGTGATTGTTTGATGTAGAGTTCTACCACACTACATGTGATTGTTTGATGTAGAGTTCTGCCACACTACATGTGATTGTTTGATGTAGAGTTCTGCCACACTACATTTAATTGTTTGATGTAGAGTTCTGCCACACTACATGTAATTGTTTGATGTAGAGTTCTACCACACTACATGTAATTGTTTGATGTAGAGTTCTACCACACTACATGTGATTGTTTGATGTAGAGTTCTACCACACTACATGTGATTGTTTGATGTAGAGTTCTGCCACACTACATGTGATTGTTTGATGTAGAGTTCTGCCACACTACATTTAATTGTTTGATGTAGAGTTCTGCCACACTACATGTAATTGTTTGATGTACAGTTCTACCACACTACATGTGATTGTTTGATGTAGAGTTCTGCCACACTACATTTAATTGTTTGATGTAGAGTTCTACCACACTACATGTGATTGTTTGATGTAGAGTTCTGCCACACTACATGTGATTGTTTGATGTAGAGTTCTGCCACACTACATGTGATTGTTTGATGTACAGTTCTGCCACACTACATTTAATTGTTTGATGTAGAGTTCTGCCACACTACATGTGATTGTTTGATGTAGAGTTCTACCACACTACATGTGATTGTTTGATGTAGAGTTCTACCACACTACATGTGATTGTTTGATGTAGAGTTCTGCCACACTACATGTGATTGTTTGATGTAGAGTTCTGCCACACTACATTTAATTGTTTGATGTAGAGTTCTGCCACACTACATGTAATTGTTTGATGTACAGTTCTACCACACTACATGTGATTGTTTGATGTAGAGTTCTGCCACACTACATTTAATTGTTTGATGTAGAGTTCTACCACACTACATGTGATTGTTTGATGTAGAGTTCTACCACACTACATGTGATTGTTTGATGTAGAGTTCTACCACACTACATGTGATTGTTTGATGTACAGTTCTGCCACACTACATTTAATTGTTTGATGTAGAGTTCTACCACACTACATGTGATTGTTTGATGTACAGTTCTACCACACTACATGTGATTGTTTGATGTAGAGTTCTGCCACACTACATTTAATTGTTTGATGTAGAGTTCTGCCACACTACATGTAATTGTTTGATGTACAGTTCTACCACACTACATGTGATTGTTTGATGTAGAGTTCTACCACACTACATGTGATTGTTTGATGTAGAGTTCTACCACACTACATTTAATTGTTTGATGTAGAGTTCTACCACACTACATGTGATTGTTTGATGTAGAGTTCTGCCACACTACATGTGATTGTTTGATGTAGAGTTCTACCACACTACATGTGATTGTTTGATGTAGAGTTCTACCACACTACATTTAATTGTTTGAAGTAGAGTTCTACCACACTACATGTAATTGTTTGATGTAGAGTTCTGCCACACTACATGTGATTGTTTGATGTAGAGTTCTACCACACTACATGTGATTGTTTGATGTAGAGTTCTACCACACTACATTTAATTGTTTGATGTAGAGTTCTACCACACTACATGTGATTGTTTGATGTACAGTTCTGCCACACTACATTTAATTGTTTGATGTAGAGTTCTACCACACTACATGTGATTGTTTGATGTAGAGTTCTACCACACTACATGTGATTGTTTGATGTAGAGTTCTACCACACTACATGTGATTGTTTGATGTAGAGTTCTGCCACACTACATGTGATTGTTTGATGTAGAGTTCTGCCACACTACATTTAATTGTTTGATGTAGAGTTCTGCCACACTACATGTAATTGTTTGATGTACAGTTCTACCACACTACATGTGATTGTTTGATGTAGAGTTCTGCCACACTACATTTAATTGTTTGATGTAGAGTTCTACCACACTACATGTGATTGTTTGATGTAGAGTTCTACCACACTACATTTAATTGTTTGATGTAGAGTTCTACCACACCACATGTGATTGTTTGATGTAGAGTTCTACCACACTACATGTGATTGTTTGATGTAGAGTTCTGCCACACTACATGTAATTGTTTGATGTAGAGTTCTGCCACACTACATTTAATTGTTTGATGTAGAGTTCTACCACACTACATGTGATTGTTTGATGTAGAGTTCTACAACACTACATGTGATTGTTTGATGTAGAGTTCTACCACACTACATGTGATTGTTTGATGTACAGTTCTGCCACACTACATTTAATTGTTTGATGTAGAGTTCTACCACACTACATGTGATTGTTTGATGTACAGTTCTACCACACTACATGTGATTGTTTGATGTAGAGTTCTGCCACACTACATTTAATTGTTTGATGTAGAGTTCTGCCACACTACATGTAATTGTTTGATGTACAGTTCTACCACACTACATGTGATTGTTTGATGTAGAGTTCTACCACACTACATGTGATTGTTTGATGTAGAGTTCTACCACACTACATTTAATTGTTTGATGTAGAGTTCTACCACACTACATGTGATTGTTTGATGTAGAGTTCTGCCACACTACATGTGATTGTTTGATGTAGAGTTCTACCACACTACATGTGATTGTTTGATGTAGAGTTCTACCACACTACATTTAATTGTTTGAAGTAGAGTTCTACCACACTACATGTAATTGTTTGATGTAGAGTTCTGCCACACTACATGTGATTGTTTGATGTAGAGTTCTACCACACTACATGTGATTGTTTGATGTAGAGTTCTACCACACTACATTTAATTGTTTGATGTAGAGTTCTACCACACTACATGTGATTGTTTGATGTACAGTTCTGCCACACTACATTTAATTGTTTGATGTAGAGTTCTACCACACTACATGTGATTGTTTGATGTAGAGTTCTACCACACTACATGTGATTGTTTGATGTAGAGTTCTACCACACTACATGTGATTGTTTGATGTAGAGTTCTGCCACACTACATGTGATTGTTTGATGTAGAGTTCTGCCACACTACATTTAATTGTTTGATGTAGAGTTCTGCCACACTACATGTAATTGTTTGATGTACAGTTCTACCACACTACATGTGATTGTTTGATGTAGAGTTCTGCCACACTACATTTAATTGTTTGATGTAGAGTTCTACCACACTACATGTGATTGTTTGATGTAGAGTTCTACCACACTACATTTAATTGTTTGATGTAGAGTTCTACCACACTACATGTGATTGTTTGATGTAGAGTTCTACCACACTACATGTGATTGTTTGATGTAGAGTTCTGCCACACTACATGTAATTGTTTGATGTAGAGTTCTGCCACACTACATGTAATTGTTTGATGTAGAGTTCTGCTACACTACATGTGATTGTTTGATGTAGAGTTCTGCCACACTACATTTAATTGTTTGATGTAGAGTTCTGCCACACTACATGTGATTGTTTGATGTAGAGTTCTGCCACACTACATTTAATTGTTTGATGTAGAGTTCTGCCACACTACATGTGATTGTTTGATGTAGAGTTCTACCACACTACATGTGATTGTTTGATGTAGAGTTCTGCCACACTACATTTAATTGTTTGATGTAGAGTTCTACCACACTACATGTAATTGTTTGATGTAGAGTTCTACCACACTATATGTGATTGTTTGATGTAGAGTTCTACCACACTACATGTGATTGTTTGATGTAGAGTTCTGCCACACTACATGTGATTGTTTGATGTACAGTTCTACCACAATACATGTAATTGTTTGATGTACAGTTCTGCCACACTACATTTATTTGTTTGATGTAGAGTTCTGCCACACTACATGTGATTGTTTGATGTAGAGTTCTACCACACTACATGTGATTGTTTGATGTAGAGTTCTGCCACACTACATTTAATTGTTTGATGTAGAGTTCTACCACACTACATGTGATTGTTTGATGTAGAGTTCTGCCACACTACATGTGATTGTTTGATGTAGAGTTATACCACACTTCATGTGATTGTTTGATGTACAGTTCTGCCACACTACATTTAATTGTTTGCTGTAGAGTTCTGCCACACTACATGTGATTGTTTGATGTACAGTTCTGCCACACTACATTTAATTGTTTGATGTAGAGTTCTGCCACACTACATGTGATTGTTTGATGTACAGTTCTGCCACACTACATTTAATTGTTTGATGTAGAGTTCTGCCACACTACATGTAATTGTTTGATGTACAGTTCTACCACACTACATGTGATTGTTTGATGTAGAGTTCTGCCACACTACATTTAATTGTTTGCTGTAGAGTTCTACCACACTACATGTAATTGTTTGATGTAGAGTTCTGCCACACTACATGTGATTGTTTGATGTACAGTTCTGCCACACTACATTTAATTGTTTGCTGTAGAGTTCTACCACACTTCATGTGATTGTTTGATGTACAGTTCTGCCACACTACATTTAATTGTTTGCTGTAGAGTTCTGCCACACTACATGTAATTGTTTGATGTACAGTTCTACCACACTACATGTGATTGTTTGATGTAGAGTTCTGCCACACTACATGTGATTGTTTGATGTAGAGTTCTGCCACACTACATTTAATTGTTTGATGTAGAGTTCTGCCACACTACATGTAATTGTTTGATGTACAGTTCTACCACACTACATGTGATTGTTTGATGTAGAGTTCTGCCACACTACATTTAATTGTTTGATGTAGAGTTCTGCCACACTACATGTAATTGTTTGATGTACAGTTCTACCACACTACATGTGATTGTTTGATGTAGAGTTCTGCCACACTACATGTGATTGTTTGATGTAGAGTTCTGCCACACTACATTTAATTGTTTGATGTAGAGTTCTACCACACTACATGTGATTGTTTGATGTAGAGTTCTACCACACTACATGTGATTGTTTGATGTAGAGTTCTGCCACACTACATTTAATTGTTTGATGTAGAGTTCTACCACACTACATGTGATTGTTTGATGTAGAGTTCTACCACACTACATGTGATTGTTTGATGTAGAGTTCTGCCACACTACATGTGATTGTTTGATGTAGAGTTCTGCCACACTACATGTGATTGTTTGATGTAGAGTTCTACCACACTACATGTAATTGTTTGATGTAGAGTTCTGCCACACTACATGTGATTGTTTGATGTACAGTTCTACCACACTACATGTAATTGTTTGATGTAGAGTTCTGCCACACTACATGTGATTGTTTGATGTAGAGTTCTACCACACTTCATGTGATTGTTTGATGTACAGTTCTGCCACACTACATTTAATTGTTTGCTGTAGAGTTCTGCCACACTACATGTAATTGTTTGATGTACAGTTCTACCACACTACATGTGATTGTTTGATGTAGAGTTCTGCCACACTACATGTGATTGTTTGATGTAGAGTTCTGCCACACTACATTTAATTGTTTGATGTAGAGTTCTGCCACACTACATGTAATTGTTTGATGTACAGTTCTACCACACTACATGTGATTGTTTGATGTAGAGTTCTGCCACACTACATGTGATTGTTTGATGTAGAGTTCTGCCACACTACATTTAATTGTTTGATGTAGAGTTCTGCCACACTACATGTAATTGTTTGATGTACAGTTCTACCACACTACATGTGATTGTTTGATGTAGAGTTCTGCCACACTACATGTGATTGTTTGATGTAGAGTTCTGCCACACTACATTTAATTGTTTGATGTAGAGTTCTACCACACTACATGTAATTGTTTGATGTAGAGTACTGCCACACTACATGTAATTGTTTGATGTAGAGTTCTACCACACTACATGTAATTGTTGGATGTAGAGTTCTGCCACACTACATTTAATTGTTTGATGTAGAGTTCTGCCACACTGCATGTGATTGTTTGATGTAGAGTTCTGCCACACTACATGTAATTGTTTGATGTAGAGTTCTGTCACACTACATTTAATTGTTTGCTGTAGAGTTCTCCACACTACATTTAATTGTTTGCTGTAGAGTTCTGTCACACTACATGTAAGTGTTTGTTGTAGAGTTCTGTCACACTACATGTAATTGTTTGATGTAGAGTTCTGCCACACTACATGTATTTGTTTTATTTAGAGTTCTGCCACACTACATGTAATTGTTTGATGTAGAGTTCTGCCACACTACATTTAATTGTTTGCTGAAGAGTTCTGTCACACTACATGTAATTGTTTGATGTAGAGTTCTGCCACACTACATGTAATTGATTGAGGTAGAGTTCTGCCACACTACATTTAATTGTTTGCTGTAAAGTTCTGTCACACTACATGTAATTGTTTGATGTAGAGTTCTACCACACTACATGTAATTGTTTGATGTAGAGTTCTGCCACACTACATTTAATTGTTTGCTGTAGAGTTCTACCACACTACATGGAATTGTTTGATTTAGAGTTCTGCCACACTACATGTAATTGTTTGATGTAGAGTTCTGCCACACTACATTTAATTGTTTGCTGAAGAGTTCTGTCACACTACATGTAATTGTTTGATGTAGAGTTCTGCCACACTACATGTAATTGATTGAGGTAGAGTTCTGCCACACTACATTTAATTGTTTGCTGTAGAGTTCTGTCACACTACATGTAATTGTTTGATGTAGAGTTCTGCCACACTACATGTATTGTTTGATGTAGAGTTCTGCCACAATACATTTAATTGTTTGATGTAGAGTTCTTCCACACATGTGATTGTTTTATGTAGAGTTCTGCAACACACGTCATTGCTTGCTGTAGAGTTCTGCCACACTATGTGTAACTGTTTGCCGTAGAGATCTGCCACACTACATGTGATTTATTGCCGTAGAGTTTTGCCACATGTAATGCATGTAATTGATTGATGTAGAGTTCTTCTACTCTACATGTAATTGATTGCTGTAGAATTCTGAAACACAACATGTAACTGATTGCTTTAGAGTTCTGACACACTACATGTAGTTGATAGCTGTAGAGTTCTGACACACTACATGTGATTGATCGCGGTAGATTTCCGCCACACTACATGTAATTGATTGCTGTAGAGTTCTGACACTCTACATGTAATTTATTGCTGTAGAGTTCTTCCACTCTACATGTAATTGATTGCTGTAGAATTCTGAAACACAACATGTAACTGATTGCTTTAGAGTTCAGACACACTACATGTAATATATTGCTGTAGAATTCTTCCACACTACATGTAACTGATTGCTGTAGAGTTCTGCCACATATGAAATCAATTGCTACAGATTTCTGCCAAACTTCATGCAATTTATTTCTGTTGATTTCTGCCACACTACATGTAATTACTTGTTGACGAGTTCTGCCACACATGTAACTGATTGCTGTAGAGTTCTGTCACAGTACATGTAATTTAGTGTGTGCTATTGATTGCTGTACACTTTCTGCAAAGTACGTGTAAACTGTATACGTTTGGTAAACGGTACATAAATGTGTCGTGTGTATTTTCTCAAACTTTTTCTCTTTCAGAATGTAGTGGAGGAATGTGCGATTTTAACTAATATTTGTCAAGAGAAGTACAAAGGTAACTAGCAGTGTTTATTAGTATTTGTGATTTATTATTCCCTATTTTCGGAATACAAGAGTTACTTCCCATTTCCAAGAGTTGTCTTTAATAACAGCAGGTATCTAGTATCTAGTACTGACTCTTCCAGTATAACTGAAAAAAAAACCTGCAGAATTGGTTTGTACATCATAATAAATTTTATAGGATACTTTGCTATATGTGAATAAAAAAATATTGGAGAAAAACTACTTTTTACCAACAGTAGTTACTATATAAAGTACATGCTCTAAAGAACAGATAACTATGCAAATGGGAGATAAATCTTGTTTACCGCAAGTAGGGAATTGCTATTTATTATATAGATAGAGATGAAATGTCGAATTTTCCGAGTGACAGAAATCACGGTAAATCACATGTGAAAATTATCGTTTATTTTCACTCTCGGGTTTTTTCCCGCCAAAACGTCACAATGGTTTTGTACTATACAGATATTCACCCGCCGTTCATAAAATTTAGGATTAGGCATTAACATTTTACGAAAACAATTTTGATCTATTTAATAAATAGGATAATCAATTGGGCATCGTGAATATCCAAAATATGATCACTCGTGCCGCATAAAGCATCAGATTAAACAGATGCGTTATGCGGCACTCGTGATCATATTTTGGATATTCACTACGCCCAATTAATTATCCTATAATTATTATTATTTGTTTTTAGCTAGTTTGTTCTGTAATGCTTCGTTTATTAATTAGTTCTTTGTTATTGTAGTTAGTATAGATGTTGATTGATAAAAAATTCTGCTGTAGATCTATCATAGTATAAAATACGTCATAGTTACATCAACATTCTGACGTCATAGTTACATCAACATTCTGACGTCATAATCACATCAACATTCTGACGTCATAGTTACATTAACATTCTGACGTCATAATTACATCAACATTCCGACTCCGGTTGAAATAGAGTTGTTTAATACAGGCAACGCTTGTATGATTGACAAAAATCATAGAACCGGAAAGGAGTATTGAATTTGCTGTTTAGATATTCTTATTATTTTTTCGACTTATATATTATTTGCAGAAGTTTGACTTTATTTTGCTTTTGTGTACACTTCATGTTTCAGGAATACCTGGCCCAAAAGGAGACAAAGGTAATCAATCATAACTTGAGGTATAATTATAACTGTTATATTTTAACGACTAACATTTAGGAAATAACTGTATTATATTTGAAGGTTTGGCGGCATAAATTGGTTATTTGATGGCCGGGCCTTAGTTTCTTAAAACTTCTCAAATTAAGATTTTCCTTAAATCCTTGAGTTTTTCCTCACATTAGAAATTTCCAGCAATCTGATTATTCAATATTTGAGTTGAGGATGAGTTGCGGAAATCCTCAAATTTGTGATGTTTTATGAAACCGGGCCCGGAAATAGGTAAGTCGCTCTGTACGACACTGGACAGCAGGTCAGTGGTTCTATACGACATGATACTGTATGCAAGTTGTTCTATATGTCAAGTGACTGTAGGTCGGTGCATGGTTCTACATGACAAGTGACTGTAGGTCAGTGGTTCTATATGACAAGTGACTGTAGGTCGGTTGTTCTACATGACAAGTGACTGTAGGTCAGTGGTTCTACATGACAAGTGACTGTAGGTCAGTGGTTCTACATGACAAGTGACTGTAGGTCAGTGGTTCTATATGACAAGTGACTGTAGGTCAGTGGTTCTACATGACAAGTGACTGTAGGTCAGTGGTTCTACATGACAAGTGACTGTAGGTCAGTGGTTCTACATGACAAGTGACTGTAGGTCAGTGGTTCTACATGACAAGTGACTGAAGGTCAGTGGTTCTACATGACAAGTGACTGAAGGTCAGTGGTTCTATATGACAAGTGACTGTAGGTCGGTGGTTCTATATGACAAGACACTGTAGGTCAGTGGTTCTATATGACAAGTGACTGTAGGTCGGTGGTTCTATATGTCAAGTGACTGTAGGTCAGTGGATCTACATGACAAGTGACTGTAGGTCGGTGGTTCTATATGACAAGTGACTGTAGGTCAGTGGTTCTACATGACAAGTGACTGTAGGTCGGTGGTTCTATATGACAAGTGACTGTAGGTCAGTGGTTCTATATGACAAGTGACTGTAGGTCGGTGGTTCTATATGACAAGACACTGTAGGTCAGTGGTTCTATATGACAAGTGACTGTAGGTCAGTGGTTCTATATGACAAGTGACTGTAGGTCAGTGGTTCTATATGACAAGTGACTGTAGGTCGGTGGTTCTATATGACAAGACAATGTAGGTCAGTGGTTCTATATGACAAGTGACTGTAGGTCGGTGGTTCTACATGACAAGACACTGTAGGTCAATGGTTCTACATGACAAGTGACTGTAGGTCGGTGGTTCTATATGACAAGACACTGTAGGTCAGTGGTTCTATATGACAAGTGACTGTAGGTCAGTGGTTCTATATGACAAGTGACTGTAGGTCGGTGGTTCTATATGACAAGACACTGTAGGTCAGTGGTTCTATATGACAAGTGACTGAAGGTCAGTGGTTCTACATGACAAGTGACTGTAGGTCGGTGGTTCTATATGACAAGTGACTGTAGGTCAGTGGTTCTACATTACAAGTGACTGTAGGTCAGTGGTTCTACATTACAAGTGACTGTAGGTCAGTGGTTCTACATGACAAGTGACTGTAGGTCAGTGGTTCTACATGACAAGTGACTGTAGGTCAGTGGTTCTATATGACAAGTGACTGTAGGTCGGTGGTTCTACATGACAAGTGACTGTAGGTCGGTGGTTCTATATGACAAGTGACTGTAGGTCAGTGGTTCTATATGACAAGTGACTGTAGGTCGGTGGTTCTACATGACAAGTGACTGTAGGTCAGTGGTTCTATATGACAAGTGACTGTAGGTCAGTGGTTCTACATGACAAGATATTGTAGGTCGGTGGTTCTATATGACATGATACTGTATGTAAGTTGTTCTTTATGACAAGTGACTGTTGGTCGGTGGTTCCACGTGACAAGACACTGTAGGTCAATGGTTCTACATGACAAGTGACTGTAGGTCGGTTGTTCTATATGACATAATACTGTATTTAAGTTGTTCTACATGACAAGTGACTGTAGGTCAGTGGTTCTACATGACAAGACACTGTAGGTCAATGGTTCTACATGACAAGTGACTGTAGGTCGGTGGTTCTATATGACAAGACACTGTAGGTCAGTGGTTCTATATGACAAGTGACTGTAGGTCAGTGGTTCTATATGACAAGTGACTGTAGGTCGGTGGTTCTATATGACAAGACACTGTAGGTCAGTGGTTCTATATGACAAGTGACTGAAGGTCAGTGGTTCTACATGACAAGTGACTGTAGGTCGGTGGTTCTATATGACAAGTGACTGTAGGTCAGTGGTTCTACATGACAAGTGACTGTAGGTCAGTGGTTCTACATGACAAGTGACTGTGGGTCAGTGGTTCTACATGACATGATACTGTAGGTCAGTGGTTCTATATGACAAGTGACTGAAGGTCAGTGGTTCTACATGACAAGTGACTGTAGGTCGGTGGTTCTATATGACAAGTGACTGTAGGTCAGTGGTTCTATATGACAAGTGACTGTAGGTCGGTGGTTCTACATGACAAGTGACTGTAGGTCAGTGGTTCTATATGACAAGTGACTGTAGGTCAGTGGTTCTACATGACAAGATATTGTAGGTCGGTGGTTCTATATGACATGATACTGTATGTAAGTTGTTCTTTATGACAAGTGACTGTTGGTCGGTGGTTCCACGTGACAAGTGACTGTAGGTCAGTGGTCCTATATGACATGATACTGTATTTAAGTTGTTCTACATGACAAGTGACTGTAGGTCGGTGGTTCTATATGACAAGACGCTGTAGGTCAGTGGTTCTACATTACAAGTGACTGTAGGTCAGTGGTCCTATATGACATGATACTGTATTTAAGTGGTTCTATATGACAAGTGACTGTAGGTCGGTGGTTCTATATGACAAGACGCTGTAGGTCAGTGGTTCTACATTACAAGTGACTGTAGGTCAGTGGTCCTATATGACATGATACTGTATTTAAGTGGTTCTATATGACAAGTGACTGTAGGTCGGTGGTTCTATATGACAAGACACTGTATTTAAGTTGTTCTATATAAGAGGTGACTGTAGGTCGGTGTTTTTACATACGACGTAATACAATACGTATGTAAGTTGTTTTATATGACAAGGGACTGCAGGTCGGTGGTTCTATACGACAACGGACTTCAGGTCAGTGGTTTGATACGTCCAAGGACTGAAGGTCAGTGGTTCTGTAAGACAACAGACCGCAGTGATTCAATTGTACTATACGACAAGAAATTTTAGGTCAGTTGTTCTGTTAGAAGAAACTTTATTCCGCTATAATTCCCAGGAGTTGTAAAAAAAAGAGCTTCTGTGAGAAATGATTTGCAACAATTGATGTGTAATTTTATCATCTAGAATTCCCATGATGGTGACATAAGGGGCTGTTGTGATAGATGACTTTATATGATTCGCTCAACCCTGTAAAAAAGAGATAAACAAACAGTGTTAAAATATAAACCACGGGTAGCCATAACGTTAGTTTTGACCTGTACTCTTATTTAACATAACATGTCATTTTACATAACAGCATAAAAACTTAAAGGTTAATCACCATCGAGGATAAACGTATTAAATATTGATATATTGTATGATCGTTTGGCACATTATACCCGCCGGACCTAAACTGTCAGGAACCAAGCATTTACTGAATCGATTTAATACAACACAAAAGGGGCGTAGCAAAACCTGATTTAAAGTTGAATAATAAGTGTATATATGTATATGAATTTTCATTTGGATTTAATGTCTAGAGAAAGATAGTAAAGTAATAAAACTGATTTTTTTTGTGTAACACGTGAACTGTAATATTTCTTGTTTGTATCATAAGGATCCTAGTTATACGTGCTTGATTGCTTATAAATTATAGAGGAAGTTTCCACGTTAAAATTTTGCACTTATAATTTGCGATCAATGTAACAGTATGGAATTCTTTCCTTATAAAAAGACAATCTAATCCGGTCATCTTACATGGTGTTTATAATGGACTTTTGACACCTGGAGGTGTGAACGAACGTAGTTTTATCTAATAAGAAGATAAAACGTATTAGATACAGAAATTCAATTAAGATCTTACACGCAACTACTTGTCACTCATACACGACGCAAGACCTAATAAAAATCTACGGAAATGACTTTATGGAAAGAATAATGAGATCACAGAGAAGCGGTAATAACATATACACCGGTCACATGATCCAGAGAAGTAATAATAACCTATACACCCGTCACATGATCCAGAAAAGTAATAATAACCTATACACCCGTCACATTATCCAGAGAAGTAATAATAACCTATACACCGGTCACATGATCAAAGAGAAGTAATAATAACCTATACACCTGTCACATGATCCAGAGAAGTAATAATAACCTATACACCAGTCACATGATCCGGGGAGGTAATAATAACCTATACACCAGTCACATGATCCGGAGAGGTAATACTAACCTATACATCCGTCACATGATCCGGAGAGTTAATAATAACCTATACACCGGTCACATGATCCAGAGAAGTAATGATAACCTATACACCAGTCTCATGATCCAGAGAAGTAATAATAACCTATACACCCGTCACATGATCCAGAGAAGTAATAATAACCTATACACCGGTCACATGATCCGGAGAGGTAATAATAACCTATACACCAGTCACATGATCCGGAGAGGTAATAATAACCTATACACCCGTCACATGATCCGGAGAGTTAATAATAACCTATACACCGGTCACATGATCCAGAGAAGTAATAATAACCTATACACCAGTCACATGATCCAGAGAAGTAATGATAACCTATACACCGGTCTCATGATCCAGAGAAGTAATAATAACCTATACACCCGTCACATGATCCGGGATCCGGAGAGGTAATAATAACCTATACACCGGTCACATGATCCAGAGAAGTAATAATAACCTATACACCCGTCACATGATCCAGAGAAGTAATGATAACCTATACACCGGTCACATAATCCGGATAGTTAATAATAACCTATACACCGGTCACATGATCCAGAGAAGTAATAATAACCTATACACCGGTCACATGATCCAGAGAAGTAATGATAACCTATACACCCGTCACATAATTCGGATAGGTAATAATAACCTATACACCGGTCACATGATCCAGAGAAGTAATAATAACCTATACACCGGTCACATGATCCAGAGAAGTAATGATAACCTATACACCCGTCACATAATCCGGATAGGTAATAATAACCTATACACCCGTCACATAATCCGGATAGGTAATAATAACCTATACACCGGTCACATGATCCAGAGAAGTAATAATAACCTATACACCGGTCACATGATCCAGAGAAGTAATGATAACCTATACACCCGTCACATAATCCGGATAGGTAATAATAACCTATACACCGGTCACATGATCCAGAGAAGTAATAATAACCTATACACCCGTCACATGATCCAGAGAAGTAATAATAACCTATACACCGGTCACATGATCCGGAGAGGTAATAATAACCTATACACCAGTCACATGATCCGGAGAGGTAATAATAACCTATACACCCGTCACATGATCCGGAGAGTTAATAATAACCTATACACCGGTCACATGATCCAGAGAAGTAATAATAACCTATACACCAGTCACATGATCCAGAGAAGTAATGATAACCTATACACCGGTCACATGATCCAGAGAAGTAATAATAACCTATACACCGGTCACATGATCCAGAGAAGTAATAATAACCTATACACCGGTCACATGATCCAGAGAAGTAATGATAACCTATACACCGGTCACATGATCCAGAGAAGTAATAATAACCTATACACCGGTCACATGATCCAGAGAAGTAATAATAACCTATACACCCGTCACATGATCCGGAGAGGTAATAATAACCTATACACCGGTCACATGATCCAGAGAAGTAATAATAACCTATACACCCGTCACATGATCCAGAGAAGTAATAATAACATATACACCGGTTACATGATCCGGAGAGGTATAATAACCTATACACCCGTCACATGATCCAGAGAAGCGGTAATAACATATACACCGGTCACATGATCCAGAGAAGTAATAATAACCTATACACCCGTCACATGATCCAGAGAAGTAATAATAACATATACACCGGTTACATGATCCGGAGAGGTATAATAACCTATACACCCGTCACATGATCCAGAGAAGCGGTAATAACATATACACCGGTCACATGATCCAGAGAAGTAATAATAACCTATACACCGGTCACACGATCCGGAGAGGTAATAATAACCTATACACCCGTCACACGTCTTGACTCTTTCTAATTTACATATGTGACACATGTATGTATACAAATAGGAATCTTTTAAATTTAAGGTTTTTCCAATTAGAATGAAAATATTGTTTTTGTAGGGACTTCCCATTTTCTTCATAATTTATTTCATGACCCCCTTTTTCAGTACACAAAGTAATAAAGCAGTTGACATAACTGAGAAATTGAATGTAACATATTACTAACTGTACTGACTGTGATTGGTACTTTAATTATGTTCGACTGATTACATACGGGTACTGTAAATGAGTTTATGTCATCGTGAACACAAGATCACAATGTCACCGTGAACCCATGATTACGTCATTTTTTTCACACGATTTCTTGTTATCATGAACCCAAGATAACATCGCTGTTCATATTAGTTAATGTCATCGTGAACACAAGATCACGTCATTGTTCACATGAGTTCGTGTATCATGAACCCAAGATTACGTCATTGTTCACATGAGTTTGTGCTATTATGAACCTAAGATCACGTCAATGGTCACATGAGTTCATGCCATCTTGAACCTACGATTACCCCATTGTTCACATTAGTTCGCGCTATCATGAATCCAAGACCGCCGTCATTGCTTTCATGAACCCAAGATCATATCAATGTTCACATGATTTTATGTCATCGTGAACCCAAGATTACGTCATTGTTTACATGAGTTTGTTTTATCATGAACTCCAAAATCATGTCATTTTTCATACGAGTTCAGTTCATTACGCCTTCCTTTTTGTATACAACGTTGTGATGTTTATCTCGACACACGTCTTCCTTTTAGTATACAACGTTGTGATGTTTATTTCGACACACGTCTTCCTTTTAGTATACAGCGTTGTGATGTTTATCTCGACACACGTCTTTCTTTTAGTATACAACGTTGTGATGTTTATTTCGACACACGTCTTCCTTTTAGTATACAACGTTGTGATGTTTATCTCGACGCACGTCTTCCTTTTAGTATACAACGTTGTGATGTTTATCTCGACACACGTCTTCCTTTTAGTATACAGCGTTGTGATGTTTATTTCGACACACGTCTTCCTTTTAGTATACAACGTTGTGATGTTTATCTCGACACACGTCTTCCTTTTAGTATACAACGTTGTGATGTTTATCTCGACACACGTCTTCCTTTTAGTATACAGCGTTGTGATGTTTATTTCGACACACGTCTTCCTTTTAGTATACAACGTTGTGATGTTTATCTCGACGCACGTCTTCCTTTTAGTATACAACGTTGTGATGTTTATCTCGACACACGTCTTCCTTTTAGTATACGACGTTGTGATGTTTATTTCGACACACGTCTTCCTTTTAGTATACAACGTTGTGATGTTTATCTCGACACACGTCTTCCTTTTAGTATACAACGTTGTGATGTTTATTTCGACACACGTCTTCCTTTTAGTATACAGCTTTGTGATCTCGACACACGTCTTCCTTTTAGTATACAGCGTTGTGATGTTGATCTCGACACACGTCTTCCTTTTAGTATACAGCGTTATGATGTTGATCTCGACAGTATACAACGTTGTGATCTCGACACATATTGTTAGTTACTTATATATGTTTATATGTCTCTTCTTTTACGTTGTTATTTTGTTGACCGTTTTAATGTTTACCAGATTTCTTTATAAAAAGCATAACGTTGATATATCTAGAAGAGAACAATAAAACCAGTCCTAATAATGGTGATGTTGTGTACTCAATAAAACCAGTCCTAATAATGGTGATGTTGTGTATTCCTGTTGATTGTTTATTATGTAGGTGACGCTGGTGCTGACGGAAATAAGGGAGAATATGGCATAAGTGGAATGACTGGTCCCATGGGTCCGCCAGGCCCCCCGGGGGAAGCCGGTAAGACAGAATGATTCAGCTATCAATAAGATATGTAGTAGCAGTTGTCGTTCCTTACATTACATATATACGTACATGATAGGGTAAAGCTCCGGCTTGTGTTTATAGTCAAACTATAATTAAAATTTCAAAGGTTATCAAAACAAATCATGTTATGCTCAAACTTCAATTAAATTTCAAATTTTATCGAACCAAAAAATATTGTTATCATACTAAACTTTTATACTCTTTGAAGTAAGTTTAATGTTTATCATACTAAAACATATTTATACTCTTTCTAACTTTATATCTTCGTGGAGTTCTAGATATGTCCATTTTTTTTTTACCAAAACCCGTTGAAAACTAAAATAGAAATATGATCACATGGTAATTTCTGTTGTGGTGATAATTAACATTGCATTGTAGGACGGGATGGGGCTAAAGGAGACAAGGGAGAACAGGGGCATCCTGGATTATTAGGGTTTCCCGGATATAAAGGAGAACAAGGTTAATCCGTGTTGTGTGTACTGCTTGTTATATGTCACTCTTGTCTGAAACAGCTACAAAAATATATAAAATAGTTGCTTATCTGTATATGTTCAATTACATGCACCCAAGGTTTCTATTGGCCTTTTGGCTACTAATGAACTTTGTGCTTGTGTGCATGTGTGTGAACGTTTTTGTTTTCGTTTTGTGTTGTCTGAATTTGTAATCGACCTCGACTTTCTGCTATTGTTTTTATGTCTTTTTTCTTTGTATTTTCATGGATTGTTTAATTCCAAAATAACATTTACGTTGTCCTTATGAGTGCACAACGTCTGCTTTTGTTTTATTTAATCAACGTCAAACAATTTATTGCCGTTGCAGAATGGTTCCGTCACATGTCTGGTTCCGTCACATTTCTGGTATATCAATAATCAACAGTCGCCAATAGTTTCTGTGGCTGATTGGTAAGGGGAGCATCTACATTTGCTGCGATTGATGACCGGCGTTTCCACACTGTTAATTGAAGCATGACTTCGGGCAGGGTGTGCTCGACTACAACCTTAATATTTCCTGCCGAAGGTTGAGAGCGCTTTCTCTCGCCAGAATAACTGGACGCCAAAATAAAACTGTAATATTGCTAACAGGCAAAACCAATTAAAACAAATACAAATACAACAGCTGACGGCGCTTAAAGTGTGTTCGAGCGAGTAAACAATGGCGTTATACATAGTCATTGGAACTTTCAAGGCTGTGTTAATTTTGACTAGTTTCTACCGTATATTATACTATTTTTCGGGGCGTTTGGTCGGACAAGATATCGCTCGTCAAGGTCACCGGCTTGGGTCATGGGGTCTTTCTTTTTTTTTATATCGATTGGCTTTGTTCTGTCCATATTATTTTGATCGATTCTCTGTACTTTATTTTTATTTTCGTGACATTAAATGTAAAAGTATCAAACAATCTAGTGCCGACCGTTATCACATCGACATTATCAATTTTACATTTGACAGGTTACCCTGGAGAGAAAGGTGATAAAGGTGACAGAGGAATTATAGGTCCGATGGGGCCTAAAGGTACAACCGGAAGTAAAGGTATATCTTAGAGTTAAACAGGAAACCTACTAGTTACAACCGGAAGTAAAGGTATATCATAGAGTTAATCACGAATCCTACTAGGTACAACCGGAAGTAAAGGTATATCATAGAGTTCATCACAAATCCTACTAGGTACAACCGAAGTAAAGGTATATCATAGAGTTAATCACTAATCCTACTAGGTACAATCGGATGTAAAGGTATATCATAGAGTTAATCACGAATCCTACTAGATACAACCGGAAGTAAAGGTAAATCATAGAGTTAATCACAAATCCTACTAGGTACAACCGAAGTAAAGGTATATCATAGAGTTAATCACGAATTCTACTAGATGCAACGAGAAGTAAAGGTATATCATAAAGTTAATCACAAAACCTACTAGGTACAACCGGAAGTTAAGGCAAATCATAGAGTTAATCACGAATCCTACTAGGTACAACCGGAAGTAAAGGTATATTATAGAGTTAACCACGAATCCTACTAGGTACAACCGGAAGTAAAGGCAAATCATAGAGTTAATCACGAATCCTACCACTCTCCGGCACAGAGAACTTAACTGGTTCCCAGATATAACCTCTGCCACACGTCATCCTCCATTTACTGCGGGACTACATTTGTCATCTGCCCGTAACGTTTGTAAACAAAGAACAATGTTTGTAAAATAATATACGAGATCTTATTTATTTTAATATAGTCTGTTTATACACTTTTGATATAGTTTTACATTGAAATACCTATGTTTGTACGCGAAGCTTATCCGCCATGAGAGATATCTCTTACAATGTCAACCAATGGTATGGCAGAGGTGATTGCATGAGGTTGACGTAGGATACCCAGAATCCTTTGCGTGGAGATTGGAATCCTACTAGGTACAAACGGAAGTAAAGGTATATCATAGAGTTAATCACGAATCCTACTAGGTACAACCGGAAGTAAAGGTATATCATAGAGTTAATCGCGAATCCTACTCGGTAGCTGAAAGAAATCTTGTCTACATTAATTAGTATATAATAATTTTAGTGTTAACAAATAAGATAACTTTAATATCCGGGGTTGGTTGTTGTTCAAAATGTTTTAACATTTTTTAATTGACATTTCATATTGCACTTTGTTCCTTTCGTGTGTTTCAGACTGCTCTTCGTTATAAAGAAAAATAACAAATAATGTTGTGATAAAAATATAGGCATCATAGTTACATTTCAAAAGACACAACATTCAGACCGAAATCAAACATTAGATCAAGCCTGCAATTGGGTTGTTAAAAAAGACAATAATGTTATAAATTAACTTGGTTAAATAAATTGTGCAGATGACTGAAAAGTTAGTTAAAGAATTTAACAGTGCCCAGTACAGCACTATGTCTACTGGACAATCGATTTGTACGATAATTCTGATTGTGTCATTCCCAAATGACTATTAATGAAAAAACAAAAAAATCATTTATAAGTCGGATTCTCATTAAGGACGTTTTGTCATGTCTGATCATTAATCTCAGTACATTGTTGGTCATTGTATACCGACGCAATAAGTCATTGATCATTGTATACTGACGTCATAAGTCATTGATCTCAGTACATCTGTGGTCTCTAATACCACATCATTATATACTGACGTCATAAGTCATTGATCTCAGTACATCGGTGTTAGTTAATACCACATCATTGTATACTGACGTCATAAGTCATTGATCTCAGTACATCTGTGGTCGCTAATACTACATCATTGTATACTGACGTCATAAGTCATTGATCTCAGTACATCTGTGTTAGTTAATACCACATCAATGTATACTGACGTCATAAGTCATTGATCTCAGTACATCTAGTCGCTAATACTACATCATTGTATACTGACGTCATAAGTCATTGATCTCAGTACATCTGTGTTAGTAATACCACATCATTGTATACTGACGTCATAAGTCATTGATCTGAGTACATCTGTGTTAGTTAATACCACATCATTGTATACTGACGTCATAAGTCATTGATCTCAGTACATCTGTGTTAGTTAATACCACATCAATGTATACTGACGTCATAAGTCATTGATCTCAGTACATCTGTGTTAGTTAATACCACATCAATGTATACTGACTTCATAAGTCATTGATCTCAGAACATCTGTGTTAGTTAATACCACATCATTGTATACTGACGTCATAAGTCATTGATCTCAGTACATCCGTGTTAGTTAATGCCACATCAATGTATACTGACGTCACAAGTCATTAATCTCAGTACATCTGTGGTCGTTAATACCACAACAATGTATACTGACGTCATAAGTCATTGATCTCAGTACATCTAGTCGCTAATACTACATCATTGTATACAGACGTCATAAGTCATTGATCTCAGTACATCTGTGTTAGTTAATACCACACCAATGTATACTGACATCATAAGTCATTGATCTCAGTACATCTGTGTTAGTTAATGCCACATCAATGTATACTGACGTCATAAGTCATTGATCTCAGTACATCTGTGTTAGTTCATACCACACCAATGAATACTGACGTCATAAGTCATTGATCTCAGTACATCTGTGTTAGTTAATACCACACCAATGTATACTGACGTCATAAGTCATTGATCTCACTACATCTCTGGTCGTTAATACCACATCATTATATACTGACATCATAAGTAATTGATCTCAGTACATCTAGTTGCTAATACTACATCATTGTATACTGACGTCATAAGTCATTGATCTCAGTACATCTAGTCGCTAATACTAAATCATTGTATACTGACGTCATAAGTCATTGATCTTAGTACATCTAGTCGCTAATACTACATCATTGTATACTGACGTCATAAGTCATTGAGCTCAGTACATCTGTGGTCGCTAATACAACATCATTGTATACTGACGTCACGTCATAAATATTTGATCTCAGTACATCTGTGGTCGTTAATACTACATCATTGTATACTGACGTCACGTCATAAATATTTGATCTCAGTACATCTGTGTTAGTTAATACCACATCATTGTATAATGACGTCATAAGTCATTGATCTCAGTACATCTGTGGTCGTTAATACTACATCATTGTATACTGACGTCATAAGTCATTGATCTCAGTACATCGGTGTTAGTTAATACCACATCATTGTATACTGACGTCATAAGTCATTGATCTCAGTACATCGGTGTTAGTTAATACCACATAATTGTATACTGACGTCATAAGTCATTGATCTCAGTACATCCAGTCGCTAATACTACATCATTGTATACTGACGTCGTAAGTCATTGATCTCAGTACATCTAGTCGCTAATACATCATTGTATACTGACGTCATAAGTAATTGATCTCAGTACATCTAGTCGCTAATACTACATCATTGTATACTGACGTCATAAGTCATTGATCTCAGTACATCGGTGTTAGTTAATACCACATAATTGTATACTGACGTCATAAGTCATTGATCTCAGTACATCTAGTCGCTAATACTACATCATTGTATACTGACGTCGTAAGTCATTGATCTCAGTACATCTAGTCGCTAATGCTACATCATTGTATACTGACGTCATAAGTCATTGATCTCAGTACATCTAGTCGCTAATACTACATCATTGTATACTGACGTCATAAGTCATTGATCTCAGTACATCTAGTCGCTAATACTACATCATTGTATACTGACGTCATAAGTCATTGATCTCAGTACATCTAGTCGCTAATACTACATCATTGTATACTGACGTCATAAGTAATTGATCTCAGTACATCTGTGGTCGCTTATGCTACATCATTGTATACTGACGTCATAAGTCATTGATCTCAGTACATCTAGTCGCTAATACTACATCATTGTATACTGACGTCATAAGTAATTGATCTCAGTACATCTGTGGTCGCTAATACTACATCATTGTATACTGACGTCACGTCATAAGTCATTGATCTCAGAACATCTGTGGTTGCTAATACTACATCATTGTACATGTATACTGACGTCATAAGTCATTGATCTCAGTACATCTGTGGTCATTAATACTACATTATTGTATAATGACGTCATAAGTCATTGACCTCACTACATCTCTGGTCGTTAATACCACATCATTATATACTGACATCATAAGTAATTGATCTCAGTATATCTAGTTGCTAATACTACATCATTGTATACTGACGTCATAAGTTATTGATCTCAGTACATCTAGTCGCTATTATTAAATCATTGTATACTGACGTCATAAGTCATTGATCTTAGTACATCTAGTCGCTAATACTACATCATTGTATACTGACGTCATAAGTCATTGATCTCAGTACATCGGTGTTAGTTAATACCACATCATTGTATACTGACGTCATAAGTAATTGATCTCAGTACATCAAGTCGCTAATACTACATCATTGTATACTGACGTCATAAGTCATTGATCTCAGTACATCGGTGTTAGTTAATACCACATAATTGTATACTGACGTCATAAGTCATTGATCTCAGTACATCTAGTCGCTAATACTACATCATTGTATACTGACGTCATAAGTCATTGATCTCAGTACATCGGTGTTAGTTAATACCACATAATTGTATACTGACGTCATAAGTCATTGATCTCAGTACATCTAGTCGCTAATACTAAATCATTGTATACTGACGTCATAAGTCATTGATCTCAGTACATCGGTGTTAGTTAATACCACATCATTGTATACTGACGTCATAAGTAATTGATCTCAGTACATCAAGTCGCTAATACTACATCATTGTATACTGACGTCATAAGTCATTGATCTCAGTACATCGGTGTTAGTTAATACCATATAATTGTATACTGACGTCATAAGTCATTGATCTCAGTACATCTAGTCGCTAATACTACATCATTGTATACTGACGTCGTAAGTCATTGATCTCAGGACATCTAGTCGCTAATACTACATCATTGTATACTGACGTCATAAGTCATTGATCTCAGTACATCTAGTCGCTAATACTACATCATTGTATACTGACGTCATAAGCAATTGATCTCAGTACATCTGTGGTCGCTAATGCTACATCATTGTATACTGACGTCATAAGTCATTGATCTCAGTACATCTGTGGTCGCTAATGCTACATCATTGTATACTGACGTCATAAGTCATTGATCTCAGTACATCTGTGGTCGCTAATACTGCATCATTGTATACTGACGTCATAAGTCATTGATCTCAGTACATCTGTGGTCGCTAATACTACATCATTGTATAATGATGTCATAAGTCATTGATCTCAGTACATCTGTGGTCGCTAATACTACATCATTGTATACTGACGTCACAAGGCATTGATCTCAGTACATCGGTGGTCGTTAATACCACATCATTGTATACTGACGTCAGAAGTATTTGAAGTATTTCAAATACAGCGTTTCAGATTGAAAAAAAATTGTCTGGCATTTTTGATGTTATTTAAAAAATAAACACTTTAATTTTATCGATGGCTAAATTATTTTTGTCTACTTTTATATTAAATATTTTTTCGTTCGTCTACAATATTTTCTTCGGATAGCTCAGCTACCATCTGAAATGGATTTATTCATATGGATCACGTGACTTTTTTTACACACAGTATAGCTCGCATCTGCGATGCTCGCTACTACATCATTGTATACTAATGCCAAAACAGACCTGTAATAGGGTTATGCGCGAATAATATATAAATCACACTAACATGAATTTCGTCACATATAAATTAAAAGTATGTTCAAATTTCGTACAAAAACATTAAAGTAATCACGTGATATACATGCTGAATCACACATACTTCAACTTCCCGCATTTAGGTGAAACTGGTTCGCCAGGTAAAGACGGAATCCCTGGAAAACGTGGAAAACAAGGCAAGGACGGACCACCAGGAGAAAAGGGCACAGCAGGACAGCCGGGCCTTGACGGATTCAAAGGAGATAAAGGTGAACGAGGAGATACTGGAAATGGCTGCAGTTGTAAGTGAGCTAATAATTAACAAATAGGGACTTTTTATATTATATTTCAGTAAGACCCTATAATATTTGCGCATGTTTTCCTACCAGAAAATTCCAAATAAGTTTATACCGGTATTTAAAATCTGTTTGCTTGCTAACACTATCTCAGCGAGTCAATTTTCCCCCAAAAAATCGGAAGTGTAAAATCTATTGTAAGTGTTGGAAGTTCACAGGGAAATGCATTGTGACGTCAGCACTTACGGTGTATTTTAAGACTTTTGTGAAAAACAATGCTGATAAACTAACCAGTAACAAGAGAATGCACTACCGGACAGCGTCTGCGGCAAGACAGACGTTATCCTTATTGTTTCCTGAATATCAGATAAAGTGACATTTGAATCCTTCATCAGTACATTTGTTGTACCAGACGGCATCTGCGCTAACACTGACGTTATCTTAATTGCTTACTTGCTGCACCATCGGACAGGTAATGTTGCACCATAGGACAGGTAATGCTGCACCATCGGACAGGTAATGCTGCACCATAGGACAGGTAATGTTGCACCATCGGACAGGTAATGTTGCACCATCGGACAGGTAATGCTGCAACATAGGACAGGTAATGTTGCACCATCGGACAGGTAATGATGCACCATAGGACAGGTAATGCTGCACCATCGGACAGGTAATGCTGCACCATAGGACAGGTAATGTTGCACCATCGGACAGGTAATGTTGCACCATCGGACAGGTAATGCTGCACCATAGGACAGGTAATGCTGCACCATCGGACAGGTAATGCTGCACCATAGGACAGGTAATGCTGCACCATCGGAAAGGTAATGAAAACCATAAACAGTAACATTAGAATGTTAGATCGCTATTATAAAGTCCATTATGTGATGAAGGCTTCCTTATCAGACATTTCGTTTCGATCAGTCCCTTTAGAGCTAATTAGCATATTGTTTAGGTTTTTTTTTATTGCTACTCTCGGTCCCTTATCTGATTCAGGCTTCTGTATTGGACAGTCCCTTTAGAGCTAATTAGCATAGCTTTAGGTTTTCTTATTGCTACTCTCGGTCCCTTATCTGATTCAGGCTTCTGTATTGGACAGTCCCTTTAGAGCTAATTAGCATAGCTTTAGGTTTTCTTATTGCTACTCTCGGTCCCTTATCTGATTCAGGCTTCTGTATTGGACAGTCCCTTTAGAGCTAATTAGCATAGCTTTAGGTTTTCTTATTGCTACTCTCGGTCCCTTATCTGATTCAGGCTTCTGTATTGGACAGTCCCTTTAGAGCTAATTAGCATAGCTTTAGGTTTTCTTATTGCTACTCTCGGTCCCTTATCTGATTCAGGCTTCTGTATTGGACAGTCCCTTTAGAGCTAATTAGCATAGCTTTAGGTTTTCTTATTGCTACTCTCGGTCCCTTATCTGATTCAGGCTTCTGTATTGGACAGTCCCTTTAGAGCTAATTAGCATAGCTTTAGGTTTTCTTATTGCTACTCTTGGTCCCTTATCTGATTCAGGCTTCTGTATTGGACAGTCCCTTTAGAGCTAATTAGCATAGCTTTAGGTTTTCTTATTGCTACTCTCGGTCCCTTATCTGATTCAGGCTTCTGTATTGGACAGTCCCTTTAGAGCTAATTAGCATAGCTTTAGGTTTTCTTATTGCTACTCTCGGTCCCTTATCTGATTCAGGCTTCTGTATTGGACAGTCCCTTTAGAGCTAATTAGCATAGCTTTAGGTTTTCTTATTGCTACTCTCGGTCCCTTATCTGATTCAGGCTTCTGTATTGGACAGTCCCTTTAGAGCTAATTAGCATAGCTTTAGGTTTTCTTATTGCTACTCTTGGTCCCTTATCTGATTCAGGCTTCTGTATTGGACAGTCCCTTTAGAGCTAATTAGCATAGCTTTAGGTTTTCTTATTGCTACTCTTGGTCCCTTATCTGATTCAGGCTTCTGTATTGGACAGTTCCTTTAGAGCTAATTAGCATAGCTTTAGGTTTTCTTATTGCTACTCTCGGTCCCTTATCTGATTCAGGCTTCTGTATTGGACAGTTCCTTTAGAGCTGATTAGCATAGCTTTAGGTTTTCTTATTGCTACTCTCGGTCCCTTATCTGATTCAGGCTTCTGTATTGGACAGTTCCCTTAGAGCTGATTAGCATAGCTTTAGGTTTTCTTATTGCTACTCTCGGTCCCTTATCTGATTCAGGCTTCTGTATTGGACAGTTCCTTTAGAGCTAATTAGCATAGCTTTAGGTTTTCTTATTGCTACTCTCGGTCCCTTATCTGATTCAGGCTTCTGTATTGGACAGTTCCTTTAGAGCTAATTAGCATAGCTTTAGGTTTTCTTATTGCTACTCTCGGTCCCTTATCTGATTCAGGCTTCTGTATTGGACAGTTCCTTTAGAGCTAATTAGCATAGCTTTAGGTTTTCTTATTGCTACTCTCGGTCCCTTATCTGATTCAGGCTTCTGTATTGGACAGTTCCCTTAGAGCTGATTAGCATAGCTTTAGGTTTTCTTATTGCTACTCTCGGTCCCTTATCTGATTCAGGCTTCTGTATTGGACAGTCCCTTTAGAGCTAATTAGCATAGCTTTAGGTTTTCTTATTGCTACTCTCGGTCCCTTATCTGATTCAGGCTTCTGTATTGGACAGTTCCTTTAGAGCTAATTAGCATAGCTTTAGGTTTTCTTATTGCTACTCTCGGTCCCTTATCTGATTCAGGCTTCTGTATTGGACAGTTCCTTTAGAGCTAATTAGCATAGCTTTAGGTTTTCTTATTGCTACTCTCGGTCCCTTATCTGATTCAGGCTTCTGTATTGGACAGTCCCTTTAGAGCTGATTAGCATAACTTTAGGTTTTCTTATTGCTACTCTCGGTCCCTTATCTGATTCAGGCTTCTGTATTGGACAGTTCCTTTAGAGCTAATTAGCATAGCTTTAGGTTTTCTTATTGCTACTCTTGGTCCCTTATCTGATTCAGGCTTCTGTATTGGACAGTTCCTTTAGAGCTAATTAGCATAGCTTTAGCTTTTCTTATTGCTACTCTCGGTCCCTTATCTGATTCAAGCTTCTGTATTGGACAGTTCCCTTAGAGCTGATTAGCATAGCTTTAGGTTTTCTTATTGCTACTCTCAGTCCCTTATCTGATTCAGGCTTCTGTATTGGACAGTTCCTTTAGAGCTAATTAGCATAGCTTTAGGTTTTCTTATTGCTACTCTTGGTCCCTTATCTGATTCAGGCTTCTGTATTGGACAGTTCCTTTAGAGCTAATTAGCATAGCTTTAGGTTTTCTTATTGCTACTCTCGGTCCCTTATCTGATTCAGGCTTCTGTATTGGACAGTCCCTTTAGAGCTGATTAGCATAACTTTAGGTTTTCTTATTTCTACTACTTTTGATTACTACTGCCCTTACGACATGATACATCAGCATTAACAGTATATAGTTATCATCCGTGTTTAATTGTGACCCGACGGTGTGTAACCCGAGGTTAACTAAGCAAGTGTGACCTGACGGTGTGTAACCCGAGGTTTAACCAAGTGTGACCGACGGTTTGTAACCCGAGGATTGACCAAGTGTGACCCGACGGTGTGTAACCCGAGGCTTGACCAAGTGTGACCGACGGTTTGTAACCCGAGTATTGACCAAGAGTGACCTGACGGTTTATAACCCGAGGATTGACCAAGAGTGACCCGACGGTTTATTACCCGAGGATCGACTAAGTGTGGCCGACGGTTTGTAAAACGAGGATTGACCAAGTGTGACCCGATGGTTTGTAACCCGAAGATAGACCAATTGTGACCGACGGTTTGTAACTAGAGGCTTGATTAAGTGTGACAAACGGTTTATAACCGGAGGCTTTACCAAGTGTGACCGACGGTTTGTAACTAGAGGCTTGATTAAGTGTGACCAACGGTTTATAACCCGAGGCTTTACCAAGTGTGACCGACGGTTTGTAACTAGAGGCTTGATTAAGTGTGACCAACGGTTTATAACCCGAGGCTTTACCAAGTGTGACCCACGGTTTGTAACCCGAGGTTTCACCAAATATGACACGATGATTTGTAACCCTATGATTGACCAAGAGTGACCGACTATTTGTAACCCGAGGCTTGACCAAGAGTGACCTAACTGTTTGATTGGAGACAGAACGTCGAGCTTCACTCCAAACAGTGTGGCTATTAATACATATATACATGTATGTCAAGCTTTCGGACATAGAGAACATATGATTTATTTTTTCTCGTCTAAAATAACGAAAAATGTTCTGGAAAATAGCAATAATTAAAAACACGTTATGGCAATAAGGGTAATTTCCCGCAATCAATTGATGTCTTGGATAATGCGCATAATCACGTATCCATTCAATCTGAGTCAGGATATTTATATGGAATGCCATATTTTCCTTTATTGCCGTCTTACCACCTAATTGCAGGACAGCCACTTAACGCACGATAAATTAATATTTTTTTTGTTGCTAACTACTAGCCTAGACAACCAAAGATAAACATGCAATAAGGTCCATTTTTGGCCCAACTGGACCAGACAACCAATGATAAAGGAGCAATAAGGGCCATTTTTGGCCCAACTGGACCAGACAACCAATGATAAAGGAGCAATAATGGCCATTTTTGGCCCAACTGGACCAGACAACCAATGAAAAAGGAGCAATAAGGGCCATTTTTGGCCCAACTTGACCAGACAACCAATGATAAACGAGCAATAAGGTCCATTTTTGGCCCAACTGGATGACAACCAATGATAAAGGGGCAATAAGGGGCCATTTTTGGCCCAACTGGACCAGACAACCAATGATAAAGGAGCAATAAGGTCCATTTTTGGCCCAACAGGACCAGACAACCAATGATAAAGGAGCAATAAGGTCCATTTTTGGCCCAACTGGACCAGACAACCAATGATAAAGGAGCAATAAGGTCCATTTTTTGACCCAACCGGACCAGACAACCAATGATAAAGACGCAATAAGGGCCATTTTTGGCCAAACTGGACCAGACAACCAATGATAAAGGAGCAATAAGGTCCATTTTTAGCGCGACTGGACCAGACAACCAATGATAAAGGAGCAATAAGGTCCATTTTTGGCCCAACTGGACCAGACAACCAATGATAAAGGAGCAATAAGGTCGATTTTTGGCACAACTGGACCAGACAACCAATGATAAAGGAGCAATAAGGTCCATTTTTGGCCCAACTGGACAAGACAACCAATGATAAAGGAGCAATAAGGTCCATTTTTGGACCAACCGGACCAGACAACCAATGATAAAGGAGCAATAAGGTCCATTTTTGGCCCAACTGGACCAGACAACCAATGATAAAGGAGCAATAAGGTCCTTTTTTGGCCCAACTGGACCCGACAACCAATGATAAAGGAGCAAAAAGGGCCATTTTTGGTTCAACTGGACCAGACAACCAATGATAAAGGAGCAATAAGGGCCATTTTTGGCCCAACTGGTCCAGACAACCAATGATAAACGAGCAATAAGGTCCATTTTTGGCCCAACTGGATCAGACAACCAATGATAAAGGGGCAATAAGGGACCATTTTTGCCCCAAATGGACCAGACAACCAATGATAAAGGAGCAATAAGGTTGATTTTTGGCGCAACTGGACCAGACAACCAATGATAAAGGAGCAATAAGGTCCATTTTTGGCCCAACTGGACCAGACAACCAATGATAAAGGAGAAATAAGGTCCATTTTTTGGCCCAACTGGACCAGACAACCAATGATAAAGGCGCAATAAGGGCCATTTTTGGCCCAACTGGACCAGGCAACCAATGATAAAGGAGCAATAAGGTCCATTTTAAGCCCAACTGGACCAGACAACCAATGATAAAGGAGCAATAAGGTCCATTTTTGGCCCAACTGGACTAGACAACCAATGATAAAGGAGCAATAAAGTCCATTTTTGGCCCAACTGGACCAGACAACCAATGATAAAGGAGCAATAAGGTCCATTTTTGGCCCAACTGGACCAGACAACCAATGATAAAGGAGCAATAAGGTCCATTTATGGCCCAACTGGACCAGACAACCAATGAGAAAAGAGCAATAAGGGCCATTTTTACCCCAACTGGACAAGACAACCAATTATAAAGGAGTAATACGGTCCATTTTTGGCCAACTGGACCAGACAACCAATGAAAAACGAGCAATAAGGTCCATTATTGGCCAAACTGGACCAGACAACCAAGGATAAAGGAGCAATAAGGTCCATTTTTGGCCCAACTGGACCAGTCAACCAATGATAAAGGAGCAATAAGGTCCATTTTTGGCCCAACTGGACCAGACAACAATTGATAAAGGAGCAATAAGGTCCATTTTTGACCCAACTGGACCAGACAACCAATGATCAAGGAGCAATAAGGTCCATTTTAGGCCCGACTGGACCAGACAACCAATGATAAAGGAGCAATAAGGTCCATTTTTGACCCAACTGGACCAGACAACCAATGATAAAGGGGCAATAAGGGGCATGTTTGGCTCAACTGGACCAGACAACCAATGATAAAGGATCAATAAGGTCCATTTTTGGCCCAACTGGACCAGACAACCAATGATAAAGGAGCAATAATGTCCATTTTTGGCCCAACTGGACCAGACAACCAATGATAAAGGGCAGTAAGGGCCATTTTTGGCACAACTGGACCAGACAACCAATTATAAAGGAGTAATACGGTCCATTTTTGGCCCTACTGGACCAGACAACTAATGATAAACGAACAATAAGGTCCATTTTTGACCAAACTGGACCAGACAACCAAGGATAAAGGAGCAATAAGGTCCATTTTTGGCTCAACTGGACCAGACAACCAATGATAAAGGAGCAATAAGGTCCATTTTAGGCCCGACTGGACCAGACAACCAATGATAAAAGAGCAATAAGGTCAATTTTTGACCCAACTGACCAGACAACCTATGTGAAAGGAGCAATAAGGGCCATTTTTGGCCCAACTGGACCAGACAACCAATGATAAAGGGGCAATAAGGGTCATGTTTGGCCCAACTGGACCAGACAACCAATGATAAAGGATCAATAAGGTCCATTTTTAGCCCAACTGGACCAGACAATTAATGATAACGGGGCAATAAGGTCAATTTTTGTCCCGACTGGACCAGACAACCAATGATAAAGGAGTGATAAGGGCCATTTGTTGCTCAACTGGACCAGACAACCAATGATAAAGGAACAATAAGATCCATTTTTGGCCCAACTGGTCCAGACAACCAATGATAAACGAGCAATAAGGTCCATTTTTGACCCAACTGGATCAGACAACCAATGATAAAGGGGCAATAAGGGGCCATTTTTGCCCCAACTGGACCAGACAACCAATGATAAAGGAGCAATAAGGTTGATTTTTGGCACAACTGGACCAGACAACCAATGATAAAGGAGCAATAAGGTCCATTTTTGGCCCAACTGGACCAGACAACCAATGATAAAGGAGCAATAAGGTCCATTTTTTTGCCCAACTGGACCAGACAACCAATGATAAAGGCATAATAAGGGCCATTTTTGGCCCAACTGGACCAGACAACCAATGATAAAGGAGCAATAAGGTCCATTTTTAGCCCAACTGGACCAGACAACCAATGATAAAGGAGCAATAAGGTCCATTTTTGGCCCAACTGGACTAGACAACCAATGATAAAGGAGCAATAAGGTCCATTTATGGCCCAACTGGACCAGACAACCAATGATAAAGGAGCAATAAGGGCCATTTTTGGCCCAACTGGACAAGACAACCAATTATAAAGGAGTAATACGGTCCATTTTTGGCCAACTCGACCAGACAACCAATGAAAAACGAGCAATAAGGTCCATTATTGGCCAAACTGGACCAGACAACCAAGGATAAAGGAGCAATAAGGTCCATTTTTGGCCCAACTGGACCAGTCAACCAATGATAAAGGAGCAATAAGGTCCATTTTTGGCCCAACTGGACCAGACAACCAATGATGAAGGAGCAATAATGTCCATTTTAGGCCCGACTGGACCAGACAACCAATGATAAAGGATCAATAAGGTCCATTTTTGACCCAACTGGACCAGACAACCAATGATAAAGGGGCAATAAGGGGCATGTTTGGCTCAACTGGACCAGACAACCAATGATAAAGGATCAACAAGGTCCATTTTTGGCTCAACTGGACCAGACAACCAATGATAAAGGAGCAATAATGTCCATTTTTGGCCCAACTGGACCAGACAACCAATAATAAAGGAGCAATAAGGTTCATTTTTGGTCCAACAGGACCAGACAACCAATGATAAAGGAGCAATAATGGCCATTTTTGGCCCAACTGGACCAGACAACCAATAATAAAGGAGCAATAAGGTTCATTTTTGGTCCAACAGGACCAGACAACCAATGATAAAGGAACAATAAGGTCCATTTTTGGCCAAACTGGACCAGACAACCAAGGATAAAGGAGCAATAAGGTCCATTTTTGGCCCAACTGGACCAGTCAACCAATGATAAAGGAGCAATAAGGTCCATTTTTGGCCCAACTGGACCAGACAACCAATGATGAAGGAGCAATAATGTCCATTTTAGGCCCGACTGGACCAGACAACCAATGATAAAGGATCAATAAGGTCCATTTTTGACCCAACTGGACCAGACAACCAATGATAAAGGGGCAATAAGGGGCATGTTTGGCTCAACTGGACCAGACAACCAATGATAAAGGATCAACAAGGTCCATTTTTGGCTCAACTGGACCAGACAACCAATGATAAAGGAGCAATAATGTCCATTTTTGGCCCAACTGGACCAGACAACCAATAATAAAGGAGCAATAAGGTTCATTTTTGGTCCAACAGGACCAGACAACCAATGATAAAGGAGCAATAATGGCCATTTTTGGCCCAACTGGACCAGACAACCAATAATAAAGGAGCAATAAGGTTCATTTTTGGTCCAACAGGACCAGACAACCAATGATAAAGGAACAATAAGGTCCATTTTTGGCCAAACTGGACCAGACAACCAAGGATAAAGGAGCAATAAGGTCCATTTTTGGCCCAACTGGACCAGTCAACCAATGATAAAGGAGCAATAAGGTCCATTTTTGGCCCAACTGGACCAGACAACCAATGATGAAGGAGCAATAAGGTCCATTTTAGGCCCGACTGGACCAGACAACCAATGATAAAGGATCAATAAGGTCCATTTTTGACCCAACTGGACCAGACAACCAATGATAAAGGGGCAATAAGGGGCATGTTTGGCTCAACTGGACCAGACAACCAATGATAAAGGATCAATAAGGTCCATTTTTGGCCCAACTGGACCAGACAACCAATGATAAAGGAGCAATAATGTCCATTTTTGGCCCAACTGGACCAGACAACCAATGATAAAGGGCCATAAGGGCCATTTTTGGCACAACTGGACCAAACAACCAATTATAAAGGAGTAATACGGTCCATTTTTGGCCCTACTGGACCAGACAACTAATGATAAACGAACAATAAGGTCCATTTTTGGCCAAACTGGAGCAGACAACCAAGGATAAAGGAGCAATAAGGTCCATTTTTGGCTCAACTGGACCAGACAACCAATGATAAAGAAGCAATAAGGTCCATTTTAGGCCCAACTGGACCAGACAACCAATGATGAAGGAGCAATAAGGTCCATTTTAGGCCCGACTGGACCAGACAACTAATGATAAAAGAGCAATAAGGTCAATTTTTGACCGAACTGACCAGACAACCAATGATAAAGGAGCAATAAGGTCCATTTTTAGCCCAACTGGACCAGACAATTAATGATAAAGGGGCAATAAGGTCAATTTTTGTCCCGACTGGACCAGACAACCAATGATAAAGGAGTGATAAGGGCCATTTGTTGCTCAACTGGACCAGACAACCAATGATAAAGGAACAATAAGATCCATTTTTGGCCCAACTGGACCAGACAACCAATGATAAAGGAGCAATAATGGCCATTTTTAGCCCAACTGGACCAGACAACCAATAATAAAGGAGCAATAAGGTTCATTTTTGGTCCAACAGGACCAGACAACCAATGATAAAGGAACAATAAGTTTCATTTTTGGCCCAACTGGACCAGACAACCAATGATAAAGGAGCAATAATGGCCATTTTTGGCCCAACTGGACCAGACAACCAATGATAATTGTCACGGACGGACGAGTGATGGCTACTAGAAGCACACAAATAAGTCACACAGAATGTCAACAAATATAACAATTAACTATATACATATACATATATAAACGTAAAACATAATAACCTAAAAGTGAGAATTATTTACAATAGATAATTTAAAGATCGTAAAGTCCAAAGTTCCAAAATAAATGTTCATTAACTAATACTTCCAGGAAGAATTCCGTAGGTACAAGATTTACACTGTCACTTCGTTGTTTCTACTGGTATTACATTTCCATGTACTGCAACAAACGGTTACTCGAACACTACACTGTAACAACACACCACAACATATACCACGTACTGTACACCCACAGCAATTACATACTACTGGCTATTACTGCATAGGACCTAGTAAAATACCATACTACCTAATAATAATGCGTACACTACTAATTACGTAAACTCCGCTAAATACTTATTTTCGCATTTGTCTATATATATACTACATATATGTACTTCTAAAATATTACAAGAGGTTATACTACTACTTCGGTCGTGTTAATTACATCTATTACGAAAATGAATTAAACACAATAATACACAACGTATGACACTGTAAATTAACAGTTTAGTATGTCGCACTAACAAAATACACCGCTTGACGAGAACATATACTTTACTATACTATAGTGGACAGTGAATGCCAGCGTTTTCATGTACAACATTATAAAGTAACGATACAAAATATCTTGAATTGCTCTTAAACGATAATTAAACCAAATAAAGTGAAAAATGCAATTTACGTAAATGTTGCCGCAAAAACTGAATATTTTAGCACATTTAATATTAATAAAATATTAAACAAAACTGTTACTTACCCCAGCAGACCGGTGAGCTCCCAACAGCGCCACGTGCAAGAACTATGTACACAATTTACAAATGTGCATGCTTTCTCTGAAGCACTCGACTCGAAAGTGATTTAAATAGTGCACAGGTAAGACCAGGTAAATTTAATCATGTGATTTCAATGAGGCTCACTATAGGTCATTTAAATATCATACCGGGGTAGCAACGGGTAATAAATTAATACATTTACAAATATAAAAGAAATGTATAAAAACAGACGTTGTCCGTGACATCTCCTCCATCCGAAGAGAAGTACAAAGTACTTTTTTATTTATACATGTCAATTTAAAAAAAAAACAAAACAAAATGTGATCACATTATCAACTGCGAATATATAAACAAATCTCAGTATTCGTGTGGCAAGCGCCTCTCCGTATACTAAAATCTGTCTACACCTCACCTTTTCTGATGTCCATCTGATCTCCTATATTCTGCTGAGAAAATCCGCACCTACATTTGCCTTACCACTTACCGATATTATCTTAAATCTGTAAGGTTGCAAGACCAACGCCCATCGCATAAGTCGCGCATTCGCTACCTTCTTCTTATTCAAGTAGATTAAAGGTTTATGATCGGTCTGCAATGTGAATTCTTGCCCATACAAGTACCTATGAAACTTTTGAATCGCCCACACTATTGCTAAACATTCTTTTTCAATAGTGGAGTAAGCAACTTCACTACTTTTCAATTTCCTACTGGCATAGGCAACCGGCATCTTACTTCCTTCTTGCTCTTGCATTAAAACGGCCCCAATACCGTAATCTGACGCATCGGTCATCAAAATAAACGGTTCAGACATATTTGGTAGTTTCAAAATTGGAAATTTGACTAGCGCGTTTCTGAGAGTCCCAAATGCATGTTCGTGAGAACTTTCCCAAATAACCTTATTCGGTTGACCCTTTTTAGTTAGGTCGGTAAGCGGAACTGCGATACATGCAAAATTTGGAATGAATTTACGATAAAACCCTACTAGTCCGAGGAAAGATCGCACCTGTTTCTTTGTAACAGGTCTCGGCGCTTCTTGAATCACTCTTACTTTATCAGGATGAGGTTTTAGTTTGTCGTCTCCTACAAAATGACCTAAACATTCCAAACTACCGTATGCGATAGAACATTTTCCGGGTTTCGCTGTTAAATGAGCATTCCGCAGTCTAATGAGAAGAACACGCAAAACATTCAAATGTTCAACAAATGTCATAGTGAAAATAATAATGTCGTCAATAAAATTGTCAGTGTTATCCATGTCCTTTAAAACCAAACGCATCAATCTAGAGAACGAGGCCGGAGCTGTAACCAACCCAAATGGCATTCTGCGAAAATGATACAAACCTTTTGGGGTTTGAAAAGCCGTTTTTGGTCTAGAACTTTCTGCTAAAGGTAACTGCCAATAACCTTTGGATAAATCTAGCCGTGAAAAAAACTTGTGCCCCGCTAATTTTGAAAACATTTCATCTGCATTAGGCATTGGTTCAGCATCAAAAATAGTTTGACTATTCAAAGTTCTAAAGTCGATACAAAATCGATTTGTTGTATCTTTCTTTTTCACAATTACAATTGGAAAACAATAGGGACTAGAAGACGGTTCAATAACATTCAATTCTAACATCTTAGTAACTTCTTCATTCACGGTCGAAATCAATGAATAGGGAATAGGATATGGCTTTATCCTTATCGGTATATCATTACTTAGTCTAATTTCATGCTCTAAAAGATCTGTACAACCAGGATCATTACTTAACACGTCGGGAAAATCATCTAAAAGTTCTCTTACCTTAGTTTTTTCCTCTTCCGTAAGTTCGGGATTAACATCGACTTGATCTGCATTTGCATTTGTATTGATGTAAGGTATATCATGGAACTCACCTTGAGCATCATTTTCTTCACTGTCCATATCAATGACTGCCATGTTTATTGACGCCAACTCCTCCTTGTTTTGGTAATCATGAACTGTTAAACTGTCACAAATGTTTGTCCTATCTAAGTATTTCTTCAGAAGATTGGCGTGGAAAGTTTTGATCTTACCATTAACACTGACTTTATAATCGACCTGACCTACTTTTCCTACAACGTCAAATGGACCTTTCCACTGCATCAGCAATTTGTTATTATCAGTTGGTAATAATATAAGTACCCTATCACCTACCTTCATATTCCTTTCCTTAGCAGAACTGTCATAGTAAATTTTATGTTTCTTAGAAGCCTTTTCCAGATTATTCCTAGCCAATTCACATGTAGATTCTAGTCTCTCCTTTAGATCAATAACATACTGATAAGTAGTTTTTACCTCTGTATCAATAGATTCTTTTGTCCACAGCTCCTTCAGTATAGACATCGGACCTCTTATAGACCTACCATAGACAAGTTCAAATGGTGAAAATTTTAAGCTTTCTTGGGGAACCTCCCTATAAGCGAACAATAACGCATTTAAGTACCTATCCCAATCTTTTGGACGCTCATTACACATGCGTTTTAACATTTGTTTTAAACTGCCATTAAAGCGTTCTACCAAACCATTACACATTGGGTGATATACAGTTGTTGTCAGTTGTTTCAATGATATGAGGCGACAAACTTCATTCATGAGTGCTGATGTAAACTGACTACCCATATCAGTAAGCATTTCCTGCGGAACCCCTACTCTGCAAAATATATCTACTAGAGCTTCTGCAACCCTTTCCGTTTCAATACCCTTCAAAGCTATAGCCTCTGGGTATCTGGTGGCATAGTCAACAAGAGTCAAAATGTATCTATTTCCTCTATCAGTTACCGGGTGAAGAGGACCAATCAAGTCAACAGCTACCCGCTTGAATGGTTCATCAATCAGGGGCATGTTTTGAAGAGGAACTCTGCCAATTCTACCCTTCGGTATAGTTTTTTGACAAATATCACACGATTGGCAAAACCTTTTAACATCTGATGTAATTCCTGGCCAATAAAAAGACGTAAGTATTCTGTCCAAGGTACGCTGCGTACCCATATGTCCTGACATAATTGACTCATGAGCAAGTTTCATAACCCTTTCACGATAAGGCTCAGGAACTACCAACTGGCAAAAGACTTTACCGTTCCCTACTGAAGTTGATATAAACTTTCTATAAATAAGATCATTTTTCACCGTCCATGTTACTTTGCAATTATGACGGACAATTGTATCTCCAGACTGTACCAGGGTTCTCACTTTAGCTAATGATGGATCATTGATTTGTGCTTCGACAATCTCTTTTGGACTAACTTCACTTGTAATAATATCCTGTACTCTTAACTGGGAATATGGTTTACCTTTATTCTTAATTTGTTGTCTGGTTTCAACAGCACTCACTGACCTCCAATTAGGATCAGGGTTACCTGGTTCCTTTACATTTGGTACATTACCAATGATCAAATCATAAACAGGTGTTGCCATACACCAAGCATCGCACTCTCCTTTCAAATAAGGAGTGTCTATAAATATATGTGCAACAGGGGCTTCTATTTTAGACCCATCAGCTAGTAAACATACCTGTACGGAACCTAATAGACAATCATCATTAACTATACTTCTCTTTACAACGATACCACTGCATCCGGTGTCTCTCAATACTGTAACTGGTCTACCATTTACCAATCCTGGCGAGACGGGCATACTTACAGTAGACATATTCTGGCATGACGATGAAAGAGTAGTATTTGTGCTGGGGAACGTATTAACAAAAGACTGACATGGCACAGTACAGGCGTTACAAACATTAGTACGATTTGAATCTTCACTTTCCTTACCGTAAAACTTCGACTTACTACGTGGTGATCTCATATCCGCCGTCACAGTACTTACCTTATTTGTATTGGATTTAACACGACAATCCGATGCGATATGCCCTTGTTTCCCGCATTTGAAACATTTTCTGTCACTTACTGGAACAAAAGGGTTACGTTCAAATGGTTTACTCAATTGATCTTTTTGTGGTTTATCAGGGTGTCGATAATTACTAGAGTTATTTCCTGACTGAACTGGTTTACCCTTGTTAAGAAGAGCACTTGCGCTTAAAAATCGTGCTTCTCTATATTGGTCAGCCAATGATGCCATTTTGTCTAAAGAAGACGGAATTCGTTCCTTAAGAAACAACAACAAATCTTTTGAACAAACATGCATAAATTGATCCCGTAGTATCAAGTCAAAAAGTCCGTCAAATGACATCTCGGTTTTAGACATTTCAATCCATCTTTTGAAATAACTATTCAACCGGACAGAAAATTGAACAAAAGTTTCACCTATTTCAGGCCTACAACTACGGAATTTACGTTTGAAACCATCTTCCGTTAAATCGTACCGTTTCAAAAGAGCATCCTTTAATGCTTCATAATCGAGAGCTTTATCGGCAGGCATTAATGCATAAACGTCTAAAGCTTTGCCTCTCAATAAGGCGCTTAGGTTGGTTGCCCATTCTGAGTTTTTCCATTTTTGCGAAATGGCATACCGTTCGAAGCGTCGGAGGTAACTATCCATGTCATCTTTTCCGTCTTCGAAAAACGGAATTTTAGGTGCGCGTGGAGCACTGGTATTATCGGAAAAAGAAACTTCGGATCTTGGACTTAACAGCGACAGCTTTTCCAACATTTCAATCTTTTGCATATGTGCGATTTCCTGCAATTTTATTTCGTGTACTAACCTTTCCTTTTCAAACTGAGCTTTTTCAATTTCTAAGTTATACTCACGTTCCTCTTTTTCTTTCTGACGTGCTGCTAATCTTTCATCACGCTGAATAGCTTGTTGTTCTCTAACAAATTGTCTTAATTCCTCATCCTTGTAACCCAGGGATACCCCATATTCTCTCAACTCTAACAATTTGTCCATAGTGAACAATAAACTAGTAAATTGTACCAATAAATTACCAGCTACTCCACCCAAAAGCCTCAATAAAACAGACCGTGATTTCTCCCGGTACACTATTCAAATACACCTTAATACCAATACTATATCAAAACATTCCATACTCACAGTTCAAACACATAACGCCGAAGAGAAAACACACCAATCCACTGGGGCAAGACACAGCTCTGCACTGACAAATCAAACTTCACAGTCCCAAATACTCAATCTTTGATGCAACTTCTGAAATTATACAGCATATGGTGACGTTTGAATTGTTATAAATAAGGTAAACAGAAATACCAGATATGACAGTAATCTGTATTGTTTTACAATATTTTTTTTTTAATCCTTTAACAAATGTATTTAGCTACATATATTGTTCATGTATAACAGTGTGCTTCCCTAGCCATTTAGTATCCCACTTCTGACACCATTTGTCACGGACGGACGAGTGATGGCTACTAGAAGCACACAAATAAGTCACACAGAATGTCAACAAATATAACAATTTAATTAACTATATACATATACATATATAAACGTAAAACATAATAACCTAAAAGTGAGAATTATTTACAATAGATAATTTAAAGATCGTAAAGTCCAAAGTTCCAAAATAAATGTTCATTAACTAATACTTCCAGGAAGAATTCCGTAGGTACAAGATTTACACTGTCACTTCGTTGTTTCTACTGGTATTACATTTCCATGTACTGCAACAAACGGTTACTCGAACACTACACTGTAACAACACACCACAACATATACCACGTACTGTACACCCACAGCAATTACATACTACTGGCTATTACTGCATAGGACCTAGTAAAATACCATACTACCTAATAATAATGCGTACACTACTAATTACGTAAACTCCGCTAAATACTTATTTTCGCATTTGTCTATATATATACTACATATATGTACTTCTAAAATATTACAAGAGGTTATACTACTACTTCGGTCGTGTTAATTACATCTATTACGAAAATGAATTAAACACAATAATACACAACGTATGACACTGTAAATTAACAGTTTAGTATGTCGCACTAACAAAATACACCGCTTGACGAGAACATATACTTTACTATACTATAGTGGACAATGAATGCCAGCGTTTTCATGTACAACATTATAAAGTAACGATACAAAATATCTTGAATTGCTCTTAAACGATAATTAAACCAAATAAAGTGAAAAATGCAATTTACGTAAATGTTGCCGCAAAAACTGAATATTTTAGCACATTTAATATTAATAAAATATTAAACAAAACTGTTACTTACCCCAGCAGACCGGTGAGCTCCCAACAGCGCCACGTGCAAGAACTATGTACACAATTTACAAATGTGCATGCTTTCTCTGAAGCACTCGACTCGAAAGTGATTTAAATAGTGCACAGGTAAGACCAGGTAAATTTAATCATGTGATTTCAATGAGGCTCACTATAGGTCATTTAAATATCATACCGGGGTAGCAACGGGTAATAAATTAATACATTTACAAATATAAAAGAAATGTATAAAAACAGACGTTGTCCGTGACAATAATGTAGCAATAAGGTTCATTTTTGGTCCAACAGGACCAGACAACCAATGATAAAGAAGCAATAAGGTTCATTTTTGGCCCAACTGGACCAGACAACCAATGATAAAGGAGCAATAAGGGCCATTTTTGGCCCAACTGGACCAGACAACCAATGATTAAAGAGCAATAAGGTCCATTTTTGACCCAACTGACCAGACAACCAATGAAAAAGGAGCAATAAGGGCCATTTTTGGCCCAACTGGACCAGACAACCAATGATAAAGGAGCAATAAGGGTCATGTTTGGCCCAACTGGACCAGACAACCAATGATAAAGGATCAATAAGGTCCATTTTTAGCCCAACTGGACCAGACAATTAATGATAAAGGGGCAATAAGGGCCATTTTTGGCCCAACTGGACCAGACAACCAATGATATGGAGCAATAATGGCCATTTTTGGCCCAACTGGACCAGACAACCAATGAAAAAGGAGCAATAAGGGCCATTTTTGGCCCAACTTGACCAGACAACCAATGATAAAGGAGTGATAAGGGCCATTTGTTGCTCAACTGGACCAGACAACCAATGATAAAGGAACAATAAGATCCATTTTTGGCCCAACTGGACCAGACAACCAATGATAAAGGAGCAATAATGGCCATTTTTGGCCCAACTGGACCAGACAACCAATAATAAAGGAGCAATAAGGTTCATTTTTGGTCCAACAGGACCAGACAACCAATGATAAAGGAACAATAAGGTCCATTTTTGGCCAAACTGGACAAGACAACCAAGGATAAAGGAGCAATAAGGTCCATTTTTGGCCCAACTGGACCAGTGAACCAATGATAAAGGAGCAATAAGGTCCATTTTTGGCCCAACTGGACCAGACAACCAATGATGAAGGAGCAATAAGGTCCATTTTAGGCCCGACTGGACCAGACAACCAATGATAAAGGAACAGTAAGGTCCATTTTTGGCCCAACTGGACCAGACAACCAATGATAAAGGAGCAATAATGGCCATTTTTGGCCCAACTGGACGAGACAACCAATGATAAAGGAGCAATAAGGTTCATTTTTGGTCCAACAGGACCAGACAACCAATGATAAAGGAACAATAAGGTTCATTTTTGGCCAAACTGGACAAGACAACCAATGATAAAGGAGCAATAAGGGCCATTTTTGGCCCAACTGGACCAGACAACCAATGAAAAAGTAGTAATAAGGTCCATTTTTGGCCCAGCTGGACCAGACAACCAATGATAAAGGAGCAATAAGGTCCATTTTCGGCCCAACTGGACTAGACAACCAATGATAAAGGAGCAATAAAGTTCATTTTTGGCCCAACTGGACCAGACAACTAACGATAAAGGAGCAATAAGGTCCATTTTTGGCCCAACCTCCAGAACTTATACTCAATATAATAGAACATTTTAAAATTATATTTTTTAATTACACATGTATTGTATGATATTTTTTAACCAAAAAGGGCATGTGTCTAAAAATCTTCCATAAATTTAGTTTGAAACAATTTAATCAAACTTACAAGATTATAAAAAGGAACTGTTCATATGCATTTGAATTTATTTTCTCCAAAACAGATTCAGTAGAATAACTTTTCAACTAAGAAATGTTTGTTGGGGCTTTGGAGGGGCTTGGGATGGTGGGGCTTAGGAGGGGCGGTAGGTGGGGATGGTTGGGCTTAGGAGGGGCAGCAGGTGGGGATGGTGGGGCTTAGGAGAGGCGGTAGGTGGGGATGGTGGGGCTTAGGAGGGGCAGGGGGGTGGTGGGGCTTAGGAGGGGCGGGGGACGGTGGGGCTTAGGAGGGGCGGTAGGTAGGGCTTAGGAGGGGCGGTAGGTGGGGCGGGGTGATGGTAGGGCTTCATATTTCATTAATTCCTGTATATATGTTAAAGGATTTGGGGACGTCCTTTCACAAAAGCTATTTATTTTACTGTAAATACAACATGATATAGTGAAAAATATTAATGTAATGTTATAAGCTGGAATAGTTTTTGCGTGTGTGTGAGTGGGGGGTGGGGTGGGGGGTACTAGCAACTCCGCCTCCATATCTATCTGAAGGAAATAAACCAAACTTGAAATAATTGTAACTATAAAGAAAGAAGGATTTCTCGTTACAACTTTAAAAAAAATATAATTTGGGAGGCATTCAGTCGGCAGCTCATCAAGGACCTCCCAAGTTAACCCTATGGGAAAAACAGTGTACATGACACACAACAATTTCTTATTAATTCACTACTATGGACCTTACAACCACAATACATTTTATAAGCTGTTACGTCTCCTTTTTTATATATTTGGCAACAAACTTGGTACAACCTTGCTATTTTACTGAAAATTAGAATAGTCACAAGTCACACTTCGACCGTTCATTGGCATCACTCAATAAAATGGAAACTGCTATGCATTCAAGGTTTTTAAACTTTTAAAACCTGTTCAGCTAAATCATCACGTCCATTATTAAAAAGATAAACAGTCATAACCTTGACCTTCCACAGAAATCCTGGCAATCTTCACACTTAATGTGAAAGTCGAGCACACCTTACATGAAGTCAGGCTTGAACTCATAACCCCAATTTCGACACATTACTGATAAGTTACTGATGACTAACAAACTAGACCACTGAGGCCTATACTGTGTTGACTAACAAACTGGACCACTGAGGCTTCTACTGTGATGACTAACAAACTAGACCACTGGGGCCTCTACTGAGACTTGACCACTAAGGCCTCTACTGTGACTAGACCACTGAGGCCTCTACTGTGACTATAGACCACTGAGGCCTCTACTGTGATGACTAACACACTAGACCACTGAGGCCTCTACTGTGATGACTAACACACTAGACACTGAGGCCTCTACTGTAATGACTAACACACTAGACCTCTGAGGCCTCTACTGTGATGACTAACACACTAGACCACTGAGGCCTGTACTGTGATGACTAACAAAGTAGACCACTGGGGCCTCTACTGAGACTTGACCACTGAGGCCTCTACTGTGACTAGACCACTGAGGCCTCTACTGTGACTATAGACCACTCAGGCCTCTACTGTGATGACTAACACACTAGACCACTGAGGCCTCTACTGTGATGACTAACACACTAGACCACTGAGGCATCTACTGTGACTAGACCACTGGGGCCTCTACTGTGATGACTAACAAAGTAGACCTATGGGGCCTCTACTGTGATGACTAACACACTAGACCACTGAGGCCTCTACTGTGATGACTAACAAAGTAGACCACTGAGGCCTCTACTGTGATGACTAACAAAGTAGACCACTGAGGCCTCTACTGTGATGTTTAACACACTAGACCACTGAGGCCTCTACTGTGATGACTAACACACTAGACCACTGAGGCCTGTACTGTGATGACTAACAAAGTAGACCACTGGGGCCTCTACTGAGACTTGACCACTGAGGCCTCTACTGTGACTAGACCACTGAGGCCTCTACTGTGACTATAGACCACTCAGGCCTCTACTGTGATGACTAACACACTAGACCACTGAGGCCTCTACTGTGATGACTAACACACTAGACACTGAGGCCTATACTGTGATGACTAACACACTAGACCACTGAGGCCTCTCCTGTGACTAGACCACTGGGGCCTCTACTGTGATGACTAACAAAGTAGACCTATGGGGCCCCTACTGTGATGACTAACACACTAGACCACTGGGGCCTCTACTGTGATGACTAACATACTAGACACTGAGGCCTCTACTGTGATGACTAACAAAGTAGACCACTGAGGCCTCTACTGTGATGACTAACAAAGTAGACCACTGAGGCCTCTACTGTGATGTTTAACACACTAGACCACTGAGGCCTCTACTGTGATGACTAACACACTAGACCACTGAGGCCTCTACTGCGATGACTAACACACTAGACAACTGAGGCCTCTACTGTGATGGCTAACAAAGTAGACCAGGTGCTGAGGCCTCTACTGTGATGACTAACACACTAGACCACTGAGGCCTCTACTGTGATGACTAACAAAGTAGACCACTGAGGCCTCTACTGTGATGACAAACAAAGTAGACCACTGGGGCCTCTACTATGACTAGACCACTGAGGCCTCTACTATGATGACTAACAAAGTAGACCACTGAGGCCTCTACTGTGATGACTAACACACTAGACCACTGAGGCCTCTACTGTTATGACTAACAAAGTAGACCACTGAGGCCTCTACTGTGATGACTAACACACTAGACCACTGAGGCCTCTACTGCGATGACTAACACACTAGACCACTGAGGCCTCTACTGTGATGGCTAACAAAGTAGACCAGGTGCTGAGGCCTCTACTGTGATGAATAACACACTAGACCACTGAGGCCTCTACTGTGATGACTAACAAAGTAGACCACTGAGGCCTCTACTGTGATGACTAACAAAGTAGACCACTGAGGCTTCTACTGTGATGACTAACAAAGTAGACCACTGGGGCCCCTACTATGACTAGACTACTGAGGCCTCTACTGTGATGACTAGCACACTAGACCACTGAGGCCTATACTGTGATGACTAACAAAGTAGACCACTGAGGCCTCTACTGTTATGACTAACAAAGAAGACCACTGGGGCCTCTACTGTGATGACTAACAAAGTATACCACTGAGGCCTCTACTGTGATGACTAACACACTAGACCACTGGGGCCTCTACTGTGATGACTAACACACTAGACCACTGGGGCCTCTACTGTGATGACTAACAAAGTAGACCACTGAGGCCTCTACTGTGATGACTAACACACTAGACCACTGGGGCCTCTACTGTGATGACTAACAAAGTATACCACTGAGGCCTCTACTGTGATGACTAACACACTAGACCACTGGGGCCTCTACTGTGATGACTAACACACTAGACCACTGGGGCCTCTACTGTGATGACTAACAAAGTATACCACTGAGGCCTCTACTGTGATGACTAACACACTAGACCACTGAGGCCTCTACTGTGATGACTAACACACTAGACCACTGAGGCCTCTACTGTGATGACTAACAAAGTAGACCACTGAAGCCTCTACTGTGATGACTAACACACTAGACCACTGAGGCCTCTACTGTGATGAGTAACACACTAGACCACTGGGGCCTCTACTGTGATGACTAACAAAGTAGACCACTGAGGCCTCTACTGTGATGACTAACAAAGTAGACCAATGGGGCCTCTACTGTGATGACTAACAAAGTAGACCACTGAGGCCTCTACTGTGATGACTAACACACTAGACCACTGGGGCCTCTACTGTGATGACTAACAAAGTATACCACTGAGGCCTCTACTGTGATGACTAACACACTAGACCACTGGGGCCTCTACTGTGATGACTAACACACTAGACCACTGAGGCCTCTACTGTGATGACTAACAAAGTAAACCACTGAGGCCTCTACTGTGATGACTAACAAAGTAGACCACTGAGGCCTCTACTGTGATGACTAACAAAGTAGACCACTGAGGCCTCTACTGTGATGACTAACACACTAGACCACTGGGGCCTCTACTGTGATGACTAACACACTAGACCACTGGGGCCTCTACTGTGATGACTAACAAAGTAGACCACTGAGGCCTCTACTGTGATGACTAACACACTAGACCACTGGGGCCTCTACTGTGATGACTAACAAAGTATACCACTGAGGCCTCTACTGTGATGACTAACACACTAGACCACTGGGGCCTCTACTGTGATGACTAACACACTAGACCACTGAGGCCTCTACTGTGATGACTAACAAAGTAAACCACTGAGGCCTCTACTGTGATGACTAACAAAGTAAACCACTGAGGCCTCTACTGTGATGACTAGCACACTAGACCACTGAGGCCTCTACTGCGATGACTAACACACTAGACCACTGAGGCCTCTACTGTGATGACTAACACACTAGACCACTGAGGCCTCTACTGTGATGACTAACACACTAGACCACTGAGGCCTCTACTGTGATGACTAACACACTAGACCACTGGGGCCTCTACTGTGATGACTAACACACTAGACCACTGAGGCCTCTACTGTGATGACTAACAAAGTAAACCACTGAGGCCTCTACTGTGATGACTAACAAAGTAAACCACTGAGGCCTCTACTGTGATGACTAGCACACTAGACCACTGAGGCCTCTACTGCGATGACTAACACACTAGACCACTGAGGCCTCTACTGTGATGACTAACACACTAGACCACTGAGGCCTCTACTGTGATGACTAACACACTAGACCACTGAGGCCTCTACTGTGATGAATAACAAAGTAGACCACTGAGGCCTCTACTGTGATGACTAACACACTAGACCACTGGGGCCTCTACTGTGATGACTAACAAAGTATACCACTGAGGCCTCTACTGTGATGACTAACACACTAGACCACTGGGGCCTCTACTGTGATGACTAACAAAGTAGACCACTGAGGCCTCTACTGTGATGACTAACACACTAGACCACTGGGGCCTCTACTGTGATGACTAACAAAGTAGACCACTGGGGCCTCTACTGTGATGACTAACAAAGTAGACCACTGAGGCCTCTACTGTGATGACTAACAAAGTAGACCACTGAGGCCTCTACTGTGATGACTAACAAAGTAGACCACTGAGGCCTCTACTGTGATGACTAACACACTAGACCACTGGGGCCTCTACTGTGATGACTAACAAAATAGACCACTGAGGCCTCTACTGTGATGACTAACAAAGTAGACCACTGAGGCCTCTACTGTGATGACTAACACACTAGACCACTGAGGCCTCTACTGTGATGACTAACAAAGTATACCACTGAGGCCTCTACTGTGATGACTAACAAAGTATACCACTGAGGCCTCTACTGTGATGACTAACACACTAGACCACTGGGGCCTCTACTGTGATGACTAACACACTAGACCACTGAGGCCTCTACTGTGATGACTAACAAAGTAAACCACTGAGGCCTCTACTGTGATGACTAACACACTAGACCACTGAGGCCTCTACTGTGATGACTAACAAAGTAGACCACTAAGGCTTCTACCGTGCTATTAAGGGACTGTTTTGCAGATTAATATGCCATTCAAACTTTTCCTTTTATTGCATGCTTTCCTACCTGTCAGGTCCAAGAGGAGAGAAAGGTGACAAAGGTCAGCGAGGTTTGATAGGTTTTACGGGATACAAAGGAGATAAAGGTAAGAGCAATGTTGTCCTTTTGTAAATAATGTTGTTTGACACACAAGCCTAAAACATATCTTTTTGCCATTTTTTAACAAACTTTTGATATAATATACAGTGGTTAGGGCATTCTTTAAACCTTCTCCTTGTAATCCCATCTTCTAACTAAAGTCAGTTGTGATTGTTTGTGTTTTAGGTGACCCTGGTCAGAAAGGAAACGAAGGTATGTATCTACATATAATAATAATTACTTGGCAATACGTAATTTCATGACATATAATTTACCACCACACCAGTCCTGGTCGTATCTAGTATGGACATAATCATATGTTTGATTTGTGTCTCGATAGTTGATTGGTTGAGGTGAAAGAACATTATTTATACTGTATAACCTATATGGGGAAAGTCCCACCTTGCAAACGAGGCTTTATTTCATTGCCGCACTGCAACAAGATTACTCCGTTAAACGTTTTGCTTCTGTTTAATAATTTAGTGATGAACATTCTATTTAATGATATTTTTTAATAAGAAATGTTTTTAAATTTGAACACATTTTCTCTATATGCTCAATGTTCAATTCGCTATCCTTGATAACGATTTTAAAAAGTTTACAATAATTTAAAAGCATGAATTAATTAAACAATTAATTTTAAATCTGCAAAGAACTAATTATTAGTGTTTTCATAAAAGTGAAAAATAGTTTGTTGATTGGATGAGACATGGTCAGGTGGTATTCATTACAGTAATGTGGCGGGCATTATCGCCGGATGGTTCAAGCATTATCGACATTGAAGGAAATGCCACTGTTCGTGCAGTTAATATATCATGAAAATACCCTCTATATTTATCAATTATATACTTTTTAGGAGGTCTATATAAAGATTATTGACCGAATTAAAAGTCCTTAATTGTTATATATTATATATGAAAACAACTTACTTTTATATTTTTCGTCTGTACAGCCGCCATATTGTTTATATCGACTGTATAATGAAATAAAACGGAACGATCCGGACCTATATTTAGTAGTGTCAATGTACGTACAAATAGAAACATAGCGTCTATATTGGTTGAAAATAGAAACAAAGGATTTTGTTTGTAAAAATACACAGAATATTATAAAACAAGTACTATCTTTAAAAAAGATAACCGACGCAGTAAAGATATAAATTGAGTTATGCATTAAACTACGAATCGTCATTATTGTCATAAAATTCCCCGTTTCAATAGACCAGAAATGTTTGATGGAAATTTTTTTGGGGAAGTACTGACGGACAATTATTACTACGTGAAAGAAATCATGAACCTATAAATTAACATTAGTCCCATTAGAAGCGAGTTGGAAATTATTAATTTATACATGTGTTCGCCCCCCTTTTTACGTGTTTTCAAAATTAACAGATTTACCAAGCATACAGTTAACTCAAAATTGATAATTTACATACAAATACTTTGTTATACATGTACATGTATTCCAGAACGATTATTGCTAAATATATGTATTGAAACCCCGCTAAGATATAGAAATGAAGTTTTTCTGCGAGCACCAAAAGCAGTTATACAATTATGTCAACAAATTGAATATAAGAATTGTTTAATAAAATGTTTATAGTTTAAAATTTACTGATTAAGCAAAGTATACTTTACAATTAGAGCCACAGCTCTCTATCTTTGTGTGTACTACGACGGACGCCCAAGAACAATAATGACACATTTGATTTACTATCAAATTGAATATAAAATGATTGTTAATTTGTATCTTTTTAAAGAAATTAATTAAAAATTCTTCTCTTCGTTTCTTTTACACTCCATAAAATCCCGGAAAATCCACGGTGTTAATATGCGTTTTAATTTGCGCTGTACTTCAAATAAAAAATATTTAACATTTTTGTACAAGTCGTTTAATATAAAATTTTACAAACTGCAGCTCATCTCGATCGTTCTTAATACTTAAATTGCACTATGAAATAATTTTATAAACAAACAGACGGCAAAATCTAATAATAATAGTACGCAATTTGGAAGGAGAATTGCCAATTTACCATCCTGTTCCGAACCCCTGTCCAATTCATTACCCTGTTTCGAACCCCCGGCCAAATTGGTTTTTGACTAATCAAGAAACAGAATTAGGATCACGTTACTTGCTTTTCGAGAGGTGAAGTGTCATGAGGTCAAAGGGTAAAAAGTGAATATAATACCGACTGCGTCGGAAAAAAACACGTGATTGGCTTATCTAAAAGACGTATAGAATATATATATAATCCACATATTGTAATTTAAATATTCAAGACAAAACACATGCTGATAAATATAATTTGTAGTTGTTTAATACAACGGACACAAACATTTATTATATATATTCTGTTCATTGCATTAGGGTTCGGTTTACGAGGACAAACTGGGATACCTGGTAAACCAGGAATGAAAGGAGATCCAGGTGAAAAGGGGTCAAAAGGAGATTGCATCGGTAATTTTTTGTTCTGTGTGTGTTCTTTTTTTATCGTTTTCTTTCCATGTTGGCACATTTTCGCTCACTTGTTCTCTGGGTTTAATTCTAATTCTTATTTTGATTATACGAGAGAAACACATCATTACAAATGTCTCCCAAACGAACCCCCATTGCCACTATAATCTTGAGCATGTTGAAAACCCCCAAATACATATGATGTTCTTAGTTTGTGCATTAAAATCTACCTACATATCAAATTTCGTTGCAATCGGACTAAGTCGATGTTTGGAAATGGGGGTGTGGTGAAACGGCTGCCATTAAAAAATGGTGTGGTTTTGCAAAAATGCTCAGGATAGTTAACTGTATCAGTATACCAATTTAAATTACAATTGCTCTGGTCATTCCTGAGATCTGAGAACTGCTCTTTTTTCTTCAACGGCGGGCATTTTGAAAATGGCGGCCATTTTGAATATTCCAAAAATTGTTTGCAAAACTTCAGGTCACCCCTAACATGTTCCCAAAGTTTCATATTGATTGGACATTGCATCTCAGAGAAAATATGCGGACAAGATTGAAAGGAAGAAGAATAATAACTAGTGCTGATTGTTTTGGGAAAACCAATGCATGTTGAAAACCCCAAAATACACATGATATTCTGAGTTTGTGCATTAAAATCTACCTACATATCATATTTCGTTGCTATCGGACTATGTTGACGTTTGGGGGGGGGGGGTGTGATGAAACGGCCGCCATTACAATATGGTGTCGTTCGCGTCCAATTTTTTTTCCTCAAAAATGTTCAGGATAGTTATCTGTATGAGTATACCAATTTTCTTTGAAATTGCTCTGGCCATTTCTGAGATCTGAAAACTGCACTTTTTTCTTCAACGGCAGCCATTTTGAAAATGGCGGCCATTTTGAAAATTAAAAAAATGGATTGCAAAACTTCAGGTCACCCTTAACATTCATACACAGGGAAATTTTGTTCACGTGAATTTCACATGAATTTAATGTGAAATTCACGTGAAAAATTTAACGTGAATTTCACGTTAAATGAGCAATTTAACGTGAATTTCACGTGAAGTTCACGTGAAAAAATGTTCTTTAACTTTCATGCAATTCTATAAATATTTAGAAATAAATTCTCATTTTTCAGAATTTTCATGTGAAATTCACGTGAAAAAGTTAACGTGAAATTCAAGTGAGTTTCACATGATATTAACCCGAATTTCACGTGAAATTCATGTTAAATATATTTCACGTGAAATTCACGTTAATATGCTCGTTTAACGTGAAAATCATGTGAACTTTTCACGTGAAATTCACGTTAATCCTGATTTCACGTGAACAATATTTCCCTGTGTATTGATTGGACATTGCATCACAGAGAAAATGTGCAGACAAGATTGAACGGAAAGAAAAAAAAAGAATAAAGAAAAAAGAAAAAGAAGAAAGAAGAGGAATAATAATAAGAAACCGGACTAAAACAATATGTCTCCTAAAACTTCGTTCATAAAAAGTTGATTTTCACAATTTTCTTCAAAGATTCTTCTTTCAGATTAGCCCGAAATTTATCCCGAACCGAAATAAACAACATTTGGTAAAAATATCCAAAGAAATATACACTACTATATATTAGTGAGGCAAATTAAAGGTCTTTAATTGTGGTGTCGTACCATGACCTACGTCGTGTTTTTATTAAATCAATACTGGTAAAATTAGTAAATTTTTTGTCTGGAAGCTGCTGCCTGAATTAAGTTTTAAAAAGTTTCAAATCTTGTAGGATAAAATGTTGGTAATTTTTTAAAAACATATTATTATGTTTTCATTCACCGCATTAGAAATTGCATTAAAAAGCGGGAGCGTCTCAAAATGTTCTAACTAGTGATAAAAAAAAGAATTGTTACGGATATAAATAACATATATTTTAAATTTTGAATGAAAGTTTATTAACTCTAGCCCAGGCAAATACTGATCAATGTTGGAAAGGTATGGAAATCACACAAAATATTTACTATGTAACCGTTTCACCTACATATATATATAAAACACGAAAAGGAAAATGAACGATCGATACGCGCGATTTTAATACGTTGACACGCAATTGTTTACCGGAAATAAGCATATTAAGTAAAACTTATCAAATGTGAAAATTAATTTTGTTTGAAAAAATAAAATGTGTTTTTAGAATGTCATACATTTTGCAGTTTCTTCTCCAATAGCAATGGAAAGCTGGAGAATAAATAGTGATTCTCCTTCACCAACCGTACTCTCAGGTAACATCCATGTTGTCAAGCATGATTCTCTTTCACTTTTTCACCATCGAACTCTCATGTAAAATCCATGTTGTCAAGATTAAGTCCCCTTCACCACCCGTAACTCCATTAAAATCCATGTTGTCAAGATTAAGTCCCCTTCACCACCCGTAACTCCATTAAAATCCATGTTGTCAAGCATAAATCTCTTTCACTCGGAGGTAAATTTCATGCTGTCAAGCATGAGTCCCGTTCACCACCCGTAACTCCAGAAAAATTCATGTTGTCAAGCATGAGTCTCTATCACTCGCAGGTAAATTCCATGTTGGCAAGCATGAGTCTCCTTAACTATCCGTACTCTCAGGTCACGTGCATGTTGTCTATCGTGATTCTATTTCACTGTCAGGTACATGTTGGGCGCCATTCATGTTGTCAAGCATGATTCATCTTTATCATCCGTACTCTCAAATTACATCCATATTGTCAAGCATGATTTAACTTCACTATCGGGCGCCATTCATGTTGTCAAGCATGATTCCTCTTTACCATCCATACTCTCAGATTTCATTCATGTTGTCAAGCATGATTTAACTTCACTATCGGGCGCCATTCATGTTGTCAAGCATGATTCCTCTTTACCATCCATACTCTCAGATTACATCCATGTTGTCAAGCATGATTTTACTTCACTATCAGGCGCCATTCATGTTGTTAACCAACGCTTACAATGTATATTTTTATGTTAAGTATTGTCGCATATGACCGATGTTATAGAGCCCATTCCTGGTATGAATGTGTATTACGTGTCGTCACGGTTGAAGTTTGATTGTTAAGTCTAAATATTTAAAACTAATATATTAATTGATAATATTTGCATTAAGTATGTCTTTCATCAATATCCTAGATTATATTGGTTCAAACCGTTACAGATGACGTAGAATTATTATTTGCATTTCTCAATGAAATAGGTAGCCATGAAGAGCACGCTACGACGTTCTCAATAAACAAACAACGCGGAGTAATTTAAATCAACAAAAATACATAGCGTAAGATTTAAATCAGTACCCCGGTATTTTTTTGCATGAAATAAAATTTAAATAGTAGAATTGAATGTATTCTTTTGAAATTTCATTGACGTATGAAAGCTCTGACCGAATCACATTGTCATCTTGAGCCACGAACATATGCTTCTGTCAACGCTTTCATACGTCAATGAAACTTCAAAAGAATGCATTAAATCCCTAATTATAATAACTAATATATTAAAACTAATGTTAATTATATATTGTTCTGTTGATACTATAAGTCCATATATGATATTGACTATCTTACAGATATTGAACAATAGGGAAGATTTACTGAATATTTTAATTTAAAAAGGCAAATATAATTTTCTCTTAAATGGTTGCGTAAAAAACTATCTTAAATAGTTAAACGTTTTTGTTTGTGTTAACAGACATGTTATCACAGATTTGATGAAAGTTGTAATAATTTATTATGATGAGTGTCAGTAGCTAAGTACATGCCTTTCATTTATTGGTATTTTGTCTGAATACAGACACGATTAGAATATAAGACTATCATTTTTTTGTTCAATATTTTGTCTGTTTTCATCTGTTTATAAACCCTTAATTCACTGTGTAAAACATGCTTAAAAATATGCAGGTTGTTTCTTTTCAGAATTTAGACTATTACAAATAGGTTGTTGTATTGTCTGTTTACTGTGGTCGATAGCCTTAGATTGTCCGTTTACTGTGGTTGATAGCTTTGGATTGTCTGTTTACCGTGGTTACTAGCTTTGGATTGTCTGTTTACAATGGTTACTAGCTTTGGATTGTCTGTTTACTGTCGTCGATATCTTTGGATTGTCTGTTTACTGTGGTTAATAGCTTTGGATTGTCTGTTTACTGTGGTTACTAGCTTTGGATTGTCTGTTTACCGTGGTTACTAGCTTTGGATTGTCTGTTTACTGTGGTTACTAGCTTTGGATTGTCTGTTTACTGTGGTTAATAGCTTTGGATTGTCTGTTTACTGTGGTAACTAGCTTTGGATTGTCTGTTTACTGTGGTTACTAGCTTTGGATTGTCTGTTTACTGTGGTTACTAGCCTTAGATTGTCTGTTTACTGTGGTTGATAGCTTTGGATTGTCTGTTTACTGTGGTTGATAGCTTTGGATTGTCTGTTTACTGTAGTTAATAGCTTTGGATTGTCTGTTTACTGTGGTTACTAGCTTTGGATTGTCTGTTTACTGTGATTAATAGCTTTGGATTGTCTGTTTACTGTGGTTAATAGCTTTGGATCGTCTGTTTACTGTGGTCACTAGCTTTGGATTGTCTGTTTACTGTGGTTACTAGCTTTTGATTGTCTGTTTACCGTGGTTACTACATTTGGATTGTCTGTTTACTGTGGTTACTAGCTTTGGATTGTCTGTTTACCGTGGTTACTAGCTTTGGATTGTCTGTTTACCGTGGTTACTACATTTGGATTGTCTGTTTAATGTGGTTACTACATTTGGATTGTCTGTTTACTGTGGTTACTACATTTGGATTGTCTTTTTACTGTGGTTACTAGCTTTGGATTGTCTGTTTACCGTGGTTACTAGCTTTGGATAGTCTGTTTACTGTGGTTACTACATTTGGATTGTCTGTTTACCGTAGTTACTACATTTGGATTTTCTGTTTACTGTGGTTACTAGCTTTGGGTTGTCTGTTTACTGTGGTTAATAGCTTTGGATTGTCTTTTTACTGTCGTCTATATCTTTGGATTGTCTGTTTACTGTCGTAACTAGCTTTGGATTGTCTGTTTACTGTGGTTACTAGCTTTGGATTGTCTGTTTACTGTGGTTACTAGCTTTGGATTGTCTGTTTACTGTGGTTACTAGCTTTGGATTGTCTGTTTACTGTGGTTACTAGCTTTGGGTTGTCTGTTTACTGTGGTTAATAGCTTTGGATTGTCTGTTTACTGTGGTTACTAGCTTTGGATTGTCTGTTTACTGTGATTAATAGCTTTGGATTGTCTGTTTACTGTGATTAATAGCTTTGGATTGTCTGTTTACTGTGGTTACTACATTTGGATTGTCTGTTTACTGTGGTTAATAGCTTTGGATTGTCTGTTTACTGTAGTTAAAAGCTTTGGATTGTCTGTTTACTGTGGTTACTAGCTTTGGATTGTCTGTTTACTGTGGTTAATAGCTTTGGATTGTCTGTTTACTGTGGTAACTAGCTTTGGATTGTCTGTTTACTGTGGTTACTAGCTTTGGATTGTCTGTTTACTGTGGTTACTAGCTTTGGATTGTCTGTTTACTGTGGTTACTAGCTTTGGATTGTCTGTTTACTGTGGTTACTAGCTTTGGATTGTCTGTTTACTGTGGTTAATAGCTTTGGATTGTCTGTTTACTGTGGTTACTAGCTTTGGATTGTCTGTTTACTGTGGTTAAAAGCTTTTTATTGTCTGTTTAATGCTGGTGATAGCTTTAGATTGTCTTTTTTTTTATTCTTCATATTAAGAATTGCTCAGCAGTAGTGAGTTGTCTCCTGGTATTTTTTGTGAGAGCTCGAGCCTTATATGTTTACGTGTGTTATTGACTGAGAAAATCCCCATGTGAGACTGTTCTTATATTAATGCGACTATCGTCTACTGTTGTAGGAATGTTTCCATGATGTCCTATCAATCTATTCATACTTGGATTTACGTAATGTTAAATTTCTTTTTTAGATCCTCCAGTAAGCATGAATACGGAAGGTAAGTATTTGTACAAGAAAAAGTTCTACAATCGATAATGTTCATGTTATTTTGGTTTGATTTGGATGTTCTATCATAGTGTCTCACCAATGACTGGCATTTAACTTTTTTTAATTTATAATTATGACGACAAAGCTGTCAATTTATGTTTATAATGCCTAAATATGTAGTTATACTAAATAAATTTTAAATTTAATATCTGATTTTTAAAATGACTGATAATGTGTTCAGTATACAGTCCTACTTCAACTTTTAATACTATGTCAGAAAAGAAAAAAAACCCAATGTATTCCTTGACTATCCTGTTTGATGATATTTATATTTATTAGAAACAATAACGACCATTGAAACGACGTCGAAGTCAACACCTAAACCAACACCTTTTCTATCGACAACGTCACCGAGACCTTCATTACCGCCAAGGAAAATAGGTCACTTTTCTCTACCGCTCAAGATATAATATTGGCATTAGACCCGTGCATCCACATCACCTGTGCATCCACATCATGTGCGCACTGTGGCTGCATGTATTAAACCGATTTATTATAGTTTGCTTTTAAGAAACTATTTCGATATATAAATAATAACTAATAAACCATGATATCATAATAAATGGTTCAATAAAGCATGGTGTCCTAATCAATAGTTCAATAAAACATGGTCTAATCAATAGTCCAATAAAGCATGGTCTAATCAATAGTCCAATAAGCATGGTCTAATCAATAGTCCAATAAAGCATGGTCTAATCAATTGTCCAATAAAGCATGGTGTCCTAATCAATAGTCCAATAAAGCATGGTCTAATCAATAGTCCAATAAAGCATGGTCTAATCAATAGTCCAATAAAGCATGGTCTAATCAACTGTCCAATAAAGCATGGTCTAAAAAATAGTCCAATAAAGCATGGTCTAATCAATAGTCGAAAAAAGCATGGTCTAATCAATTGTCCAATAAAGCATGGTCTAATTAATATTCCAATAAAGCATGGTCTAATCAATAGTCCAATAAAGCATGGTGTCCTAATCAATAGTCCAATAAAGCATGATCTAATCAATATTCCAATAAAGCATGGTCTAATCAATAGTCCAATAAAGCATGGTGTCCTAATCAATATTCCAATAAAGCATGGTGTCCTAATCAATAGTCCAATAAAGCATGGTCTAATCAATAGTCCAATAAAGCATGGTCTAATCAATATTCCAATAAAGCATGGTCTAATCAACTGTCCAATAAAGCATGGTCTAATCAATAGTCCAATAAAGCATGGTCTAATCAATAGTCCAATAAAGCATGGTCTAATCAATTGTCCAATAAAGCATTGTCTAATCAATAGTTCAATAAAGCATGGTCTAATCAATAGTTCAATAAAGCCTGGTCTAATCAATAGTCCAATAAAGCATGGTGTCCTAATCAATAGTCCAATAAAGCATGGTCTAATCAATAGTTCAATAAAGCATGGTGTCCTAATCAATAGTCCAATAAAGCATGGTCTAATCAATAGTCCAATAAAGCATGGTCTAATCAATAGTCCAATAAAGCATGGTCTAATCAATAGTCCAATAATGCATGGTCTAATTCAATAGTCCAATAAAGCATGGTCTAATCAATAGTCCAATAAAGCATGGTCTAATCAATTGTCCAATAAAGCATGGTGTCCTAATCAATTGTCCAATAAAGCATGGTGTCCTAATCAATAGTCCAATAAAGCATGGTATAATCAATAGTCCAATAAAGCATGGTGTCCTAATCAATAGTCCAATAAAGCATGGTCTAATCAATAGTCCAATAAAGCATGGTCTAATCAATAGTCCAATAAAGCATGGTCTAATCAATAGTCCAATAAATCATGGTCTAATCAATAGTCCAATAAAGCATGGTCTAATCAATAGTCCAATAAAGCATGGTCTAATCAATTGTCCAATAAAGCATGGTGTCCTAATCAATTGTCCAATAAAGCATGGAATCCTAATCAATAGTCCAATAAAGCATGGTATAATCAATAGTCCAATAAAGCATGGTGTCCTAATCAATAGTCCAATAAAGCATGGTCTAATCAATAGTCCAATAAAGCATGGTCTAATCAATAGTCCAATAAAGCATGGTCTAATCAATAGTCCAATAAATCATGGTCTAATCAATAGTCCAATAAAGCATGGTCTAATCAATAGTCCAATAAAGCATGGTCTAATCAATAGTCCAATAAAGCATGGTCTAATCAATAGTCCAATAAAGCATGGTGTCCTAATCAATAGTCCAATAAATCATGGTCTAATCAATAGTCCAATAAAGCATGGTTTAATCAATAGTCTAATAAAGCATGGTGTCCTAATCAATAGTCCAATAAAGCATGGTCTAATCAATAGTTCAATAAATCATGGTATAATCAATGGTCCAATAAAGCATGGTCTAATCAATAGTCCAATAAAGCATGGTATAATCAATTGTCTAATAAAGCATGGTCTAATCAATTGTACAATAAAGCATGGTCTAATCAATGGTCCAATAAAGCATGGTCTAATCAATGGTCCAATAAAGCATGGTCTAATCAATTGTCCAATAAAGCATGGTCTAATCAATTGTACAATAAAGCATGGTGTCCTAATCAATAGTCCAATAAAGCATGGTCTAATCAATTGTACAATAAAGCATGGTGTCCTAATCAATTGTCCAATAAAGCATGGTCTAATCAATTGTACAATAAAGCATGGTCTAATCAATAGTCCAATAAAGCATGGTCTAATCAATAGTCCAATAAAGCATGGTCTAATCAACTGTCCAATAAAGCATGGTCTAATCAATTGTACAATAAAGCATGGTGTCCTAATCAATAGTCCAATAAAGCATGGTCTAATCAATAGTTCAATAAATCATGGTATAATCAATGGTCCAATAAAGCATGGTCTAATCAATAGTCCAATAAAGCATGGTCTAATCAATTGTCCAATAAAGCATGGTCTAATCAATTGTACAATAAAAGCATGGTTTAATCAATTGTACAATAAAGCATGGTCTAATCAATGGTCCAATAAAGCATGGTGTTGTAATCAATGGTCCAATAAAGCATGGTGTCCTAATCAATGATCCAATTAGGCTTGATGTCCTTATCAATAGTCCAATAAGGAATTGTCTCCTAACCAATGGTCCAATAAAGCATGGTGTCATAGGCAATGGTCCAATAAAGCATGGTGTCCTAAACAATGGTCCACAAAAGCTTGGCTCCTAATCAATGTTCTAATAAAGCATAGCATCATAATCAATGGACCAATAAAGCAAGGTGTCCTAATCATTGGTCCACAAAAGCATGGTCTCCTAATCTATAGTCTAATAAAACAGGGTGTCCTATAATCCAATAAAGCTAGATAGCCTAATCAATGGTCCATCAAAGCATGGTGTCATAAGCAATTGCCAAATAAAGAAGTGAAGTAGAAGATCCCTATGAACTCCCTTTGTTCTTGGCAATGAAAACGAGGCTCAAAATCTGCCTCATGTTCAGTACTTACATTAACATAACTCACCCTTCTCTGTTTTAAGACGCAGTTTTGATAATGCTTAATTGTTTTCATTGTTCGCCTTTAAATTCTGGTTATGTTTTGGGTACTGTAAGTCAGTTTTAGTTATGATATAGCTACTCTGCATCAGTACTGGTTCTGACATGGCTACTCTACATCAGTACTGGTTCTGATATGGCTAATCTACGTCAGTACTGGTTCTGATATGGCTACTCTACGTCAGTACTGGTTCTGATATGGCAACTCTATGTCAGTACTGGTTCTGATATGGCTACTCTACGTCAGTACTGGTTCTGATAATGCAATGCTACGTCGTACGTTTTTAATACGGTTATTCTTTGCAAATACTTGTTCTCTATTAAATTTTTGTAATAACGTTTTATAAGATTACTCTCCATGTCTTCGTTTGATTTACTATTTCTGTTACTGCTTACCTAGGACTTAACAAACCAGCTAACAACAAAAATGACGCATGCATCCTTAGACTGTCGTTATACCTAATTGCAGCATGTACAACATATAGTATATTAAGCGTATGTATAGTCTATATATACAATAACTAACATTTTCATTGTTAACAACCATTATTAAAATGTTATTTAAACTTTATTTTATTAAATAAACCTTCTGTACTTGTGTTTTTTGGACAAACTTTTCATCATTAAGATACAAAAAAATTATGATTGTTGACTATGTCTGAAATATGGATTATTCTTTTCATAGCTGATGTACCCAGATGTCCATAGATTTTAAATATTTTGAATTGTATTGAAATCGAATCAAAAGTTTTTTCTCAATTCATAACTTTGGAAATAAAAAGTTATTGTAAGTATATATCTGCTTTGTAGATCTCAAGATTGAGATGACAGGAATTCCTTTATTTCTCAGACAAGCTGGACCAACGATTGGGTGTTTAATGAAGGATTCAGTATTTCCGAACAATTATTATGTGACATATGATTATTACGGGCAGTACGTTTATCAGTTTTCATCTACTGAAAGTTTTACGTCAGCTCAAATTGACCAGACGCATAATCTTCGTCATTTTCATTTCTATGGTAACAGTCACATGGTATTCAATGGATCACTGTACTACCATACTTCCGGTGACAATACTGTTGTACGTTTTGTCTTTGATCTTGGGGATATTGACGCTTTTGTAAGAATACACGGTGCATCGTTCAATGACAGTAATTATTTGTATAAAGGCAGCCACATGTACTTTGATATCGAAATTGATGAAAATGGATTGTGGGTAATTTATAGGAAGCCAAGCAAGAATAGCACTTTTATTACAAAAATTGATCCTGTTCATATGAATGCAGTAAAAACATGGCAGATAGACGTTAATTCGAATGAATACGGAAATGGATTCATAGCAGGCGGTAATCTTTACCTTATCAAAGATAGTTTTGCGGCGAAAACAACAATTGCGTTTGCATATGACCTATATGAAGAAGTACCATTTAATGTTACACATGGTGAATTTAATAATCCGTTCAGATATAATACCATGATGAACTATTTCCCACAGAGCAATCCCCGGATGAGCCGACTATTGGCATGGGATAATGGTGTACAGATGGAATATCCATTCCTTTTTAAGGGCTTTTGACGTCATTATGTAAAGACGTGTTTTCTATTCAATGTGTGTTACGTGTTTTGTCGTATAATGCATGATGTATTTGAATATAAATCATTTATCTAACATAGAGTTGCTATAACATTTCTGTATCCTACAATATAAATCATTTATCTAACATAGAGTTGCTATAACATTTCTGTATCCTACAATATAAATCATTTATCTAACATAGAGTTGCTATAACATTTCTGTATCCTACAATATAAATCATTTATCTAACATAGAGTTGCTATAACATTTCTGTATCCTACAATATAAATCATTTATCTAACATAGAGTTTCTATAACATTTCTGTATCCTACAATATAAATCATTTATGTAACATAGAGTTGCTATAACATTTCTGTATCCTACAATATAAATCATTTATCTAACATAGAGTTGCTATAACATTTCTGTATCCCACAATATAAATCATTTATCTAACATAGAGTTGCTATAATATTTCTGTATCCTACAATATAAATCATTTATCTAACATAGAGTTGCTATAACATTTCTGTATCCTACAATATAAATCATTTATCTAACATAGAGTTGCTATAATATTTCTGTATCCTACAATATAAATCATTTATCTAACATAGAGTTGCTATAACATTTCTGTATCCTACAATATAAATCATTTATCTAACATAGAGTTGCTATAACATTTCTGTATCCTACAATATAAATCATTTATCTAACATAGAGTTGCTATAACATTTCTGTATCCTACAATATAAATCATTTATCTAACATAGAGTTGCTATAACATTTCTGTATCCTACAATATAAATCATTTATCTAACATAGAGTTGCTATAAAATTTCTGTATCCTACAATATAAATCATTTATCTAACATAGAGTTGCTATAACATTTCTGTATCCTACAATATAAATCATTTATCTAACATAGAGTTGCTATAACATTTCTGTATCCTACAATATAAATCATTTATCTAACATAGAGTTGCTATATTATTTCTGTATCCTACAATATAAATCATTTATCTAACATAGAGTTGCTATAACATTTCTGTATCCTACAATATAAATCATTTATCTAACATAGAGTTGCTATAACATTTCTGTATCCTACAATATAAATCATTTATCTAACATAGAGTTGCTATAACATTTCTGTATCCTACAATATAAATCATTTATCTAACATAGAGTTGCTATAACATTTCTGTATCCTACAATATAAATCATTTATCTAACATAGAGTTGCTATAACATTTCTGTATCCTACAATATAAATCATTTATCTAACATAGAGTTGCTATAACATTTCTGTATCCTACAATATAAATCATTTATCTAACATAGAGTTGCTATAACATTTCTGTATCCTACAATATAAATCATTTATCTAACATAGAGTTGCTATAACATTTCTGTATCCTACAATATAAATCATTTATCTAACATAGAGTTGCTATAACATTTCTGTATCCTACAATATAAATCATTTATCTAACATAGAGTTGCTATAAAATTTCTGTATCCTACAATATAAATCATTTATCTAACATAGAGTTGCTATAACATTTCTGTATCCTACAATATAAATCATTTATCTAACATAGAGTTGCTATAACATTTCTGTATCCTACAATATAAATCATTTATCTAACATAGAGTTGCTATAACATTTCTGTATCCTACAATATAAATCATTTATCTAACATAGAGTTGCTATAACATTTCTGTATCCTACAATATAAATCATTTATCTAACATAGAGTTGCTATATTATTTCTGTATCCTACAATATAAATCATTTATCTAACATAGAGTTGCTATAACATTTCTTTATCCTACAATGTATTTCATCAATATATATTTAAAGTAAACATTTTGTGCGAAAATATTTAATAACAGATGACTGAACTACAGGTTTAGAACCGGGCATTTACAGAGGTGTTATCTAACTAACCACATGGAGGAAATGTTCTTAATACAGTGATAAGGTCACACATACTTGATGTTGGGGTTTGTTTGCTTTGTTTGAAGTAGCAAGTTTATATATTTTATATTTAACTTTAATCAAGGAAAAGTTTTCAATAGTAAATACTTACTGACAATAACGTTGGGAATTCATGCACATGTTATTACACAGTGAGAAATAAATGACTTTTTTGTATGGATTAAAAATATTTTTTGATAAAAATGTTTGCAAAACTGGAACCATCGGATTTAGACGATATCTGCTTATTTGACATGTTAGGTGGGCGTGTTTTTTTCAACAGAACGTCGGCATTCCAATGGGTACCAACTGTGCTTGTATATTGAAATTAAGGATACCATAAAGACAGCAAGGTCTGCCCGTACCTTGATCTACATCTAGAAATTGACAATTAAAGGTCGGATTAGAACCAACATTTAAGACAAATGGGATGATCTCCCTATTGTTAACCTTCCATTGTTATGTGGCGGCATTCCAGCAACAACTCCATCTGGAGTATACATCTCCTAATTGATCAGGTACGCCTGTATTACCAATCCAGATTTCCTTGATAGAGGGTGTCTGCTGTCAGTTATATAACCATGGGTTTACATTGGCAATATTACCAATCCAGATTTCCTTGATAGAGGGCGTCTGCTGTCAGTTATATAACCATGGGTTCACATTGACAATATTACCAATCCAGATTTCCTTGATAGAGGGCGTCTGCTGTCAGTTATATAACTATGGGTTCACATTGGCAATATTACCAATCCAGATTTCCTTGATAGAGGGTGTCTGCGGCAATATTACCAATCCAGATTTCCTTGATAGAGGGTGTCTGCTGTCAGTTACTTAACCATGGATTCACATTGGCAATATTACTAATCCAGATTTCCTTGATAGAGGGCGTCTACTGTCAGTTACATAACTATGGGTTCACATTGGCAATATTACCAATCCAGATTTCCTTGATAGAGGGCGTCTGCTGTTAGTTACATAACTATGGGTTCACATTGGCAATATTACCAATCCAGATTTCCTTGATAGAGGTTGTCTGCTGTCAGCTACATAACCATGGGTTCACATTAACAATATTACCAATCCAGATTTCCTTGATAGAGGGTGTCTGCTGTCAGTTACATAACCATGGATTCACATTGGCAATATTACCAATCCAGATTTCCTTGATAGAGGGCGTCTACTGTCAGTTACATAACTATGGGTTCACATTGGCAATATTACCAATCCAGATTTCCTTGATAGAGGGCGTCTGCTGTCAGTTACTTAACCATGGATTCACATTGGCAATATTACCAATCCAGATTTCCTTGATAGAGGGTGTCTGCTGTCAGTTACTTAACCATGGATTCACATTGGCAATATTACCAATCCAGATTTCCTTGATAGAGGTTGTCTGCTGTCAGTTACTTAACCATGGATTCACATTGGCAATATTACCAATCCAGATTTCCTTGATAGAGGGTGTCTGCTGTCAGTTACTTAACCATGGATTCACATTGGCAATATTACCAATCCAGATTTCCTTGATAGAGGGCGTCTACTGTCAGTTACATAACTATGGGTTCACATTGGCAATATTACCAATCCAGATTTCCTTGATAGAGGTTGTCTGCTGTCAGTTACTTAACTATGGATTCACATTGGCAATATTACCAATCCAGATTTCCTTGATAGAGGGCGTCTACTGTCAGTTACATAACCATGGGTTCACATTGGCAATATTACCAATTCAGATTTCCTTGATAGAGGGCGTCTGCTGTCAGTTACTTAACCATGGATTCATATTGGCAATATTACCAATACAGATTTCCTTGATAGAGGGTGTCTGCTGTCAGTTACTTAACCATGGATTCACATTGGGAATATTACCAATCCAGATTTCCTTGATAGAGGGTGTCTGTGGCAATATTACCAATCCAGATTTCCTTGATAGAGGGTGTCTGCTCTCAGTTATATAACCATGGGTTCACATTGACAATATTACCAATCAAGATTTCCTTGATAGAGGGCGTCTGCTGTCAGTTACTTAACCATGGTTTCACATTGGCAATATTACCAATCCAGATTTCCTTGATAGAGGGTGTCTGCTGTCAGTTACTTAACTATGGGTTCACCTTGGCAATATTACCAATCCAGATTTCCTTGAAAGAAGGTGTCTGCTGTCAGTTATATAACCATGGATTCACATTGGCAATATTACCAATCCAGATTTCCTTGATAGAGGGTGTCTGCTGTCAGCTACATAACTATGGGTTCACATTCTTGGCAATATTACCAATCCAGATTTCCTTGATAGAGGGCGTCTGCTGTCAGTTACTTAACCATGGATTCACATTGGCAATATTACCAATCCAGATTTCCTTGATAGAGGGCGTCTGCTGTCAGTTACTTAACCATGGATTCACATTGGCAATATTACCAATCCAGATTTCATTGATAGAGGGCGTCTGCTGTCAGTTACATAACCATGGGTTCACATTGGCAATATTACCAATCCTGATTTCCTTGATAGAGGGTGTCTGCTGTCAGCTACATAACTATGGGTTCACATTGGCAATATTACCAATCCTGATTTCCTTGATAGAGGGTGTCTGCTGTCAGCTACATAACTATGGGTTCACATAGGCAATATTACCAATCCAGATTTCCTTGATAGAGGGCGTCTGCTGTCAGTTATATAACCATGGGTTCACATTAACAATATTACCAATCCAGATTTCCTTGATAGAGGGCGTCTGCTGTCAGTTACATAACTATGGGTTCACATTGGCAATATTACCAATCCAGATTTCCTTGATAGAGGGTGTCTGCGGCAATATTACCAATCCAGATTTCCTTGATAGAGGGCGTCTGCTGTCAGTTACTTTTCCATGGATTCACATTGGCAATATTACCAATCCAGATTTCCTTGATAGAGGGTGTCTGCTGTCAGCTACATAACTATGGGTTCACATTGGCAATATTACCAATCCAGATTTCCTTGATAGAGGGCGTCTGCTGTCAGTTACATAACTATGGGTTCACATTGGCAATATTACCAATCCAGATTTCCTTGATAGAGGGTGTCTGCGGCAATATTACCAATCCAGATTTCCTTGATAGAGGGCGTCTGCTGTCAGTTACTTTTCCATGGATTCACATTGGCAATATTACCAATCCAGATTTCCTTGATAGAGGGTGTCTGCTGTCAGCTACATAACTATGGGTTCACATTGGCAATATTACCAATCCAGATTTCCTTGATAGAGGGTGTCTGCTGTCAGTTACATAACCATGGGTTCACATTGGCAATATTACCAATCCAGATTTCCTTGAAAGAGGGTGTCTGCTGTCAGTTACTTAACCATGGATTCACATTGGGAATATTACCAATCCAGATTTCCTTGATAGAGGGTTTCTGCTGTCAGTTACTTAACCATGGATTCACATTGGCAATATTACCAATCCAGATTTCCTTGATAGAGGGTGTCTGCGGCAATATTACCAATCCAGATTTCCTTGATAGAGGGCGTCTGCTGTCAGCTACATAACTATGGGTTCACATTGGCAATATTACCAATCCAGATTTCCTTGATAGAGGGCGTCTGCTGTCAGTTATATAATTATGGGTTCACATTGGCAATATTACCAATCCAGATTTCCTTGATAGAGGGTGTCTGCTGTCAGTTAAATAACCATGGGTTCACATAGGCAATATTACCAATCCAGATTTCCTTGATAGAGGGCGTCTACTGTCAGTTACATAACTATGGGTTCACATTGGCAATATTATCAATCCAGATTTCCTTGATAGAGGGTGTCTGCTGTCAGTTACTTAACCATGGATTCACATTGGCAATATTACCAATCCAGATTTCCTTGATAGAGGGCGTCTACTGTCAGTTACATAACCATGGGTTCACATTGGCAATATTACCAATCCAGATTTCCTTGATAGAGGGTGTCTGCGGCAATATTACCAATCCAGATTTCCTTGATAGAGGGCGTCTGCTGTCAGTTACATAACTATGGGTTCACATTGGCAATATTACCAATCCAGATTTCCTTGATAGAGGGTGTCTGCGGCAATATTACCAATCCAGATTTCCTTGATAGAGGGCGACTGCTGTCAGTTACTTTTCCATGGATTCACATTGGCAATATTACCAATCCAGATTTCTTTGATAGAGGGTGTCTGCTGTCAGTTACATAACCATGGGTTCACATTGGCAATATTACCAATCCAGATTTCCTTGATAGAGGGTGTCTGCTGTCAGTTATATAATTATGGGTTCACATTGGCAATATTACCAATCCAGATTTCCTTGATAGAGGGTGTCTGCTGTCAGTTATATAATTATGGTTTCACATTGGCAATATTACCAATCCAGATTTCATTGATAGAGGGCGTCTGCTGTCAGTTATATAATTATGGGTTCACATTGGCAATATTACCAATCCAGATTTCCTTGATAGAGGGCGTCTGCTGTCAGTTACATAACCATGGGTTCACATTGGCAATATTACCAATCCAGATTTCCTTGATAGAGGGCGTCTGCTGTCAGTTATATAATTATGGGTTCACATTGGCAATATTACCAATCCAGATTTCCTTGATAGAGGGCGTCTGCTGTCAGTTATATAATTATGGGTTCACATTGGCAATATTACCAATCCAGATTTCCTTGATAGAGGGTGTCTGCTGTCAGTAACATAACTATGGGTTTACATTGACAATATTACCAATCCAGATTTCCTTGATAGAGGGTGTCTGCTGTCAGTTACATAACCATGGGTTCACATTGGCAATATTACCAATCCAGATTTCCTTGATAGAGGGCGTCTGCTGTCAGTTACATAACCATGGGTTCACATTGGCAATATTACCAATCCAGATTTCCTTGATAGAGGGTGTCTGCTGTCAGTTACTTAACTATGGGTTCACATTGGCAATATTACCAATCCAGATTTCCTTGATAGAGGGTGTCTGCTGTCAGTTACTTAACTATGGGTTCACATTGGCAATATTACCAATCCAGATTTCCTTGATAGAGGGTGTCTGCTGTCAGTTACTTAACCATGGATTCATATTGGCAATATTACCAATCCAGATTTCCTTGATAGAGGGTGTCGGCTGTCAGTTACATAACCATGGATTCACATTGGCAATATTACCAATCCAGATTTCCTTGATAGAGGGTGTCTGCTGTCAGTTACATAACCATGGGTTCACATTGGCAATATTACCAATCCAGATTTCCTTGATAGAGGGTGTCTGATGTCTGTTACTTAACCATGGATTCAGATTGGCAATATTACCAATCCAGATTTCCTTGATAGAGGGCGTCTATTGTCAGTTACATAACTATGGGTTCACATTGGCAATATTACCAATCCAGATTTCCTTGATAGAGGGTGTCTGCTGTCAGTTATATAACTACGGGTTCACATTGGCAATATTACTAATCCAGATTTCCTTGATAGAGGGTGTCAGCTGTCAGTTATATAACTACGGGTTCACATTGGCAATATTACTAATCCAGATTTCCTTGATAGAGGGGTCTGCTGTCAGTTATATAACTATGGGTTCACATTGGCAATATTACCAATCCAGATTTCATTGATAGAGGGTGTCTGCTGTCAGCTACATAACTATGGGTTCACATTGGCAATATTACCAATCCAGATTTCCTTGATAGAGGGTGTCTGCTGTCAGTTATATAACTATGGGTTCACATTGGCAATATTACCAATCCAGATTTCCTTGATAGATGGTGTCTGCTGTCAGTTATATAACTACGGGTTCACATTGGCAATATTACCAATCCAGATTTCCTTGATAGAGGGTGTCTGCTGTCAGTTATTTAACCATGGATTCACATTGGCAATATTACCAATCCAGATTTCCTTGATAGAGGGCGTCTACTGTCAGTTACATAACTATGGGTTCACATTGGCAATATTACCAATCCAGATTTCCTTGATAGAGGGTGTCTTCTGTCAGTTATATAACCATGGATTCACATTGGCAATATTACCAATCCAGATTTCCTTGATAGAGGGTGTCTGCGGCAATATTACCAATCCAGATTTCGTTGATAGAGGGTGTCTGCTGTCAGTTATATAACTATGGGTTCACATTGGCAATATTACCAATCCAGATTTCCTTAATAGATGGTGTCTGCTGTCAGTTATATAACCATGGATTCACATTGGCAATATTACCAATCCAGATTTCATTGATAGAGGGTGTCTGCTGTCAGTTACATAACCATGGGTTCAAATTGGCAATATTACCAATCCAGATTTCCTTGATAGAGGGCGTCTGCTGTCAGTTACTTTTCCATGGATTCACGTTGGCAATATTACCAATCCAGATTTCCTTGATAGCGGGGTCTGCTGTCAGTTATATAACTATGGGTTCACATTGGCAATAGTACCAATCCAGATTTCCTTGATAGAGGGTGTCTGCTGTCAGTTATATAACCATGGGTTCACATTGGCAATATTACCAATCCAGATTTCCTTGATAGAGGGGTCTGCTGTCAGTTACTTAACTATGGGTTCACATTGGCAATATTACCAATCCAGATTTCCTTGATAGAGGGTGTCTGCTGTCAGTTATATAACCATGGATTCACATTGGCAATATTACCAATCCAGATTTCCTTTATAGAGGGTGTCTGCTGTCAGTTATATAACTATGGGTTCACATTGACAATATTACCAATCCAGATTTCCTTGATAGAGGGTGTCTGCTGTCAGTTATATAACTACGGGTTCACCTTGGCAATATTACCAATCCAGATTTCCTTGATAGAGGGCGTCTGCTGTCAGTTATATAACCATGGGTTCACATTGGCAATATTACCAATCCAGATTTCCTTGATAGAGGGCGCCTGCTGTCAGTTATATAACCATGGGTTCACCTTGGCAATATTACCAATCCAGATTTCATTGATAGAGGGTGTCTGCTGTCAGTTATATAACTATGGGTTCACATTGGCAATATTACCAATCCAGATTTCCTTGATAGAGGGCGTCTGCTGTCAGTTACTTAACTATGGGTTCACATTGGCAATATTACCAATCCAGATTTCCTTGATAGAGGGTGTCTGCTGTCAGTTACTTTTCCATGGATTCACGTTGGCAATATTACCAATCCAGATTTCCTTGATAGAGGGCGTCTGCTGTCAGTTACTTAACCATGGGTTCACATTGGCAATATTACCAATCCAGATTTTCTTAATAGAGGGTGTCTGCTGTCAGTTATATAACTATGGGTTCACATTGGCAATATTACCAATCCAGATTTCCTTTATAGAGGGTGTCTGCTGTCAGTTATATAACTATGGGTTCACATTGGCAATATTACCAATCCAGATTTCCTTGATAGAGGGTGTCTGCTGTCAGTTATATAACTATGGGTTGACATTGGCAATATTACCAATCCAGATTTCCTTGATAGAGGGCGTCTGCTGTCAGTTACTTAACTATGGGTTCACATTGGCAATATTACCAATCCAGATTTCCTTGATAGAGGGTGTCTGCTCTCAGTTACTTTTCCATGGATTCACGTTGGCAATATTACCAATCCATATTTCCTTGATAGAGGGCGTCTGCTGTCAGTTACTTAACCATGGGTTCACATTGGCAATATTACCAATCCAGATTTTCTTAATAGAGGGTGTCTGCTGTCAGTTATATAACTATGGGTTCACATTGGCAATATTACCAATCCAGATTTCCTTTATAGAGGGTGTCTGCTGTCAGTTATATAACTATGGGTTCACATTGGCAATATTACCAATCCAGATTTCCTTTATAGAGGGGTCTGCTGTCAGTTACTTAACCATGGGTTCACATTGGCAATATTACCAATCCAGATTTCCTTTATAGAGGGTGTCTGCTGTCAGTTATATAACTATGGGTTCACATTGGCAATATTACCAATCCAGATTTCCTTTATAGAGGGTGTCTGCTGTCAGTTACTTAACCATGGATTCACATTGGCAATATTACCAATCCAGATTTCCTTTATAGAGGGTGTCTGCTGTCAGTTATATAACTATGGGTTCACATTGGCAATATTACCAATCCAGATTTCCTTGATAGAGGGGTCTGCTGTCAGTTACTTAACTATGGGTTCACATTGGCAATATTACCAATCCAGATTTCCTTGATAGAGGGTGTCTGCTGTCAGCTACATAACCATGGGTTCAAATTGGCAATATTACCAATCCAGATTTCCTTGATAGAGGGTGTCTGCTGTCAGTTACTTAACTATGGGTTCACATTGGCAATATTACCAATCCAGATTTCCTTGATAGAGGGTGTCTGCTGTCAGTTACTTAACTATGGGTTCACATTGGCAATATTATCAATCCAGATTTCCTTGATAGAGGGTGTCTACTGTCAGTTACTTAACCATGGATTCACATTGGCAATATTACCAATCCAGATTTCCTTGATAGAGGGTGTCTGCTGTCAGTTACTTAACCATGGATTCACATTGGCAATATTACCAATCCAGATTTCCTTGATAGAGGGTGTCTACTGTCAGTTACTTAACCATGGATTCACATTGGCAATATTACCAATCCAGATTTCCTTGATAGAGGGTGTCTGCTCTCAGTTACTTAACCATGGATTCACATTGGCAATATTACCAATCCAGATTTCCTTGATAGAGGGTGTCTGCTGTCAGTTATATAACTATGGGTTCACATTGGCAATATTACCAATCCAGATTTCCTTGATAGAGGGTATCTGCTGTCAGTTATATAACTATGGGTTCACATTGGCAATATTACCAATCCAGATTTCCTTGATAGAGGGTGTCTGCTGTCAGCTACATAACTATGGGTTCACATTGGCAATATTACCAATCCAGATTTCCTTGATAGAGGGTGTCTGCTGTCAGTTATATAACCATGGGTTCACATTGGCAATATTACCAATCCAGATTTCCTTGATAGAGGTTGTCTGCGGCAATATTACCAATCCAGATTTCCTTGATAGAGGGTGTCTGCTGTCAGTTATATAACCATGGGTTCACATTGGCAATATTACCAATCCAGATTTCCTTGATAGAGGTTGTCTGCGGCAATATTACCAATCCAGATTTCCTTGATAGAGGGTGTCTGCTGTCAGTTATATAACCATGGGTTCACATTGGCAATATTACCAATCCAGATTTCCTTGATAGAGGTTGTCTGCGGCAATATTACCAATCCAGATTTCCTTGATAGAGGGTGTCTGCTGTCAGTTATATAACTATGGGTTCACATTGGCAATATTACCAATCCAGATTTCCTTGATAGAGGGTGTCTGCTGTCAGTTATATAACTATGGGTTCACCTTGGCAATATTACCAATCCAGATTTCCTTGATAGAGGGCGTCTGCTGTCAGTTACTTAACCATGGGTTCACATTGGCAATATTACCAATCCAGATTTCCTTGATAGAGGGTGTCTGCTGTCAGTTATATAACTATGGGTTCACATTGGCAATATTACCAATCCAGATTTCCTTGATAGAGGGTGTCTGCTGTCAGTTACTTAACCATGGATTCACATTGGCAATATTACCAATCCAGATTTCCTTGATAGAGGGTGTCTGCTGTCAGTTACTTAACCATGGATTCACATTGGCAATATTACCAATCCAGATTTCCTTGATAGAGGTTGTCTGCGGCAATATTACCAATCCAGATTTCCTTGATAGAGGGTGTCTGCTGTCAGTTATATAACTATGGGTTCACATTGGCAATATTACCAATCCAGATTTCCTTGATAGAGGGTGTCTGCTGTCAGTTATATAACTATGGGTTCACCTTGGCAATATTACCAATCCAGATTTCCTTGATAGAGGGCGTCTGCTGTCAGTTACTTAACCATGGGTTCACATTGGCAATATTACCAATCCAGATTTCCTTGATAGAGGGTGTCTGCTGTCAGTTATATAACTATGGGTTCACATTGGCAATATTACCAATCCAGATTTCCTTGATAGAGGGTGTCTGCTGTCAGTTACTTAACCATGGGTTCACAATGGCAATATTACCAATCCAGATTTCCTTGATAGAGGGTGTCTGCTCTCAGTTACTTAACCATGGGTTCACATTGGCAACATTATAAAGTTTTACCACCGGATATGACTACCCGATTCTAAACTGACACAACGGATGGAACAGGAGTTGATTACCCTTCTGGAACACTTGGACTCACCCCCGGGGTTTTAGTAGGGATTGTGTCATTCAGTGTTTGGTTCTTGTTTTGTGTGTCTCTTTGCTGTGTCGTTGTCTCTTCGTTTGTTCTGTCCCCGACTTATTTTATATATATTGAATACTCCTCGGAATCTTTAATTCGTTTTTTACAACAAATCCGACGAATTAAAGCAAAACCCATTATCATGAAATAGTTCTTGATCAGCCTTCATTAAACTTGTTTTAAAGACTTGTGTAGATTTTATTCCATGTTCATATTTAAATTCAATAACAATATACGAGTCGTCTGCAGGATTATATAGACACAGTAAAATTAGAACGTTGTTTACATGTATTCTATGGGTTAGCTGAATAATTCAAATTTCATTACATAACTGGTTGTTATGTTTGTGTTTTTTTGTCTTTTAAGCTAATTTTTACAAATTAATGCTATCGGTATTCTAATAATCATTGATAGTCACATTCACATACAACAATAGAAATATCGACATAATTTCAATAATTGCTTTATAAAAATAATTATGTTTTCAATTGCTCAGGTAGCTTGCTGTAATATACCACTTCCTGGATCATTTCTACCAGCAGTCCATAAAAAAAAGAAACACAGTCAAAATCAGCTTAACTCTTGTTTTATCGACTGCGAAAAAAGATATTGAACCTAATAAAAAAAATCCATGGTTTATAACAAGTAATGAGGTTCCGGTAGATTTGACGCAAAACTTAATTTAGTCGTAGAAAATATATTATATTGTTGATTGACAATACGTACATGTGAAGGTAATCTTTCATCGATTGTTACTTAAACGGACGGGCTATAAACATATGAAGGCCATCTAATAGCGACTGTCCTTTTAAACGGATGGGGCTATAAACACGTGAAGGCCATCTAATAGCTACTGTCTTTTTAAACGGATGGGGCTATAAACACGTGAAGGCCATCTAATAGCTACTGTCCTTTTAAACGGATGGGGCTATAAACATATGAAGGCCATCTAATAGCTACTGTCTTTTTAAACGGATGGGGCTATAAACACGTGAAGGCCATCTAATAGCGACTGTCCTTTTAAACGGATGGGGCTATAAACATATTAAGGTCATATAATAGCGACTGTCCTTTTAAACGGATGGGGCTATAAACATATGAAGGTCATATAATAGCGAATCCTCCTTTAATAGGATGGGGCTAACATCAAATAAAAGTCATCTAATGGTTAATGTTCCTTTAAACCGATGGGGGCTGTAAACATATGAAGGTCATCTAATAGCCTCTCTTTAAAACGGATGGTGCTATAAACACGTGTAGGCCATCTAATAGCGACTGTGACTTTAAACGGATGTGGGCTGTAAACACATGACGGTCATCTAATATATGTGAAGGTCATCTTATAGCCAATGTTCCTTTAAACGGATGGGGCTCTAAACATGTGAAGGCCATCTTATAACGACTGTGACTTTAAGCGGATGTGGGCTGTGAACACATGAAGATCATCTAATAGCGACCGTCTCTTTAAACAAAATGTGGCTATAAATGCGTGAAGGTCATCTTAACACGCTGTTTCTTTAAACGGATGGGGCTATGAACATGTGAAGGTCATCGTATGTCGGTTCTCTCTATAAACGGTGGCTATTAACAAGTGAAGGTCATCTTAAAACGACTGTCAGTTTAAACAGATGGAGTCCATAAACAAGCAAAGGTCAGCATATAGGACAGCCTAACGTTTTGGTATTTTTCCGCTTGCTTAACTTCCAGGTCATCATAACTATATCCGAGACATTATAACTGTACTGTTTAGCCGCACTTCCTAACTTTACTTTATGTGTTGCTGCTTGCTTGGTTTCTATTAAGAACATCCTAACTAGACCCAATGTGTTGACGCTTGCCTGGCTTCTCTGCAGGACATCCTACCTTTACTCGGTGTGTTGTGCTTTTTGGCTTCAGGACATCCTAACTTTACTCGATGTGTTGCGTCTTTTTGGCTTCATGACATCCTAACTTTTTGTGTATTGCGTCTTTTTGGCTCAGGACATTCTAACTTTACCCGGTGTGTTGCGTCTTTTTGGCTTCAGGACATCCTAACTTAACTCGGTGTGTTGCGTCTTTCTTGGCAGGGCATCCTTACTTTACTCTGTGTGTTGCGTCTTTTTGGCTTCAGGACATCCTAACTTTACCCGGTTTGCTTGATTGGTCAATAATATTAAAAATCTTTGAACATGAATTCGTTATTTTAAAATAAGTTTTGTTTACCTTTTAAATGTAAAATTACATTTCAATTTTCACTAGTATAGCTTTGAATCAATCTCCGAAGCAGAGGCTACATATCTTCCTATAGCGTAGTGTTACGGAGCGGATATGACCTCGGCTCCGGAGATTGCCATAATTTATGTTGCAAGGTTGTTTTCTGCCATAATCCAGCGATGTCCGAGTATTGTTATGATTTTATATTTGTAACCACGCGCAGAATGAGATTATTGTTAGAATTTCTTGTAAAACACTTAACAGCCTGACGTCTTACAAGCGAGAACATTATGGCATAGCTTTAATCGATTTCATTGAAAATATTGGCAGTTTCTTAAAATGCATTTGTTCAGTGTTGGATTTTACAACTTTTAAGTGTCATTTTCTAAGTGTGAAAACAAAATTTGAACTCATTTTAAAGGTCTTCAAGTATATACATATAAATTCAATAACACTTTAAGACGAAGTACAATTTATTGGTTTCGAAAGTGATTACATTAGCGTAGAATTAGATAAAAGGTCTGGACAACAATTGCTGAATGAAATTAGTTTTAGGAAAGAGCTGTAATCAAGAAAGTCCTTTTAAAAGACCAAACGCAATGATGTATTTGCTTTGATTAACCGAAGTAGATGTTTTTTTTCAAGCCATAGAAATTAAATTTGTGTTGAAGTGCAAAAACAGCGGAAACGACAGACACTGAATGTCTCTATTTATTTATATTGATATTGAACCTACACGCAACGTTTAGTATTTTCTAAACGATAAATTGTAAAAACGAGAATGCAGCATTCACATAGGTCAAGTAGCTCACCAATAGCTTTTTATACAGATACATATCACTTTATTAAAAAAATGAGTAAAATATTTCAAAAATGTTTGATTATTTCTGTGTAACAGTTTAATTTTCTAACTGAAAAACAAATATGTGTTGCCAAAACATTACACACCACCTGAAAGGTCAATCAAATGTACAGAAAAATCTGAAACTATAGTCAGATAAATGTACATAACACCTGACACTAAAGTCAAGCAAATGTACAAAACACATGACACTACAGTCAAGCAAATGTACAAAGCACCTGACACTACAATAAAAACAAATGTACAAAACACCTGACACTACAGTCAAACAAATGCCCAAAACACCTGACACTACAAAAAAATCAAATGTACATAACACCTTAAACTACAGTCAAACAAATGTACAAAACACCTGACACTACAGTCAATAAATGTACAAAACGCCTGACACTACAGTCAAACAAATGTACAAAACTACTGTCACTACAGTCAATAAATGTACAAAACGCCTGAAACTACAATAAAAACAAATGTACGAAACACCTGACACTACAGTCAAACAAATGTACATAAAACCTGATACTACAAAAACATCAAATGTACATAACACCTTATACTACAGTCAAACAAATGTACATTACACCTGACACTACAGTCAAACAAATGTACAAAACACCTGACACTACAGTCAAACAAATGTACAAAACACCTGACGCTACAAAAACATCAAATGTACATAACACCTTAAATTACAGTCAAACAAATGTACATTACACCTGACACTATACAGTCAAACAAAATGTACATAACACCTGCCACTACAGTCAAGCAAATGTACATAACACCTGACACTACAGTCAAAAAAATGTACAAAACACCTGACACTACAGTCAAACAAATGTACAAAACACCTGACACTACAGTCAAACAAATGTACAAAACTACTAACACTATACAGTCAAGCAAATGTACATAACACCTGACACTACAGTCAAACAAATGTACAAAACACCTGACACTACAGTCAAACAAATGTACAAAACACCTGACACTACAGTCAAACAAATGTACAAAACGCCTGACACTATAGTCAATAAATGTACAAAACGCCTGACACTACAATAAAAACAAATGTACGAAACACCTGACACTACAGTCAAACAAATGTACATAAAACCTGACACTACAAAAACATCAAATGTACATAACACCTTAAACTACAGTCAAACAAATGTACATTACACCTGACACTACAGTCAAACAAATGTACAAAACACCTGACACTACAGTCAAACAAATGTACAAAACACCTGACACTACAAAAACATCAAATGTACATAACACCTTAAACTACAGTCAAACACATGTACATTACACCTGACACTATACAGTCAAACAAAATGTACATAACACCTACCACTACAGTCAAGCAAATGTACATAACACCTGACACTACAGTCAAACAAATGTACAAAACACCTGACACTACAGTCAAACAAATGTACAAAACACCTGACACTACAGTCAAACAAATGTACAAAACTACTGACACTATACAGTCAAGCAAATGTACATAACACCTGACACTACAGTCAAACAAATGTACAAAACACCTGACACTACAGTCAAACAAATGTACAAAACACCTGACACTACAGTCAAACAAATGTACAAAACGCCTGACACTATAGTCAAACAAATGTACAAAACTACTGACACTACAGTCAATAAATGTACAAAACGCCTGACACTACAATAAAAACAAATGTACGAAACACCTGACACTACAGTCAAACAAATGTACATAAAACCTGACACTACAAAAACATCAAATGTACATAACACCTTAAACTACAGTCGAACAAATGTACATTACACCTGACACTACAGTCAAACAAATGTACAAAACACCTGACACTACAGTCAAACAAATGTACAAAACACCTGACACTACAAAAACATCAAATGTACATAACACCTTAAACTACAGTCAAACAAATGTACATTACACCTGACACTATACAGTCAAACAAAATGTACATAACACTGCCACTACAGTCAAGAAAATGTACAAAACACCTGACACTACAGTCAAGCAAATGTACAAAACACCTGACACTACAGCCAAGAAAATGTACAAAACACATGACACTACAACACTACAAACAATCAAATGTACATAACACCTTAATCTACAGTCAAACAAATTTACATAACACCTGACACTACAGTCAAACAAATGTACAAAACACCAGACACTACAGTCAAGAAAATGTACAAAACACCTGACACTACAACAAATCAAATGTACATAACACCTGACAATAAAGTCAAACAAATGTACATAAAACCTGACAATACAGTCAAACCAAATGTACATAACACCTGCCACTACAGTCAATATATGTACAAAACGCCTGACACTACAATAAAAACAAATGTACGAAACACCGGACACTACAGTCAAGCAAATGTACAAAGAACCTGACACTTCAGTCGAGCAAATGTACAAAACACCTGACACTACAACAAAAACAAATATACATAAACATCCGACACCACAGTCAAGCAAATGTACAAAACACCTGACACTACAGTCAAGAAAATGTACAAAACACCTGACACTACAAAAACATCAAATGTATATAATACCTGACACTACAGTCAAACAAATGTACATAAAACCTGACATTACAGTCAAACAAAATGTAGAAAACACCTGACACTACAGTCAAAAAAATGTACAAAACACCTGACAATACAGTCAATAAATGTACAAAACGCCTGACACTACAGTCAAGAAAATGTACAAAACACCTGACCCTACAAAAAATCAAATGTACATTACACCTGACACTGCAGTAAAAAAAATGTACAAAACATCTGACACTACCATCAAACAAATTCACAAAACACCTGACACTACAGTCAGCAAAAGTACATAACACCTGCCACTACAGTCAAATAAATGTACAAAACACATGACACTTCAGTCAATCAAATGTACAAAAAACACCTGACACTACAGTCAAATAAATGTACAAAACACCTGACACTACAGTCAAACAACTGTATAAAACACCTGACACTACAGTCAAATAAATGTACATAACACCTGACACTACAGTCAAACAACTGTATAAAACACATGACAGTACAGTCAAATAAATGTACAAAACACATGACACTACAGTCAAATAAATGTACAAAACACCTGACACTGCAGTCAAATAATTGTACATAACACCTGACACTACAGTCAAACACATGACACTACAGTCAAATGAATGTACATAACACCTGACACTACACAAACACCTGAAACTACAGTCTAACACATGTACAAAGCACATGACACTACAGTCAAACAAATGTACAAAACACATGACACTACAGTCAAATAAATGTACAAAACACCTGACACTACAGTCAAACAAATGTACATAACACCTGCCACTACAGTCAAACAAATGTACAAAACACATGACACTACAGTCAAATAAATGTAGAAAACCACCTTAAACTACAGTCAAACAAATGTACAAAACACCTGACACTACAGTCAATAAATGTACGAAACGCCTGACACTACAGTCAAACAAATGTACAAAACTACTGACACTACAGTCAAACAAATGTACAAAACTACTGACACTACAGTCAATAAATGTACAAAACGCCTGACACTACAATAAAAACAAATGTACATAAAACCTGACACTACAAAAACATCAAATGTACATAACACCTTAAACTACAGTCAAACAAATGTACATTACACCTGACACTACAGTCAAACAAATGTACAAAACACCTGACACTACAGTCAAACAAATGTACAAAACACCTGACACTACAAAAACATCAAATGTACATAACACCTTAATCTACAGTCAAACAAATGTACATAACACCTGACACTACAGTCAAACAAATGTACAAAACATCTGACACTACAGTCAAGAAAATGTACAAAACACCTGACACTACAAAAAATCAAATGTACATAACACCTGACAATAAAGTCAAACAAATGTACATAAAACCTGACAATACAGTCAAACCAAATGTACATAACACCTGCCACTACAGTCAATAAATGTACAAAACGCCTGACACTACAATAAAAACAAATGTACGAAACACCGGACACTACAGTCAAGCAAATGTACAAAACACCTGACACTTCAGTCGAGCAAATGTACAAAACGCCTGACACTACAATAAAAACAAATGTACGAAACACCGGACACTACAGTCAAACACATGTACAAAATACCTGACACTACTTTAAAAAAACAAATGTACAAAATACCTGACATTACAGTCAAACAGATGTACATAACACTTGACACTACAGTATAAAAATGTACTAAACACCTGACACTATAGTCAAACAAATGTACAAAACACTTGAAACTATAGCCAAAAAATGTACACAACACCTGGCACTTCAGTCAAACAAATGTACAAAAACCTGGCACTACAGTCAAACAAATGTACCTAACGCCTGACACTACAGTCAAACACATATACAAAACACCTGACATTATAGTAAAAAACAGATGTACTAAACACCTGGAACTACAACCCAAGAAATATACAAAACACCAGGCACTATAGCACAACAAATGTACACAACTCCTGGAACTTACACAACTCCTGGTACTACACCCCAACAAATGTACACAACTCCTGGTACTGCAGCACAACAAATGTACACAACTCCTGGTACTACACCCCAACAAATGTACACAATTCCTGGTACTACAACACAACAAATGTACACAACTCCTGGTACTACAACACAACAAATGTACACAACTCCTGGTATTTCATCACAACAAATGTACACAACTCCTGGTACTACAGACCAACAAATGTACACAACTCCTGGTACTACAACACAACAAATGTACATAAATCCCTGTACTACAACACAACAAATGCACACAACTCCTGGTACTACAACACAACAAATGTAAACAACTCCTGGCACTACAACACAACAAATTTACACAACTCCTGGTACTACAACACAACAAATGTATACAACTCCTGGTACTACAGCCCAACAAATGTACACAACTCCTGGTACTACAGCACAACAAATGTACACAACTACTGGTACTACAGCACAACAAATGTACACAACTCCTGGCACTACAACACAACAAATGTATACAACTCCTGGTACTACAGAACAACAAATGTACACAACTCCTGGCACTACAACACAACAAATGTAAACAACTCCTGGTACTACAGCACAACAAATGTACACAACTACTGGTACTACAACACAACCAATGTACACAACTCCTGGTACTACAACACAACATATGTACACAACTCCTGGTACTACATCCCAACAAATGTACACAACTACTTGTACTACAACACAACAAATGTACACAACTCCTGGTACTACAGCACAACAAATGTACACAACTCCTGGAACTACAGCACAACAAATGTACATAACTACTTGTACTACAGCCCAACAAATGTACACAACTCCTGCTACTTCATCACAACAAATGTACACAACTCCTGGTACTACAGCACAACAAATGTACACAACTCCTGGTACTGCAGCACAACAAATGTACACAATTCCTGGTACTACAGCCCAACAAATGTACATAACTACTTGCACTACAGAACAACAAATGTAAACAACTCCTGGCACTACAGCACAACAAATGCACACAACTCCTGGTACTACAACACAACAAATGTACACAACTCCTGGTACTACAACACAACATATGTACACAACTTCTGGTTCTACATCCCAACAAATGTACACAACTCATGGTACTACAACACAACAAATGTACACAACTCCTGGTACTACAGCACAACAAATGTACACAACTACTTGTACCACAACACAACAAATGTACACAACTCCTGGTACTACATCCCAACAAATGTACACAACTACTTGTACTACAACACAACAAATGTACACAACTCCTGGTACTACAGCACAACAAATGTACACAACTCCTGGTACTACAGCACAACAAATGTACATAACTACTTGTACTACAGTACAACAAATGTACACAACTCCTGGTACTACAACACAACAAATGTACACAACTCCTGGTACTACAACACAACAAATGTACACAAGTCCTGATACTACATCCCAACAAATGTATACACCTACTTGTACTACAACACAACAAATGTACACAACTCCTGGCACTACAACACAACATATGTACACAACTCCTGGTACTACATCCCAACAAATGTACACAACTACTTGTACTACAACACAACAAATGTACACAACTCCTGGTAAACAGCACAACAAATGTACACAACTCCTGGTACTACAGCACAACAAATGTACATAACTACTTGTACTACAGCCCAACAAATATACACAACTCCTGGTACTTCATCACAACAAATGTACACAACTCCTGGTACTACAGCACAACAAATGTACACAACTCCTGGTACTACAGCACAACAAATGCACACAATTCCTGGTACTACAACACAAAAAATGCACACAACTCCTGGTACTACAGACCAACAAATGTATACAACTACTTGTACTACAACACAACAAATGTACACAACTCCTGGTACTAAAACACAACATATGTACACAACTCCTGGTACTACATTCCAGCAAATGTACACAACTACTTGTACTACAACACAACAAATGTACACAACTCCTGGTACTACAACACAACAAATGTACACAACTCCTGGTACTACATCACAACAAATGTACACAACTCCTGGTACTTAAGCACAACAAATGTACATATCTACTTGTACTACAGTACAACAAATGTACACAACTCCTGGTATTTCATCACAACAAATGTACACAACTCCTGGTACTACAGCACAACAAATGTACACAACTCCTGGTACTACAGCACAACAAATGTACACAATTTTTGGTACTACAACACAACAAATGTACACAACTCCTGGTACTACAGACCAACAAATGTACACAACTACTTGTACTACAACACAACAAATGTACACAACTCCTGGTACTACAACACAACATATGTACACAACTCCTGGTACTACATCCCAACAAATGTACACAACTACTTGTACTACAACACAACAAATGTACACAACTCCTGGTACTACAACACAACAAATGTACACAACTCCTGGTACTACAGCAAAACAAATGTACACAACTACTTGTACTACAACACAACAAATGTACACAACTCCTGGTACTACAACACAACAGATGTACACAACTCCTGGTACTACAACACAACAAATGTACACAACTCCTGGTACTACAACACAACAAATGTACACAACTCCTGGTACTACAACACAACAAATGTACACAAGTCCTGATACTACATCCCAACAAATGTATACACCTACTTGTACTACAACACAACAAATGTACACAACTCCTGGCACTACAACACAACATATGTACACAACTCCTGGTACTACATCCCAACAAATGTACACAACTACTTGTACTACAACACAACAAATGTACACAACTCCTGGTAAACAGCACAACAAATGTACACAACTCCTGGTACTACAGCACAACAAATGTACATAACTACTTGTACTACAGTACAACAAATGTACACAACTCCTGGTATTTCATCACAACAAATGTACACAACTCCTGGTACTACAGCACAACAAATGTACACAACTCCTGGTACTACAGCACAACAAATGTACACAATTCCTGGTACTACAACACAACAAATGTACACAACTCCTGGTACTACAGACCAACAAATGTACACAACTACTTGTACTACAACACAACAAATGTACACAACTCCTGGTACTACAACACAACATATGTACACAACTCCTGGTACTACATCCCAACAAATGTACACAACTACTTGTACTACAACACAACAAATGTACACAATTCCTGGTACTACAGCAAAACAAATGTACACAACTACTTGTACTACAACACAACAAATGTACACAACTCCTGGTACTACAACACAACAGATGTACACAACTCCTGGTACTACAACACAACAAATGTACACAACTCCTGGTACTACAACACAACAAATGTACACAACTCCTGGTACTACAACACAACAAATGTACACAAGTCCTGATACTACATCCCAACAAATGTATACACCTACTTGTACTACAACACAACAAATGTACACAACTCCTGGCACTACAACACAACATATGTACACAACTCCTGGTACTACATCCCAACAAATGTACACAACTACTTGTACTACAACACAACAAATGTACACAACTCCTGGTAAACAGCACAACAAATGTACACAACTCCTGGTACTACAGCACAACAAATATACACAACTCCTGGTACTTCATCACAACAAATGTACACAACTCCTGGTACTACAGCACAACAAATGTACACAACTCCTGGTACTACAGCACAACAAATGCACACAATTCCTGGTACTACAACACAAAAAATGCACACAACTCCTGGTACTACAGACCAACAAATGTATACAACTACTTGTACTACAACACAACAAATGTACACAACTCCTGGTACTAAAACACAACATATGTACACAACTCCTGGTACTACATTCCAGCAAATGTACACAACTACTTGTACTACAACACAACAAATGTACACAACTCCTGGTACTACAACACAACAAATGTACACAACTCCTGGTACTGCATCCCAACAAATGTACACAACTCCTGGTACTACAGCACAACAAATGTCCACAACTCCTGGTACTACAACACAACAAATGTCCACAACTCCTGGTACTACAACACAACAAATGTACACAACTCCTGGTACTACAACACAACAAATATACACAACTCCTGGTACTACATCCCAACAAATGTATACACCTACTTGTACTACAACATTTGTAGTACCAGGAGTTGTGTACATTTGTTGTGTTGTAGTACCAGGAGTTGTGTACATTTGTTGTGCTGTAGTACCAGGAGTTGTATACATTTGTTGTGCTGTAGTACCAGGAGTTGTATACATTTGTTGTGTTGTAGTACCAGGGGTTGTGTACATTTGTTGTGTTGTAGTACCAGGAGTTGTGTACATTTGTTGTGTTGTAGTACCAGGAGTTGTGTACATTTGTTGGTCTGTAGTACCAGGAGTTGTGTACATTTGTTGTGATGAAGTACCAGGAGTTGTGTATATTTGTTGGGCTGTAGTACCAGTAGTTATGTACATTTGTTGTGCTGTAGTACCAGGAGTTGTGTACATTTGTTGTGTTGTGCTGTTTACCAGGAGTTGTGTACATTTGTTGTGTTGTAGTACACAACAAATGTACACAACTCCTGGTACTACAACACAACAAATGTACACAACTCCTGGTACTACAACACAATAAATGTACACAACTCCTGGTACTACAGAACAACAAATGTAAACAACTCCTGGTACTACAACACAACAAATGTATACAACTCCTGGTACTACAGACCAACAAATGTACACAACTCCTGGTACTACAACACAACAAATGTACACAACTCCTGGTACTACAACACAACAAATGTACACAACCCCTGGTACTACAACACAACAAATGTATACAACTCCTGGTACTACAGCACAACAAATGTATACAACTCCTGGTACTACAGCACAACAAATGTACACAACTCCTGGTACTACAACACAACAAATGTACACAACTCCTGGTACTACAACACAACAAATGTATACAACTCCTGGTACTACAGCACAACAAATGTATACAACTACTGGTACTACAGCACAACAAATGTACACAACTCCTGGCACTACAACACAACAAATGTATACAACTCCTGGTACTACAGAACAACAAATGTAAACAACTCCTGGCACTATATCCGAACAAATGTACACAACTACTGGTACTACAACACAACAAATGTACACAACTCCTGGTACTACAACACAACAGATGTACTCAACTCCTGGTACTACATCCCAACAAATGTATACAACTACTTTTACTACAACACAACAAATGTACACAACTCCTGGTACTACAACACAACAAATGTACACAACTCCTGGTACTACATCCCAACAAATGTACACAACTACTTGTACTACAACACAACAAATGTACACAACTCCTGGTACTACAGAACAACAAATGTAAACAACTCCTGGTACTACAACACAACAAATGTATACAACTCCTGGTACTACAGACCAACAAATGTAAACAACTCCTGGTACTACAGCACAACAAATGTACACAATTCCTGGTACTACAACACAACAAATGTACACAACTCCTGGTACTACAGACCAACAAATGTACACAACTACTTGTACTACAACACAACAAATGTACACAACTCCTGGTACTACAGCACAACAAATGTACACAACTCCTGGTACTACAACACAACAAATGTACACAACTCCTGGTACTACAACACAACAAATGTACACAACTCCTGGTACTACAACACAACAAATGTACACAACTCCTGGTACTACAGAACAACAAATGTAAACAACTCCTGGTACTACAACACAACAAATGTATACAACTCCTGGTACTACAGACCAACAAATGTACACAACTACTTGTACTACAACACAACAAATGTACACAACTCCTGGTACTACAGCACAACAAATGTACACAACTCCTGGTACTACAACACAACAAATGTACACAACTCCTGGTACTACAACACAACAAATGTACACAACTCCTGGTACTACAACACAACAAATGTACACAACTCCTGGTACTACAGCACAACAAATGTAAACAACTCCTGGTACTACAACACAACAAATGTATACAACTCCTGGTACTACAGACCAACAAATGTACACAACTCCTGGTACTACAACACAACAAATGTACACAACTCCTGGTACTAAAACACAACAAATGTACACAACCCCTGGTACTACAACACAACAAATGTACACAACTCCTGGTACTACAGCACAACAAATGTATACAACTACTGGTACTACAGCACAACAAATGTACACAACTCCTGGTACTACAACACAACAAATGTACACAACTCCTGATACTACAACACAACATATGTACACAACTCCTGGTACTACAACACAACAAATGTACACAACTCCTGGCACTACAACACAACAAATGTACACAACTCCTGGTACTACAACACAACAAATGTACACAACTCCTGGTACTACAGAACAACAAATGTAAACAACTCCTGGTACTACAACACAACAAATGTATACAACTCCTGGTACTACAGACCAACAAATGTAAACAACTCCTGGTACTACAGCACAACAAATGTACACAATTCCTGGTACTACAACACAACAAATGTTAACAACTCCTGGTACTACAGACCAACAAATGTACACAACTACTTGTACTACAACACAACAAATGTACACAACTCCTGGTACTACAGCACAATAAATGTACACAACTACTTGTACTACAGCACAACAAATGTACACAACTCCTGGTACTACAGCCCAACAAATGTAAACAACTCCTGGTACTATAACACAACATATGTACACAACTCCTGGTACTACATCGCAACAAATGTACACAACTACTTGTACTACAACACAACAAATGTACACAACTCCTGGTACTACAACACAACAAATGTACACAACTCCTGGTACTACAGCACAACAAATGTACACAACTACTTGTACTACAACACAACAAATGTACACAACTCCTGGCACTACAACACAACAAATGTACACAACTCCTGGTACTACAACACAACAAATGTACACAACTCCTGGTACTACAGCACAACAAATGTACACAACTCCTGGTACTACAACACAACAAATGTACACAATTCCCGGTACTACAACACAACAAATATACACAACTCCTGGTACTACAGCACAACAAATGTACTATTGGAACTAAAAACCCTAACCATTATGTCTAGAAAATTCATTTGTATAGTTCTTCAAATTAAGAACATTTTAAACCAATGTTTAATTAAAATCACACATTTTGAATGCGATATTTGCCCTGTGGATACCACTGAATGGTGTTTCTCTTTTGATAAAACATGTATCTGTGTAAAGACGTTTATTGAATAGACAATGATAATTGTGTACAATATATCACACACCGTGTGTTATTAAAGTCTGATATAACCTTGACATAATGGCATTTATATTGCCTTTCATTTATCAACGAACTATTTCACAATGAGCAAAATTTGAAAAACGTTAAATTACCAGACTCCGTTAAAGCTTTATTAACAAAGCTAGTCAGTCAGCCATGTAGTAATTACGATAGGTTTCAGAATTATTACCATGAGTCAATACAATGTTAATGGATTTGTTTCCATCAGTAAACTGCATAGAATACCTAACGGGTAGTTTAGTATAAACATATTACATGTAGTTTAAAGCTTAAGAAATATACAATCTCCAGTGGGTGATATCTGACATAAATCAAAAATACAATAATACTATCTTGAAAGTATTTAAACGTGTTAAATAATACAGACTTGATTGAAAGTATCCAAACACGTAAAATTACACAGACTTCCTTGAAAGTATTAAACATGTAAAATAGTACAGACTTGCTTTAAAGACAAGGATTGGTGGCGAAGCCAGGACTGGTGGTGTCGTCAGCACTGGTGGTGTAGTCAGGACTGGTGATGTAGTCAGGACTGGTGGTGTAGTCAGGATTGGTGGTGCAGTCAGGACTGGTGATGTAGTCAGGTGGTGTAGTCAGGACTGGTGGTATAGTCAGGTGATGTAGTCAGGACTGGAGGTGTAGTCAGGACTGGAGGTGTAGTCAGGACTGGTGGTGTAGTCAGGTGGTGTAGTAAGGAGTGGTGGTGTAGTCAGGACTGGTGGTGTAGTCAGGTGGTGTAGTAAGGAGTGGTGGTGTAGTCAGGATTGGTGGTGTAGTCAGGTGGTGTAGTAAGGAGTGGTGGTGTAGTCAGGATTGGTGGTGTAGTCAGGTGGTGTAGTAAGGAGTGGTGGTGTAGTCAGGATTGGTGGTGCAGTCAGGACTGCATGGTGGTGTAGTCAGGACTGGTGGTGTAGTCAGGTGGTGTAGTCAGGACTGGTGGTGTAGTCAGGACTGGTGATGCAGTCAGGACTGGTGGTGTAGTCAGGACTGGTAGTGTAGTCAGGATTGGTGGTGCAGTCAGGACTGGTGGTGTAGTCAGGATTGGTTGTGTAGTCAGGACTGGTGGTGTAGTCAGGTGGTGCAGTCAGGACTGATGGTGTAGTAAGGAGTGGTGGTGTAGTCAGGATTGGTGGTTTAGTCAGGACTGGTGGTGTAGTCAGGACTGGTGGTGTAGTCAGGTGGTGTAGTCAGGACTGGTGGTGTAGTCAGGACTGGTGGTGTAGTCAGGATTGGTGGTGCAGTCAGGATTGGTGGTTTAGTCAGGACTGGTGGTGTAGTCAGGACTGGTGGTGTAGTCAGGTGGTGTAGTCAGGACTGGTGGTGTAGTCAGGACTGGTGGTGTAGTCAGGACTGGTGGTGTAGTCAGGACTGGTGGTGTAGTCAGGACTGGTGGTATAGTCAGGTGGTGTAGTCAGGACTGGTGGTGTAGTCAGGATTGGTGGTGCAGTCAGGATTGGTGGTGTAGTCAGGTGGTGTAGTCAGGATTGGTGGTGCAGTCAGGACTGGTGGTGTAGTCAGAATTGGTGGTGTAGTCAGGATTGGTGGTGTAGTCAGGTGGTGTAGTCAGGACTGGTGGTGTAGTCAGGACTGGTGGTGTAGTCAGGATTGGTGGTGCAGTCAGGACTGGTGGTGTAGTCAGGATTGGTGGTGTAGTCAGGACTGGTGGTGCAGTCAGGATTGGTGGTGCAGTCAGGACTGGTGGTGTAGTCAGGACTGGTGGTGTAGTCAGGATTGGTGGTGCAGTCATGACTGGTGGTGTAGTCAGGATTGATGGTGTAGTCAGGATTGGTGGTACAGTCAGGACTGGTGGTGTAGTCAGGACTGGTGGTGTAGTCAGGATTGGTGGTGTAGTCAGGATTGGTGGTGCAGTCAGGACTGGTGGTGTAGTCAGGACTGATGGTGTAGTCAGGATTGGTGGTGTAGTCAGGATTGGTGGTGCAGTCAGGACTGATTGTGTAGTCAGGATTGGTGGTGCAGTCAGGACTGGTGGTGTAGTCAGGACTGGTGGCGTAGTCAGGATTGGTGGTGTAGTCAGGATTGGTGGTGTAGTCAGGATTGGTGGTGTAGTCAGGACTGGTGGTATAGTCAGGACTGATGGTGTTGTCAGGATTGGTGGTGCAGTCAGGACTGGTGGTTTATTCAGGACTGGTGGCGTAGTCAGGATTGGTGGTGTAGTCAGGATTGGTGGTGCAGTCAGGACTGGTGGTGTAGTCAGGATTGGTGGTGTAGTCAGGACTGGTGGTGTAGTCAGGACTGATGATGTAGTCAGGATTGGTGGTATAGTCAGGTGGTGTAGTCAAGACTGGTGGTGTCGTCAGGACTGGTGGTGTTGTCAGGATTGGTGGTTTAGTCAGGTGGTGCAGTCAGGATTGGTTGGTGTAGTCAGGACTGGTGGTGTAGTCAGGACTGGTGGTGTAGTTAGGATTGGTGGTATAGTCAGGTGGTGTAGTCTAGACTGGTGGTGTCGTCAGGACTGGTGGTGTCGTCAGGACTGGTGGTATAGTCAGGTGGTGTAGTCTAGACTGGTGGTGTCGTCAGGACTGGTGGTGTCGTCAGGACTGGTGGTGTAGTCAGGATTGGTGGTTTAGTCAGGTGGTGTAGTCAGGATTGGTTGGTGTAGTCAGGACTGGTGGTGTAGTCAGGACTGGTGGTGTAGTCATGCAGGACTGGTGGTGTAGTCAGGACTGGTGGTGTCGTCAGGACTGGTGGTGTAGTCAGGATTGGTGGTTTAGTCAGGTGGTGTAGTCAGGATTGGTTGGTGTAGTCAGGACTGGTGGTGTAGTCAGGACTGGTGGCGTAGTCAGGATTGGTGGTGTAGTCAGGATTGGTGGTATAGTCAGGACTGGTGGTGTAGTCAGGATTGGTGGTGTAGTCATGCAGGACTGGTAGTGTAGTCAGGTGGTGTAGTCATGATTGGTGGTGTATTCAGGACTGGTGGTGTAGTAAGGAGTGGTGGTGTATTAACGACTGGTGGTGTAGTCAGGACTGGTGGTGTAGTCAGGAATGGTGGTGTAGTCAGGTGGTGTAGTCAGGATTGGTGGTATAGTCAGGTGATGTAGTAGGACTGGTGGTGTAGATAGTTGGTGTAGTAAGGACTGGTGGTGTAGTCAGGACTGGTGGTGTAGTCATCCAGGACTGGTAGTGTAGTCAGGTGGTGTAGTCAGGATTGGTGGTGTAGTCAGGAGTGGTGGTGTATTAACGACTGGTGGTGTAGTCAGGAATGGTGGTGTAGTCAGGTGGTGTAGTCAGGATTGGTGGTATAGTCAGGATTGGTGGTATAGTCAGGTGATGTAGTCAGGACTGGTGGTGTTGTCAGGATTGGTGGTTTAGTCAGGACTGATGGTGTAGTCAGGAGTGGTGGTGTAGTCAGGACTGGTGGTGTAGTCAGGTGGTGTAGTCAGGATTGGTGGTATAGTCAGGTGATGTAGTCAGGATTGGTGGTGTAGTCAGGACTGCGGTACCGTCGGGATTGGTGGGGTCTTTAGGACTGGTGGTGTAGCCAAGACTGATGGTGTCGTCAGCATTGGTGGTTTAGCCAGAATTGCATGGTGAGGGTCGTCAGGACTGGCGGTCTCGTCTTGATTGCTGATTTTGTCAGGATTGCTGTGGTAGCCATGACTGGTAGCTTTTGTAAGGATTGGTGGTGTCGTCAGGACTTGTTGTTTAGCCAAGATTGGTGTCGCGTCTGCAAGACTGGTGGTTTCGTCAGGACTGATGGTGTCATCCCGGACTAGTGGTTTCGTCAGGACTGATGCTGTAGCTAGGACTGGTGCGGTAGTCAGGATTAATAAAATATTCGAACATGCCTCCCAGTTTAGCCAAGCAGTCTCAGGCATGTAGTAGAAACAATAAGAGACCAAAATGGCGCTTTGGACAATAAAATATTGATGGTTCTGGATTCCCTGCCCAAAATAATTCTCTGCTCTTATCCTCTACATTGTATAGTCATTTATTCATTAAGCGGTTTAAATCACATACTTCTGTATACATTGTATATATAAGAATGCTTCAAATAAACACAACCTACCTATATATAAACAGAACCTACCTATAAATAAACACAACCTACCTATATATAAACACAACCTACCTATACATGAACACAACCTACCTATACATAAACACAACCTACCTATATATAAACACAACCTACCTATATATAAACACAACCTACCTATACAGAACCACAACCTATCTATACATAACCACAACCTACCTATACATAACCACAACCTACCTATACATAAACACAACCTACCTATACATAAACACAACCTACCTATAAATAAACACAACCTACCTATACATGAACACAACCTACCTATACATAAACACAACCTACCTATACATAAACACAACCTACCTATAAATAAACACAACCTACCTATACATAAACACAACCTACCTATAAATAAACACAACCTACCTATATATAAACACAACCTACCTATATATAAACACAACCTACCTATATATAAACACAACCTACCTATACATGAACACAACCTACCTATACATAACCACAACCTACCTATACATAAACACAACCTACCTATAAATAAACACAACCTACTATATATGAACACAACCTACCTATATATAAACACAACCTACCTATACATAAACACAAAATACCTATAAATAAACACAACCTACCTATATATAAACACAACCTGCCTATGGATAAACACAACCTACCTATACATAAACACAACCTGCCTATAGATAAACACAACCTACCTATACATAAACACAACCTACCTATACATAAACACAACCTACCTATATATAAACACAACCTACCTATATATAAACACAACCTACCTATATATAAACACAACCTACCTATACATGAACACAACCTACCTATACATAACCACAACCTACCTATACATAAACACAACCTACCTATAAATAAATACAACCTACCTATATATGAACACAACCTATCTATATATAAACACAACCTACCTATACATAAACACAACATACCTATAAATAAACACAACCTCCCTATATATAAACACAACCTGCCTATAGATAAACACAACCTACCTATACATAAACACAACCTGCCTATAGATAAACACAACCTACCTATACATAAACACAACCTACCTATAAATTAACACAACCTACCTATAAATAAACACAACTTACCTATAAATAAACACAACCTATCTATAAATAAACACAACCTACCTTTACATAACCACAACCTACCTATACATAACCACAACCTACCTATACATAACCACAACCTACCTATACATAAACACAACCTACCTATACATAAACACAACCTACCTATAAATGAACACAACCTACATATACATGAACACAACCTACCTATACATAAACACAACCTACCTATACATAAACACAACCTACCTATAAATAAACACAACCTACCTATACATAAACACAACCTACCTATAAATAAACACAACCTACCTATATATAAACACAACCTACCTATATATAAACACAACCTACCTATATATAAACACAACCTACCTATAAATAAACACAACCTCTCTATAGATAAACACAACCTACCTATATATAAATACAACCTACCTATATATAAACACAACCTACCTATACATGAACACAACCTACCTATACATAACCACAACCTACCTATACATAAACACAACCTACCTATAAATAAACACAACCTACCTATACATAAACACAACCTACCTATAAATAAACACAACCTATCTATAAATAAACACAACCTACCTATACATAACCACAACCAACCTATACATAACCACAACCTACCTATACATAACCACAACCTACCTATACATAAACACAACCTGCCTATACATAAACACATAACCACAACCTACCTATACATAACCACAACCTACCTATACATAACCACAACCTACCTATACATAAACACAACCTGCCTATACATAAACACAACATACCTATAAATAAACACAACCTACCTATATATAAACACAACCTACCTATACATAACCACAACCTACCTATACATAAACACAACCTACCTATAAATTAACACAACCTACCTATACATAACCACAACCTACTGATATATTTGTAGCCTATAGTATAGGCCCGTACTAGCATTTGTTTGCCAAAAGGTGTTTGGCAACATTGATTTTGGTGGGTTTTTCTATGTACACTGATTTATTCAAGTTAAAATTAGTTTAACCACATAATGTTTAAATAATTGTTTATATCTCTTCAATGGGAATACTCACTATACTTAATAATGCGGCCAAATTCCTAAACACCTGACTGACCTATGGGAAAGGAGCGCTGTGCATTTATCGGATGTGGACAAGTCGAAACTGAAAAGCGTTTTAATCAAATATCAAGATGTTTTCTCCAAGTCGGCTGACGACCTAGGAAGGACGGACAGAATTTTGCATAGGATTAACACTGGAACGACAGCACCGATTCGCCAGCCACCGCGGAGGCTTCCATTAAGAAAGAAAATTATTGAAAAGACCGAAATTCAAAAAATGCTTGATAGGGATGTTATCGAGCCATCCAAAAGCCCGTGGTCCAGTCCCGTAGTGCTTGTTAAGAAACGTGATGGCAGTACACGTTTCTGTATTGATTACCGTAAGGTCAATGAAGTCATGGTAAAAGATGCATACCCTTTTCCTAGGACAGATGAATGTTTGGACTCGTTGGCAGGTGGGAAATGGTTTTCATGTCTGGACCTAAATCAAGGATTCTTTCAAGTGGGCCTTCACCCGGATGACCGTGAGAAAACTGCATTCTCTACAAGTCAAGGTCTATACCAGTTCAAAGTCACCCCTTTTGGCCTTGCAAACAGCCCATCCACTTTTGAGAGACTAATGGAGAATGTTTTGCGAGGATTACAATGGTCTGAATGCTTACTATATATAGATGACATAATCATTCATGGATCAACCGTAGACGAAAGCTTAGAAAGATTAGAACATGTATTAATTAGGTTACGTGAGGCTAATCTAAAGCTAAAGCCTTCCAAATGCATTCTTTTTCAAAAATCAGTCAAATTTTAAGGACACGTTGTTTCCGAGGAAGGAATCAGTACAGATGCAGACAAAATCAAAGCAGTACAAGAATGGCCAGTGCCCAGAAGTGTTAAAGAAGTCCGAAGCTTTTTGGGGCTCTGCTCTTACTACCGTAAGTTCGTACAAGGATTTTGCAGATATTGCGAGACCCCTGCATCATGCATGTAAGAAGGGATCTAAATTCACATGGACCGATGTTTGCCAACAATCATTCGAAAACTCAAAGCAGGCCTTAACCACATCTCCAATTTTAATTTACCCTATACCCGGAAAACAGTTTATCTTGGACACCGATGCCAGCAAGTTTGCAGTAGGGGCAGTACTTTCGCAGGAAGTCGATGGGAGGGAGCATGTCATTGCCTACATGAGTAAAGCCCTTCACAAACATGAACTATCTTACTGCACAACAAGAAAGGAGTTACTGACCGTAGTAACAGCTTTGAAAAATTTCCATCCATATGTTTATGGTCAAAATGTAATATTAAGAACAGACAACGCTGCTGTCAGCTGGATGACAAACCTTAGAAATCCTACAGGGCAAGTAGCAAGATGGATTGAACAGCTTGGATCTTATCACCTGGATATAAGACACAGACATGGCCGTAGCCATGGAAATGCTGATGCACTAAGTAGGAACCCATGTAAGGCCTGTTGGAAGCAGCAAGAACAACAGATACAAGAGGGTACTGATGCAGGGAAAGATACCAAGGGGCAGGATAGAGTATATATGAACCAAGGATATGAAGACCACCTTAGTGCACTCCCACCTTCAGTTGAAAACCGGAACATAGAAAATCAGGAAGTAAGAGTCACTACTAGGAGAAATCAAGAAAACGAAATCCCTGTGCCCCAGAATAGCTGCATTCTAACAGGGTGGAGTCCACAAGAAATCAGGCTGGAACAAGTAGCAGATGCAAATATACGGGTATGTCCTCTGATAAAAGCTATGGAGGAAGGAAAGGACAGACCATCTTGGGAAGCTGTTTCATCTGGATCATCAGCTCTGAAGACAATGTGGGCGCAATGGGAAAGACTAGAATTGCATGACGGGGTAATGTACAGAAGACTTGAGAGTGATGATGGAACAACTCCACGACGACAACTGCTTCTACCAGACACCAGGAAACAAGAAGTCATGAAACACTTTCATGACTTACCAACTGCTGGACATTTGGGGGTGGACAAAACTCTGGAAAAGTTGAAAAACTCATTTTACTGGCCTAACATGAGGGAATTTGTTCAAAATTATTGTCGTTCTTGCGACAAATGCTTTGCACGGAAACCAAAGAAACAACCCAACAAGGCTCCTCTAGGGACATACATAAGTGGAGAACCCATGGAAAGGATAGCATTGGATATTCTAGGGCCATTGCCAGTAACAGGACAAGGCAATAAATACATAATGGTTGTTATGGACCTTTTCACAAAGTGGACGGAAGCCATGGCCATTCCAGACCAAGAAAGTAAAACCATATGCACTGCTCTAGTGGATAACTTTATTACCAGATTTGGAACTCCATTGCAAATACATTCAGATCAGGGGCGTAACTTTCAATCAGAAATCTTTTGAGGCATGTGTTCCTTGTTGGGAATCGATCAAACAAGGACCACCAGTTACAGACCACAATTAAATGGCGGGGTAGAAAAATTTAACAATACTTTGGCAATTATGTTAACAATGTATTGTGAGCAAAACCAGGATCAGTGGGACAAGTATCTTCAGCAAGTCATGATGGCTTACAGGTCCTCAGTTCAGGGTTCAACCTCAAGAACACCAAACTGCATGGTCTTTGGACGTGAAATTACACTCCCATTTCAAGCCCTCATACCTAAACCCGAAAAGGACACAAGTAATCTCAGCTCCTCAGAGTATGTCTTTAACCTGAAAAATAAATTGGAGCAAAATTATAAAATTGCAAGAAAATCACTTAATCAGGCAGCCGTATACCAGAAAAAGAGATACGATTTGAAGGCAAGGAAGAACACTTATTGTAAAGGCCAAGCCGTGTGGGTTTATGAACCAAGCAGAAAAATTGGCAAATGTCTAAAATTAAGTTCAAAGTGGAAAGGACCTTACATTGTAGAAAGGAAAATAGATGATGTCACTTACCGGGTCAAGAGGACTTCTAAGCAGCCATCTTCAGTTTACCACGTGGATCGCCTTGCACTTTATCAGGGTAGAAACATACCGTCGTGGGCTTTACGATTTAAGGAAGCTCTCGTCAAAGAGCAAAACAACCGAGTCGGAGGATCATGAAAAGAAGATGATCAAACTGTTAGACCGTACTATTTATAAATTTTTACTTGTATGTTATTACTATTGGAGGACGGCGCCGTCGCAAGATTTAGCAAGTGGTCTGGCCAACCATGTACTAAATCTTACCTGGAGGATCAGCAGAGACTGGTCAAATGGAGTATAAATAGTTACGGTGTGACTCTCCTTGTTCTTGCTGCTTTGTGTTGATATTATTTGTATAAACTAGTTTTATAACATGGATGCTAGGCTTCCGCTGTGGTACTTACAAGATCAAAAATTGGGACCCGGGGGGTGGATTTTACTAACAAAAGATATAAGGATATAAATAGTAAAGGTAGGATTCATTTGTATTTTCAGAATGACTTCAGAGGTGATGTTGAAGTGCTGGCTATGTCCAGAGTCTTTTGAGAAAAGTCTGGAATTGAAGAATCATGCAATTGATAGACATGAAGTGTGCCGCCTAGTGTGTCCATGGTGTACGGATAAGAGGGAGACCTTCAAAAGGATGAGCGAGATGGCAAAGCACTGTAGAAGGAGGCATCCTAACCTGGTGGAGGAGTTAAAAGAAGGGGATTTCTTTAGCGAGGCGAATGGATTTTGGTTAGCCCTTCGACCTATGGACTACGCAAAGGCTATTAGGCCATCAGACTGGCCCAACCTAACTGCGATCAGAACAAGAGCTGCTCTTATTGGTTGGCTGGAGAAAAGAGGGGAACAGGAGAAGAGCCGTGATCAGTGGAAATCGGCATGGAATAAGGCTCTAGACATTCAACCCATCCACTCTACACCAGCTAACAGAAAGAGGAAAGTGGCCTACAGTCCAGAAAGACCAGAAGTGAACCTCCCAACCCTGGAAATCGCCAGTATATCTTTAACTTCCAGCGAGAAGATAGCCTACCTCAAGCTGGAGGAAACTAGGACACAGCTGTGGTATTTGGTGGTATTTCAGCAACATGTGGTGGAGGACAAGAGAGCTATGGACAACCTCCTCCGCAGGATGTCGGTAGTAAAGGACACGTACAAGCCACCTAGTGAATTCCCTACAGACCTGAAAATGGATGAGGCAAACTACACTATGAAGCAGATAACAACAACATTGGGAGTAGGAGAAAAACATATAAAGAGGGTATCAAGAGGAGTCGTAAGAGTAGAGAAGATATCTGTAGAAGAATTGGAAGAACAGGATTTTGGAGATGAACCAGAGTTTGAGATAATGGATTCCATGGAGGAGGTGGAGGAAACATCAGAGACGGAGGTGAGGAGGGTAATTATGAGGACAGACGAGACAGAGAAAACTGAAGGAGAGAAGATAGGTCTAGGTGAGGAAGTTCCAGCAGTGAAGGAAGTTGAGGATAGGTCAGCAGGAGGGAATAGTATAGAGGAAGTTCAGGAAGAGAAAAGCGGAAAGCAGGAGTTAGAGGTAACATCATCTAGGGAGAAATGTGGCAGTCCAGTGACAATGGAAGAAGGAATACAGGCAGACACTAGAGTCGAAACAGCAACCAGTATGCTAGCAAAACAGAAGCTCAGACCAGAGCTGAAGCCTTATTGATGGTTGGAGGTATGCCTTTGTTCCCACCCGGAAGACGGCAGTGGGAAGAGACAAGCAGGATGATTATCTCAAAATCACCAACCATCATGTACTGGTCACCAAAGAACTGGACAACCTTCTCGTCTGAAGAGCGGCTGACAGCGTGGCAGTTCGCGGCATTTGCCCTGGAAAGAGAGAGAGGAGCAACTAGCTGTACAAGACAGCGAGACATTTTAGATAAGTATGCCATGTTGGCACTTCCGGGCACAAAGGTTGAACAGTCTCAGGACAAGACCAAGATAACTACCACTAGGGCAGCCAATTGTGATCTAGTCATGAAAATTTATCAGGGGGAAATTACAGGGGAGGAAGCGGACTCCTGGTTAACGGTTTTTGAGCGTGCAGTAACTGAGAGGACTAGAGAGGATGAGGAACTACATGTAGCATTGAAAAGTATACCACTACGGACGAAAGCGGACATAAGAAAGACACAGACACAGATGAAGTTGGACTCTTCTTTATTTAAAAACAAAGACAAAAATATTGTATAATAATTTATTTGCATTTTTTATCATAATACATTACTTTATATGAAAGTATCACTAAATTCAGGAGAATTACTTGAAAATAGGGTAGGGAGGGTGATATATTTGTAGCCTATAGTATAGGCCCGTACTAGCATTTGTTTGCCAAAAGGTGTTTGGCAACATTGATTTTGGTGGGTTTTTCTATGTACACTGATTTATTCAAGTTAAAATTAGCTTAACCATATAATGGTTAAATAATTGTTTATATCTCTTCAATGGGAATACTCACTATACTTAATAATGCGGCCAAAATCTAAGAAATTCCATTCACGGCATGAGCCAGTTCTTCGTTTGTATTTGGCGGCCATGACTGTTTACATTTTTTTTTACAAGATCATTATCTTTTTATTGTTGCTTGTAATTAAACCATCAGTAATTTAGGTCTAGCCTTCCGTTTGTTATTTTATAATTATTAACTAAAAACACTGTACATATTTTATTCGGATGCTGGGACTTCCGTGGAACTATTTTCCGCGGAAGACTACGATGTTTTTTAGCTACTTTCACTTCACAAAGTGACGTCACTAAAGTCTATTTTTATCTTTAAAAGTACAGTTAAAGTGCATTTCAAATAATTTTAGATTCAGAATTTTATACTGGTTCTTTTGGTGTATCATGAGCCAGGGTTTATAAAGTATAGAAAAAGTTATTAATCATAAAAGTATCCTGAGCCAGCGTAAGAGTTTCCAGGACCCTATAAAAAGGGGGCATCTGACGTGATGGCGTCATATCGTTTCTGGCGTCGCTGACGTAAGGTCGAAACCCGCTACAAGCATAATTCTTAGGTACGATGCATTTTGATACGGAAATTAATTTCTCTATAGTTAACATGAAGATAATTTCTTCGACTTATAATATTAGTTATATTCACCGACGTAGTTTTCTTTAATTATCCAAAGTAATGGAATTTAATTGTGGACATACAGTATCATTTTTGGAGTGTAAATATAAGTTTCTTTAGAATGATTAAGCTTTCGAACAGGAAAGGGGAACGATATCCCACCACATCGACTTTCAACCGGCATATAGTTCATAACTCACCAGCCTAAATTACGTTATGGGGATTTTAATGTGTTTCGCTGCTCTAAAGTTCTTTTTTTTACGGAAGGCTAGCATCCAAGCATAATATTTGATTTGTAATAAAATTCTGCTGTTTGTTAATTATATATATATTATAATATGTATGCAACTTGTCGCATTGTTGTGTAAAAAATAAAACTATAAAACCTGATTTGGTCTCGGATTTGGAGCTGTATGGAGAAGGAAGTTTATTCTAAGCCAACATTCGACCCGCCTATGACAATACCTATACATGAACACAACCTACCTATATATAAACACAACCTACCTATAGATAAACACAACCTACCTATACATGAACACAACCTACCTATAAATAAACACAACCTACCTATATATAAACACAACCTACCTATACATGAACACAACCTACCTATATATAAACACAATCTACCTATACATAAACACAACCTACCTATATATATAAACACAACCTACCTATATATAAACACAACCTGCCTATAGATAAACACAACCTACTTATACATAAACACAACCTGCCTATACATAAACACAACCTACCTATACATAAACACAACCTACCTATACATAACCACAACCTACCTATATATAAACACAACCTACCTATACATAAACACAACCTACCTATATATAAACACACACAACCTACCTATACATAAACACCACCTACCTATATATAAACACAACCTACCTATACATAAACACAACCTACCTATACATTACCACAACCTGCCTATACATAACCATAACCTACCTATACATAAACACAACCTACTTATAAATAAACACAACCTACCTATATATAAACACAACCTGCCTATAGATAAACGCAACCTACCTATATATAAACACAACCTGCCTATAGATAAACACAACCTACTTATACATAAACACAACCTACCTATATATAAACACAACCTACCTATATATAAACACAACCTACCTATACATAAACACAACCTACCTATAAATAAACACAACCTACCTATACATAAACACAACCTACCTATATATAAACACAACCTACCTATATATAAACACAACCTACCTATACATAAACACCACCTACCTATATATAAACACAACCTACCAATAAATAAACACAAACTACCTATATATAAACACAACCTACCTATAAATAAACACAACCTACCTATACATAAACACAACCTACCTATACATAAACACAACCTACCTATATATAAACACAACCTACCTATACATAAACACCACCTACCTATATATAAACACAACCTACCTATACATAAACACAACCTACCTATACATTACCACAACCTGCCTATACATAACCATAACCTACCTATACATAAACACAACCTACTTATAAATAAACACAACCTACCTATATATAAACACAACCTGCCTATAGATAAACGCAACCTACCTATATATAAACACAACCTGCCTATAGATAAACACAACCTACTTATACATAAACACAACCTACCTATAAATAAACACAACCTACCTATATATAAACACAACATACCTATACATAAACACAACCTACCTATACATAAACACAACCTACCTATACATAAACACAACCTACCTATACATAAACACAACCTACCTATATATCAACACAACCTGCCTATAGATAAACACAACCTACCTATATATAACCACAACCTGCCTATACATAACCACAACCTACCTATACATAAACACAACCTACCTATACATAAACACAACCTACCTATATATAAACACAACCTACCTATATATAAACACAACCTGCCTATAGATAAACACAACCTACCTATATATAACCACAACCTACCTATACATAACCACAACCTACCTATATATAACCACAACCTACCTATAGATAAACACAACCTACCTATACATAAACACCACCTACCTATATATAAACACAACCTACCTATACATAAACACAACCTACCTATACATAACCACAACATACCTATACATAAACACAACCTACCTATATATAACCACAACCTACCTATACATAAACACAACCTACCTATACATAACCACAACCTACCTATACATAACCACAACCTACCTATACATAAACACAACCTACCTATACATAAACACAACCTACCTATACATAACCACAACCTACCTATACATAACCATAACCTACCTATACATAAACACAACCTACCTATACATAACCACAACCTACCTATACATAACCACAACCTACCTATACATAACCACAACCTACCTATACATAACCACAACCTACCTATACATAAACACAACCTACCTATATATAAACACAACCTACTTATAAATAAACACAACCTACCTATACATAAACACAACCTACCTATATATAAACACAACCTACCTATACATAAACACAACCTACCTATACATAAACACAACCTACCTATACATAAACACAACCTACCTATACATAAACACAACCTACCTATACATAAACACAACCTAACTATACATAAACACAACCTACCTATACATAAACACAACCTACCTATACATAAACACAACCTACCTATACATTAACACAACCTTCCTATAAAGAAACACAACCTACCTATACATGAACACAACCTACCTATACATAACCACAACCTACCTATAAATAAACACAACCTACCTATAAAGAAACAACTTACCTATAAATGAACAACTTAACTTTTTAGATAAACCCAACTCACCAAAATATAAACTACACTTACCTATAGATAAACACAACTTAGGTATAGATAAAACAACCTACCTATAGATAAACACAACTTACAGTTCAATAACCATTCAGACATTGCATGGCAAACAAATCACGAAAAACAAACAGCCGGAAAGATAAACAAGAGGACAACAACCACTTCACCATTGCATTTAACACTGAACAAGTTACACCTATTATTGGATTTTCCTTATAAAAGGTAAGGATGATAACCTAATAAAAAAATTGTGCGAGAATACTGACTTTTGATTGGCTGGACACTATTTTCTATCAGAGGATGGACAAAATTATCGTCATGGAGACACGCACCCTTTGACGTCATACATTACTCCGCAGGAAACTAACAGTTTTTGTGTTGATCGCTTTTTTCACAAATGTCCAGTTACAAAAATAAAATTTTTGAGTATATTCTATTGTTTGAATTTATTTATAAGTATTAACTACAAAAAATATTTACTCCATCGAGGGATAACCAAATTTCCGTTGTATACATTTATACAATGTGTTATCCCTCGGTGGAGAAAATATTTTTTGTAGTTAATCCTTAAATATAAGATTTGTCATGAACCTGGGAAGATACCCATAAATATAAGATTTGTCATGAACATGCGGAGATAACATAAATATAAGATTTGTCATGAACATGCGGAGATAACATAAATATAAGATTTGTCATGAACCTGGGTAGATAACATAAATATAAGATTTGTCATGAACATGCGGAGATAACATAAATATAAGATTTGTCATGAACCTGGGTAGATAACATAAATATAAGATTTGTCATGAACCTGGGGAGATAACATAAATACAAGATTTGTCATGCACCTAGGTAGATAAAATAAATATAAGATTTGTCATGAACATGCGGAGATAACATAAATATAAGATATGTCATGAACCTGGGGATATAACATAAATATAAGATTTGTCATGAACCTGGGTAGATAACATAAATATAAGATTTGTCATGAACATGCGGAGATAACATAAATATAAGATTTGTCATGAACCTGGGTAGATAACATAAATATAAGATTTGTCATGAACCTGGGGAGATAACATAAATATAAGATTTGTCATGAACCTGGGGAGATAACTTAAATATAAGATTTGTCATGAACCTGGGTAGATAAAATAAATATAAGATTTGTCATGAACCTGGGGAGATAACATAAACATAAGATTTGTCATGAACCTGGGGAGATAACATAAATATAAGATTTTTCATGAACCTGGGTAGATAAAATAAATATAAGATTTGTCATGAACCTGGGAGGATAACATAAATATAAGATTTGTCATGAACCTGGGGAGATAACATAAATATAAGATTTGTCATGAACCTGGGGAGATAGCTTAAATATAAGATTTGTCATGAACCTGGCGAGATAACATAAATATAAGATTTTTCATGAACCTGGGTAGATAACATTAATATAAGATTTGTCATGAACCTGGGGAGATAACATAAATATAAGATTTGTAATGAACCTGAGTAGATAACATAAATGTAAGATGTGTCATGAACCTGTGGAGATAACATAAATATAATATTTGTCATGAACCTGGGTAGATAACATAAACATAAGATTTGTCATGAACCTGGGTAGATAACATAAATATAAGATTGGTCATGATCCTGGGTAGATAACATAATATAAGATTTGTCATGAACCTGGGGAGATAACATAAATATAAGATTTGTCATGAACCTGGATAGATAACATAAATACAAGGTTTGTTATGAACCTGGGTAGATAACATAAATATAATATTTGTCATGAACCTGGGTAGATAACATAAACATAAGATTTGTCATGAACCTGGGTAGATAACATAAATATAAGATTTGTCATGAACCTGGGGAGGTAACATAAATATAAGATTTGTCATGAACCTGGGCAGATAACATAAATATAAGATTTGTAATGAACCTGGGTACTAGATAACATAAATATAAGATTTGTCATGAACCTGGGGAGATAACATAAATATAAGATTTGTCATGAACCTGGGTAGATAACATAAATATAAGATTTGTCATGAACCCGGGTAGATAACATAAATAAAAGATTTGTCATCAACCTGGGTAGATAACATAAATATAAGATTTGTCATTATCGTGGGTAGATAACATAAACATAAGATTTGTCATGATCCTGGGTAGATAACATAAATATAAGGTTTGTCATGAACCTGGGTAGATAACATAAATATAAGATTTGTCATGAACCTGGGTAGATAACATAAATATAAGATTTGTCATGATCGTGGGTAGATAACTTAAACATAAGATTTGTCATCAACCTGGGTAGATAACATAAATATAATATTTGTCATGAACCTGGGTAGATAACATAAACATACGATTTGTCATGATCCTGGGTAGATAACATAAATATAAGATTTGTCATGAACCTGGGGAGATAACATAAATATAAGATTTGTCATGAACCTGGGAAGATAACATAAATATAAGGTTTGTCATGAACCTGGGTAGATAAAATAAATATAAGATTTGTCATCAACCTGGGTAGATAACATAAATATAAGATTTGTCATCAACCTGGGTAGATAACATAAACATAAGATTTGTCATCAACCTGGGTTGATAACATAAATATAATATTTGTCATGAACCTGGGTAGATAACATAAACATAAGATTTGTCATCAACCTGGGTTGATAACATAAATATAATATTTGTCATGAACCTGGGTAGATAACATAAGCATAAGATTTGTCATGAACCTGGGTAGATAACATAAATATAAGATTTGTCATGAACCTGGGGAGATAACATAAATATAAGATTTGTCATGAACCTGGGTAGATAACATAAATATAAGATTTGTCATGAACCCGGGTAGATAACATAAATAAAAGATTTGTCATCAACCTGGGTAGATAACATAAATATAAGATTTGTCATTATCGTGGGTAGATAACATAAACATAAGATTTGTCATGATCCTGGGTAGATAACATAAATATAAGATTTGTCATCAACCTGGGTAGATAACATAAATATAAGATTTGTCATGATCGTGGGTAGATAACATAAACATAAGATTTGTCATCAACCTGGGTAGATAACATAAATATAATATTTGTCATGAACCTGGGTAGATAAAATAAACATACGATTTGTCATGATCCTGGGTAGATAACATAAATATAAGATTTGTCATGAACCTGGGGAGATAACATAAATATAAGATTTGTCATGATCCTGGGAAGATAACATAAATATAAGGTTTGTCATGAACCTGGGTAGATAAAATAAATATAAGATTTGTCATGAACCTGGGTAGATAACATAAATATTAGATTTGTCATCAACCTGGGTAGATAACATAAACATAAGATTTGTCATCAACCTGGGTTGATAACATAAATATAATATTTGTCATGAACCTGGGTAGATAACATAAACATAAGATTTGTCATGAACCTGGGTAGATAACATAAGCATAAGATTTGTCATGAACCTGGGTAGATAACATAAATATAAAATTTGTCATGAAACTGGGGCGATAACATAAATATAAGATTTGTCATGAACCTGGCTAGATAACATAAATATAAGATTTGTCATGATCCTGGGTAGATAACATAAATATAAGATTTGTCATGAACCTGGGGAGATAATATAAATATAAGATTTATCAAGATCCTGGGGAGATAACATAAATACAAGATTTGTCATGAACCTGGGGATTGCTATATGCATTTCTCACACTTTTGTAGTCTTATAAGGTCAAAATTTAGTATGGAAAATCGCTTTCTCAAAATGAAAATTCCGCCGTATTTCAAAACTCTGATTAACTGTGGAAATAATTGTTGATTTCAAAAAGTGATAGTTGGTACATACAAAAGGACCATAAACTTGACCAAACGCGGTAAGCAGGCAAAAAACAATCGTACAGACAAGGTAACGTTTAGATTAATAAGTGCCAACCAATAATAAACTATGGCTTCATTAAAAAATTCTTATAAAATATCGTTGAAAATTATAACAATTCCCTTATCCCCGCAAATATACTCAATCAAAAAAGAAACGCAACATACAAAAAATGGGAATTTTACTTCATATATTATTTTAACAATTTATCATATAAATAATTGATACAAAAATGTAAAAATTGGCACACTTCTTGTTCACGAGTTCTTTTACCGTGGAATATAACATTTCGTCGCATATTGTCAATACATCACGCAAAAATGTCAGTATCGGTTGTGCCAACCATTTGCTTGTAACACAGCCCTTACTCTTCTTGGCATGGATTCAATTAAACTTTGAGTACGAACAAGCGGTATCCTTTGCCACTCATACTGAAGTGCCTGCTCTAATTGTTGCGGATTTTGCGGCGGCGGTTGTCGTTGGCGCACGCGCCGATCCAGTTCATCCCACAGATGTTCAATTGGGTTTAGATCCGGAGATCGTTATTCTGTAGTTCCATTAATAAAACCTCTCATTTCATTTTTATTTTCAACATTTTTTATCGTTTCATTGATATTTTATGTTTTTAAAAAAAGTAAAAGACAGATGAAAATGATAAATATAAACGTGAAATGGGAGTTTTTATGTTATAGAACTATGACATCCTGTTGTTCTAAACAATCTGCTGTTACACGTGCTGTATGTGGTCGGGCATTGTCGTGTAAAAAAATTTCTCTTTGAATGAATGTCAATTACGGGCAATATATGCGGCCGTATAAATTCGTCTTTATACCTAACAGCTTTAAGATTGCCTTGGATATGTATCAGCTGTGTGTTCCTGGCGTAAGAGATAGCGGCCGACATCATAACACTGTTTCCGCCACAATTTTCTCTTTCTACAACACAGTTTTGCGCAAAACGTTCATTTCGGCGCCTGTACACTCGTATGCGACCATCTCGCTTTTCAAGCTGAAAACGTGACTTATCGCTGAACCACACTCTTCTCCAGTTCTGTAAATTCCATACATGAACGGTAGTACATCATCTAACCCTTGCTCGGCGGTGTTGGCGTCTCAGTGTTGCTCCGACGTAAGGTCTTTTTGCCCACAATCCAGGAAAGCGTAACCCATTGCGTACTGTCTGTGGTGATATACGGCGATACCCAGGGACGTTTACAGCTGTTTCTGTTGCAGCAATAGTCCTGTTCCGTAGATGGAATAATCTAATGTAACGATCCTGCGCCCGAGTTGTAACACGTGGACGTCGTAGTACCAAGCTGCTGGTAGCGTCTCCAAAAGCGTGAAATTTTGCTACGATGAACGAAGTACGTTCTGGCAACAGCATTATGTGATTCCCCGGCCTCGATTAGACCGATAGCGATATTCCGGGTAGCATCATCTAACCTTGGCATAGCGTCACCTCATCAGAATTTTATTTTATTAATGCAGTCAAGAAAAGAAATAGCGGGGTTTTATACCGATTGTCTGAGTTGAAAAAATACCCATGATTTGCACGTGAAAGTAGACCCTGTTTTTAGCCATGCGTATTTCATATTGTGTTCCAGACTTCGACCGCAGTGGTTCACGGGTGGATGAGCTTTCACCTAGAAACCTTTGATTAAGATGTAATTATGATGTTGTATATATATATATATATACAACGATACAAATGACGGTGTTTCTTGTCAAAAATTTAGACACAGACTGACCAACGAATGGCCTTAGTCATTGAGTGTCAATATAAATAAATAACGTAAACAATCTATCATATTGATCTTAAACTTTCTCTTTTCAACTTAACCCAAAACTTTTTTATAGTTGCTTCTCAGTCCGCTAACCGCGGACGTGCCGTGCTGTTACTAGGCTTTGCTCAAATATTCCAACAAGATGTAATCAAAATTATCAAGGTGACAAATTCATTACTCCAGACGCGCGTTTCGTCTACTTAAGACTCATCAGTGGCGTTTAACTCTAAATGTTTAAGATATTCTTCATTTAGGGATGGAATGTTGTTTTTTCATTGGGAGATTGAATAATATAAGTCCACTGGGATCGTGTAAATACACAATACAGGCAGTTCAAAATATTATCGTCATTTGTATCGTTGCATAATCTTCTAGACTTTTATATTATTATTTTTTGTTTATGCTGTATCGTCATGTTTGTCGATCCGATACTAAATAAGTGTACTGGTTCAGCAGTTTTCTTTTAGACACTTTATATAATATTTTGAACTGCCTGTATTGTGTATTTACACGATCCCAGTGGACTTATATTATTCAATCTCCCAATGAAAAAACAACATTCGCGGCTGGCGGACTGGGAAGCAACTATTTTGGGTTAAGTTGGAAATGAGAAAGTTTGAGATTAATATGTTATGACTTGTTTACGTCATTTATTTATATTGACATTCAATGACTAAGGCCATTCGTTGGTCAGTCTTTGTCTAAATTTTTGACAAGAAACACCGTCATTTGTATCGTTGCATAATCTTCTAGACTTGTATATTATTTTTTGTGTATGCTGTATCGTCATGTTTGACGATCCGATACTTAATTATATAAGAGGACTGTAGCAATAATATCGATGAATCCATGAACATGAACCATCGATACCTAGATTTAAGAAAAAGAGTACATGGATTCCTAAGCCTAGCAAAAACTCTACTCTTGAGTCTTTCATCGACCAAGTAAAGTCGGACGTGACGAGTATTGCCAAAAACTACAACCCTTCCTTTAACAACTTGTCAAAAGAAGAAATGAACTCTTTGAACCAACTAAAAGAAAGAGATGACATTATCATCAAACCAGCAGACAAAGGGAGTGCAGTAGTAGTAATGGACAAATCTGATTACATTAGAGAAGCCGAAAGACAACTGACTGACGAAAAATTCTATAAAAAACTTGACTCTGATCCAACGGATAATTTTGCAAAAATAATAAGTAAGACCCTAACATCCATGCACAAAAAGGGTCACATTGATAAAGACACCCTTGAATATCTACAACCGGAAAATCCCAGAGCTGGTCGTTTTTATCTCCTGCCTAAAATCCATAAGGAGAATAACCCCGGTAGACCCATAGTTTCGGCCAAAGGACATCCTACAGAGAAAATATCAGAGTTTATAGATTTCCACTTAAGACCACACGTGGAAACTTTACCATCTTACATAAAAGACACGACCGACTACCTGCGTAAAATGGAATCCATGAATCCACTTCCACCGGACACAATCCTCGTCTCCATGGATGTAACATCATTGTACACCAATATACCACACGACGACGGCATAACAGCATGCAAGGAGGTCTGGGAACAACGCGACATCAAAGATCCCCCCACTGAGTGCCTAATTCAACTACTTGAACTTGTATTAAAACATAACAATTTCACGTTTAATGGCGAGCACTATTTACAAATTAACGGAACAGCCATGGGAACCAAAATGGCACCATCCTATGCTAACATCTTTATGGGAAAACTCGAGAAACAACTTCTAAACTCTTCTCTCCACCATCCACTCTCATGGTTTAGGTTCATTGATGATGTTGACATGAAATGGATTGAAAGCGAAGAAAACCTTAAGCAGTTCTTTGACCACGCTAACAGTATACATCCTTCTATCAAATTCACACATGAAATGTCCACTTCTAAAATCTCATTCTTAGATACCACTACCACCGTAATAGATGGAATTATGTCAACCGATCTGTACTGTAAACCCACAGATAAACATCAGTACCTCTCACCAAACAGCTGCCATCCTAAACATTGCAGCAAAAGTATTCCTTTCAGCCAAGCTCTGCGAGTTAAACGCATCTGTTCTACGGAGGCTAAAACTAAGCAGCGTCTTGGAGAGCTTCGATGCCATCTAAAGCAGAGAGGATACAATGACAAAAACATATCAATAGGTTTTAATAAAGCCAACAACATCAGTAGGGAGCAGCTTCTGCAGTACAGAGAAAAGAAAACTAACAATAGAGTCCCGTTTGTCCTAACATACCACCCAGCATTTAAAGACATCGCACGTACTATCCGCGAACGATGGACAACAATTGAAAAACATCATCAACTTTCAAAAATATTTCCAGAACCTCCTGTAATGGCCTTTAGAAAACCCAAAAGTTTAAAAGATCAGTTAGTCCGAGCAGAAATGTCGTCACGTAGCCGCCAATCGGGGCAATGTTGCATCTGTGGTGACGGTCGTTGTATGACATGTGATCACATACAACACACCCAACACTTCACTAGCACATCAAATGGCAAACAATTTGACATCCATGTCAATTTGAATTGCAAAAGTGAGAACATCATATACCTTTTACAGTGTGGTATATGCAATCTCCAGTATGTTGGTGAGTCTGTGCAACGATTCAGCAAACGAATGAACGGGCACAGAAGCGACACAAGATGCAAACCCAACTTACCCCTTAATAGGCACCTACGTACGCACGGCACTGCAATAGCTGAAATTTTTAATAAACTCAGGGTGACCCTAATAGACCATAACCCAAGGTGGCCAGACAAACAGAGAAAAGAGAAAGAAAGTTTTTGGATAAAAACATTGGGAACATCATTTCCGAAGGGAATTAATGAAAAATTATAGGACCTTAGACCAGATACAACCATGGTCTCCGAATATTCATGTAGAATTACGTGTCGTTTTATTTATTTTAAAACTGCTTTTTTGTATATATATTGATTGTAATCGTATAAATAGTGCTACATATTTATACACCTGTACATACTTGTAATAGCACTAACAAAAAACATTTTTTCGTTAATTACTAGATATAGTATACATCACATACGTATAACGACAAAAACTTTTTACCTGTTATTGTCATTCGTTGTAAAAACACTGACGAAGCCTGTTGGTCAGGCGAAATATTTGTGCAATTTTTTAAAGTGTAAAACTTTGTTTTCGCTTTAATTATGTATCTAGATATTGTTGTACATATTTTTAAACGAATATATTATTATTTTAGTCTGTACAGCATTGTTATCTACCGTAACGATCCAACATCCCGTACGAACAATTGTTGACTATTTCTTTAGACGAATTATATATATATATATATATATATATATATATATATATATATATATATATATATATATATATATATATATATATATACAACATCATATATGAATATTTATAGGTTATTTGTCCGCAAAAAATGATTTAAAAAATTTATCCGATGTTGCGTTTCTTTTTTGAGTGAGTATATGAATACAAATAGAAAAACAAGAACAAGACAATGAAACAGCTCTAACTATATACTTTTACACTCGAAAGCTTAAAGGAGTTCAGGACACTTACACTGAAAATAGATGTCATTAAATTTTCTTTAAACTTGCCATATAGTTCGTCTTTTATACAAGTAATCAAAATCAAAAGCTGCTTCGGAGCTTATTTTTGAGGGGTTGAACTCTGAAATTTCGAGTTAAATTTTTGTCTATTGGGAAATAACTGGCCAAAAGTTGTAAATGTTGGTGCTTTTTGGTCAAAATTTAGCAACATTCCAGCAGCTGCATGCAGCGTATGGTGTGTACACTTCACAACTTAATATAAGTTATTCTAGATACTGCGATCGGTATTCCGGTTTTCTAGACCGATCACTGCTGTTGACTGCTAAACTACTCAAACAAAGATTTGTTGTACCTAGGTTGATGTTATCTCTCCTGAAGTTGTATGGTCGTTACCATGACCTCATTGATCGTTACGGGAAATCAGTGTCTCAAATAAGATCCGACATTTTCGCCGAGTCATAGGTGGATTTGACTTTTCCCTAGGCATGACAATGGGTGACTCGACGAGTGTCTAATTAGAAGCAGGCACTGCTTACTCGTCCGGAGCACCTGAGTGCACCCATGGTTTTTATTGGGTTCGGGTAACTCTCTTTCTGTTTTATTGTGTTTTTTGGTTTTTGTGTTGCGTTTGTTTATATCCGGATTGTAACTGTCCCTTGACTTTTGTCTCTTGTTGCTATTTTTCTTACCTCCCTTGCGATAATTTTTATTTTCTTCATTTTTGCCTATACCGAACTCTTTTATGTAAATACTTTGTATTTCAACCACTAATTATTAGAAGTGATTGTATAGATATAAGACTTTGAATATTTAAAAAAAATTATGGAAACTAAAGAGATGATTGATGAAAGAAATTATTATAAATTTTACCATTAAAGTATATCTTTTTTGAGATTGTCACAAATTAATGGCAGATGGTGTCCTTCATACCCTTAATATATCTAGTGAAAATGTATTTTTGTAATATATTTGATGTCATTTTCTTTAGCCATGATTTGTATTCGTACACTATCGTGTTTCGCATGCAGCCTGACAAAACCCGACTCTGTAATCCTGCCCAAGGTTTTTATATATCGGCAACTTGAAAAAGGTTTTCCAATTTGTTGTCCTGAATGACCTATGTTGTTCCAATGTGCTGTCCGAATGACCTAGGTTGTTTCAATGTGTTGTCCCGAATGTCATAGGTTGTTCCAATGTGTTGTCCCGAATGGCATAGGTTGTTCCAATGTGTTGTCCCGAATGGCATAGGTTGTTCCAATGTGTTGTCCCGAATGGCATAGGTTGTTCCAATGTGTTGTTCCGAATGGCATAGGTTGTTCCAATGTGTTGTCCCGAATGGCATAGGTTGTTCCAATGTGTTGTCCCGAATGGCCTAGGTTGTTCCAATTGTTGTCCCGAATGGCATAGGTTGTTCCAATTTGTTGCCCCGAATAGCATAGGTTGTTCCAAAATTGTCCCAAATGACAGTTTTATAACAATAGTGTATTCTGGTTTGACGATAAACAGACCAACACTTTAACACATGCTGGATTTCTATAATAGTTCTATAGGGAATATTCATATGCTATAAAGGAACAAGAAAGAGAGAAAGGAAAATAGAAAGACGAGAGAAAGAGGGGGTAGAGAGATATGAAGTCTTTTTGGCATCGTTTAACATTTGTGATGTTTATGTCTGATTTTTCACGACAATGTAGGCTATAATTAAGGTGGTATATTACACTTATGTGGTTACTACAATAGTAATATTTGTTTAGTCGATTGCAGACTATTACTCGTAGTCTTGATAAAAACTAATACATTTCTTAAAGTTATTAGGAAATGAACTGATGCAAAAGATAAAATTACTCGACTAACTTCCTTCAACATGCCATTTGTTTTTTGTGTGGTTAAATCTGCCCTTAAGAATACTAAATTGTTACTGCATTGATTTATTTTCCTATTGCCGTTTTCCATTATGAAAATCTACCCTAAAAGAGCGAATATGCAAATAATCAGCAGACAGCGTCAGTCGGGTGATGTGTTTAAACCCGAGGACCCATGGCGTACTGTACCATACTTGTTGAGGGTCAGGTATGAATGGCCCATTCATTTACTTATGCCCCTTTTCCTGATGTATTTCTTAAACCAGTAGGTGGTGTTAACTATAAACTTGTCATACATGTACATCTTGTTACCCGGTGTAATATCTAATTATAATGACTGTTAAATTGGAAGTTGTACAACAAATGTATACATATCTCAGCACCAGCCGCATTAAAGGCATCTTTGTAGGTTTCATTAACGTGTCGGCTTATTTAGGCGCTCTCCATGGTCCTATCATATGGTTAAAAATAAAATTCCTGTGATCGAAGGGAAATAACTCAAAATAGTTTATTTGGATTAAATTTGAAATTTTGTAATTATTCACCAAATGTACTGTGGTTGAAAGGATACATTTAATAAATGGAGCTAGATCAGGACAATACACACAGATCCTTTATAAAGCAGCAGTACAGAGCCCACAGATTCATATTGAGGCTTGAGAACGACAGACGACGGAGCCCACAGATATTACTGTATTTTACTATATCAATAATCCAGGCAGGCGCGGATCCAAGAAAAGGCGTACCGGGCGTACGCCCCCCCCCCCCCCCCCCAAACCCCTTAAAAAAGAGAGAGCGAGAGAACGAGAGGGTAAAACGAGAGAAAAGGAAAAAGGGGAATAAGAAAACGAGTAAACGCGTCGAATAAACCGGAGTTCCTTCCCGGGGACACCCTCATTCCTTTATTCCTTTTTCGGTTTTTAACTGGAATTCATTATTTATGGTCATAGTTGAAAAATTAAGCCAGCTAAAAGAAGGGGCAAAAGTAAAAAAACTAGTCTAGAAAACTTTGTATGGATGGCTACTAAATGCTTAGATTCCCGGAGCTTCCTGGATCCCCTTCCAGGGCGCCGCACTGTACCTGCTGGGGGGGCTAGAGCGGCCCCAAGACCCTCGCCGAACTTTTACACCTCCCCTAATACGAATTCCTGGATCCGCACCTAACAGGGCATTGCGAACTTCATAAATACGTCACAGGTTCTACATAGTGTGTTCAAGATTTCCTTGATACGACACACCATGTTTGCATGTCACGTGCCATTTCCGGTGTATTCCAAGTCTGCTGTATATTTCAAACTTACACCAAATGTTAATGTTACATATAAAACACCAAATTATCAGCACTTTTGTTTATTAAGCAGCATGAATGAAAAGCATCACAAAATAACAAAGTAAACGTTTCTATACTGGAAATAATTTATAACATAGTGTAACATTGCACATAAAATAACAGTTTTCTGTCTCGGTAGATTATAATACGTTTATATAAATTTGTTAAAACCGAAATTGATTGAAAATTTTTTATCTAACAAATGTTTGTAATATTAACTAATTAAGAGCAATTCTCTGTAACCACCAAAATATGACGGCACGCAATTAAAGCAATGATAGTTTTAGTTATTATAAATTGAAGATCTTATGACAATAAGCTAAAAATTACATTACAAGATTAATGTATTCTTTGTTGTTTCCATGGAAACGGAGGTTGAAATATGTATATGTGGCTATTCATACTCAGTTGAGCAATTTTGAATAAAAACTTTGAAAATTACTAAAATGAGCATATAATATTGTACTATCTAAAAGTTGTTGTATTTTACTACAAAATGAAGGTAGAAAAAGTTTGAAAAGTATGATACAAGTAATTTCAAAATTAAATTTTATAAAACTTGGTTGAAATTCAAAGGCTATTTTGTGGCACGATTCTAAGAAAAGTCAGCTATTTGACATTTTATCACTTGTGTTTTTTAAAAATTCAGTTTAATCTTACTCAGATGCAATGCAAAAATCAATGGGCAAACCAGTACAAATTTAGATATTAAGAAACAAATATGGCCTCAAACAGTGGTTTACCTTGTCTTTTTGGTTATTGGATGTACCAAATTACCTCCCTTTGTGGTACTCTTTTGCTGGAGATTTAGCAGAAGACAAGAAACATGGAGGGAAATTTGTTTACGAGAACTGCTATCTTTTAAAATAACTAATTAACTATGTGTTCCTTAAATAGATTTTTAAAGAATAGTAAAAGTGCATGTGAAGGTGACACTGTACTGTTGAAAACGTTGTCCTATGATGAAAAGATTAGCATTTTGTCAGAATGCTCTCTTTTTCTTTCTGAGTTCTCTGAAAAGCTAACAATTTGTTCACAACACAGAGACATGTGTTTTGATGAAGTAAAAAAGAGAAAAAAACGTAAAGTGTGTGGCATTGGGTCAATTAGTCCACTTCTTTCCCAGCATACCACTTCAAAGGTTGGAGATCGCCACATATCTGCAGAGATGCACACAAGTGTTGCTAAGACGACAGGCGTTTTTATTCCTGTTGGAACACGTAAGAATTATTTAAAAGTAAATGTGAGAATTAGGCCAAATAGAATTATATGTACGTTTCCTGTTTCATTCCTGAAAAAAATAGGGTATGTAGGTAGGCATTTAAAAAAAAAAAATTTTGTTTACCTAGAGTGAATGGGGAGTAGATTTCAAGTTTAACGGTACTTAAGCAAAAATGGCAGTAAAAATGTAAGGGTGGATATGAAAATCAGATAAGGCGGGGAAGCAGGAAACACATATATTATTTTATTTGGCCTAATAGGGCTGTCTCCCTATTTCAGTGCATTATAATTATTTAAAGTGTAAATTACATTAAAAAAATATTTTGACAGGCTGCAGAGGTTGAGAGAAAATATTCTGAATATATTTATATGATAGGTATAAAATAATGCTAATAATGAAAAAAAATATTTTGCCATGACACATTAAATGCCTTAGAAAAATACAAATAAATGTTTTTTTGCACACTGGGTGGCACATTTTTTTTTATTCAGGTAATTAATTGTGAACTCTTTCAATGACAATAATATATATAGTCTTTTTTACTTTTTTTTGTAGCCATTTGCAGACTTAGAAGCATAAATCATAGACAAATGTTTGGTCTTCTTAAAAACACTATAAAACAAACACATTGTACCAAAAATGAATAGATTATAAATAGTACTGAGAGCATAAAATTACAGATACTAAATTTAACAAAAAAACTACAAATACACTGGTATTAAAATGAAGAGCCTTAATTGTAATCATCTGTCTCTGCCTCCATTCAATCTTTGGTAATAGATGTCTTGGTATCTACTGAAGGGATTGAATTCAAATTTGGTCTACTCTACACATTTTTAGTCAAATGAGTTGTAGTGTTTTTTCTAGACAGTAGTAATGGTTAGGTCATGAACATTTGTTACAAATATACAAACTGACTTGAAACCTTTTTGTCTGAGATAAAGGTCAAACAGTGGAACAAAAAGCCATTTGGTTAATGGTTTGATACAAAGGTTTAAAACATTACCTCTAAATATACAGTCTAGAGATAACTTGTTTATAATTTTTTTATACCCTATAAACAAAGTTTAGAGTATATTGAAATCATATCTTGTAAGTGCAACTTGTTCTGAACTGTTCAATGGATTTTGATAAAATTGTACATGAAGGAAGTACATCACATGGGAGACATGCATGAAACAAAAATCCTTGCTCTCAGATATACTTAGGGATATAATTTGACTTTACAATTAGGGTTTTTTTCCATTTCAGATTGTCCAAATATCTAGAAAAAAATTCCTAATCTGCTTAATAGATTTTAATGAAAATGGACATGAATGGATTAACCAGTATTCCTTGTTAATACTTATTTGACCTTGAAATCAAAGTTGAAGGTCAAAGGTTATCAACAGTGGTACAATGCAATATATGATTCATCCACCAACTAAAAACCTACCTATATCTAAAAATGAAGGGATATGGACTATATATGCTATATATATAAAAGCATGATGAAGACAATTCCAATTATTTGACCTTGAAATTAATGTCCAAGGTCAAAGGTTTATTAATAGTGATACACAATAATATTATTGATATATCATCCAATCAAAAACCAAATACCTATGTAGATAGATAAAAGTACAACATCCTAGACATATGCCATATGTTTGAAGAAGATTTCAGTTAGTTGACCTTGAAAGAACGATCAAGGTCAAAGGTCACTAACTATGAAATTAAACACACAAACATTATCAGGTGTGTTTACTTGCAAAAAACTATAAGTTTACCTCCATAGATAAAAAAGATACATCTCACAGAAGGCAAATTTTGTTGCCAAAACGTGTGAAAAAAAGAGGATATATTGAATATTCAGCAATTTTGATTTGCCTGTCAAATTTTTGAATATCATTTGCCCATAAAAAAATTTTTTTTCAAGTTGTAAAATAATATAGGTACTACTAAATTACAGCAAACACAAGTCTGAAAGAAGCTGACTTATTTTGGAAATTTATATTGAAAATTGGTGTTTTGGGGTCTCTTTATAAGAATTGACAACTTGACAATGCAATGGTATTTTGATAATGTGACAGCAACAAAAGTAATAAATCTATGGTATTGTGATAAATAAATAAGGTTAAAGTAGTCCTTTAATGTAATTTTGTTTCAAAACAGGCTTGTCCTTCAGAATTTAGCAAATTTATACCCAAAAATGTCCAATTTTAGTGGTTTTCCTATTAGATTTGCATAAAAAAACAGCTGTTGTGGTTACCATGGCAACCATGCATAACAATGACGAACCATACATGTTTTGTTTCTCTATGATTGGTACTTAACATAATAACAATGTTTCATCAAAATCTAAGGTCATTCGTGCCGAACCACTTTATAATATTTTTGGTGGTTACAGAGAATTGCTCTTAAATATCAACATCTGAAGAAGATAAAAATTATTAACGGAGTAACAGACTCATAAAACAGAAAGAAAAGTACAAGTTTAATAATGCAATCATAACATACAGAACATAAAAACACACACACAATGTAATGTGGTCTCGTATTGTTTGATAACAAACAAATTGTACAATTGTCAAGTATTGTTTGATAAAAATAATGCACACAAAATATAATATGGTCACGTATTGTTTAATAAAACAAAATTCACACCATATGGTCAAGCATTGTTTGATAGAGAATTCAGCTTTTAAGTGTACAACATCCTCACAAGTCAGGGTTTCTGTGTCCACATGTATCAACGAAACCTGACAAACTTAGGTAGGAAATTCCCGGGCTAGAAGTCACTGTTTTGATTGGCTACATCATACCTTAATTTAGCCAATCAAAAGCTCGCTTTTATTCACGACATGGTTAGGGATATCCCGATGTCAATTGTAAATAAACCAAACGGATGTATTGCATAGACCATGTAAAAACCAGTGTATTTTGTAGTGTAGTGTTAATAGTTTTTACTACCGCGTTATTTTTTAGTTGCGTTACGTTTTCTTTCCATTCAAGAATTAGTAAGAATGACTACTGCCAAACACTTGCTTGTTTCATGCAATTTCATTGGTTGATATTTTGAAGGTTGGACGTCATATGAAAATCTTCTAACCCGGGAATTTCCTATCTAAGTTTGTCAGGGTTTCGTGGACACATGTGGACATAGAAATCCTGACTTGGGAGGATGAGTGTAAAAGTACAAATATAGAGCAGTTCATTTCGCACATGTGATATGTTCAACAATTAAATGGAAACATTACTTAATTATTAGAAATGCAATTTACTGCACGACAAAAAAGACAAAAAATGAGTAGCCAAAATATTTCAAATAAAAATTAAGAAAGAACCGTGAAAACAATTCATATATGTGATGTATGCAGGTTAAATGTCTATTTTTGATTTTCGTCTATTTCTTCTTACTATGAAGATGACACATCTAGATCTACTATTAGCAAAACCGTTTTTCATGGATTACGTTCCTCGATTTCAAACCATAAACATTAAGGCGCTTTCTTTAAAACATATTTACATAACCATAAGCAGTTATTTTTATATCAACTGCAAGTAAAATATAGTTTCATGTTTTCCAGTCTTGCAGCTTCTAGATGATTATCAAAATATAAACATTGTTTTGTTGATCATCTGGATCTTGTAAACGTTTGATCGCAAGAACTTTGATCTGATGATGTGTGGGAATTATTTAGGGGTCCCTTTTAAAACAAAAAAAAGTTTCAACAATAACAAAAACTCAAAATGGTTCAAATAGCACTGCTCTTGGGGTTGTTTGAGACGGCTTAGAGATCACACTAAATGCTGTCAGGCTGCGAATATTTTGATTTACGGCCGGATTTTCTTCTTTGTTATGATCATAAATAAAATCTGGATGTTTTTCAAATGAAGGCGTAATTCTGCTTTTCTTTGGGTTAAATATTTTATTTTGATGAATTGTATTGTGGACATATATATTACTGATTTGTTGCGTTTCATTTAGGAACGGTAAAGGACTAGTATTGACACCAGCATCTTTCATCTGTGGTTGGACGCTTGCTTCGTCAGTAAATCTTATTTCTTTTTTCGGAAAATTATCTGAAACGAAAACATCGTTGTGATTTTCTGATTCATTCAGTTCAAGAATAGACTCCACCCGCAGAGGTGGTGATTTCTCCACGCTTTTATTTTGTATTTTCGTGGTGTCTTCTGCGAGATTATCGTCTGTATACGAGAGTGCTCTTTTTGAGAATCGTCTGTGCCTTGATTTATGTTGTGTTGTATCATTCACTTCGTCGTATTTGTCTATTGATAACAGAGTATCTGTAGATACTCTTCTGTCGTACTTTAAAGCAGTTTTATTTTCATTCTCGTCCATGTGCTTGAATGCCTCCTGAAAAAGACACATAATGCACAATTAGATAAATGCCGAAGTCGTCAAAGGTAAATGATTAAAATTTATAATGTCCACAATATTCAATGTGTGTGAGGTTCGTGTTTAGTTACAAGATCACTCCCTCAACAATCCTAATCTAAAAGCGGGTCGTGTTGAGTTACAGGATCGCTCCCTCAACAATCCTAAAGTAAAAGTGGGTCGTGTTGAGTTACAAGATCACTACCTCAACAATCCTAAAGTAAAAGTGGGTCGTGTTGAGTTACAAGATCACTACCTCAACAATCCTAAAGTAAAAGTGGGTCGTGTTGAGTTACAAGATTACTACCTCAACAATCCTAAAGTAAAAGTGGGTCGTGTTGAGTTACAAGATCATTACCTCAACAATCCTAAAGTAAAAGTGGGTCGTGTTGAGTTACAAGATCATTACCTCAACAATCCTAAAGTAAATGTGCTCGTTTTTTAACATTTTTACCCTAATTACCCTAAAGGACCAACGAGTCGATAGGTGTGCACGATTGGGGAGCGTGTTAGCAGGGAATCCTGCGTATCACGCGACTTCCTCACCGAACAGCTACATGGTCCTTGAACGATACCATGAAAGAACCCACAGTGCATTTGCGTACAAAAACATACTACAGAAGCATGCGCGGCTTCCAAAGTACGCCAGTGCTTGGGTACCACACAGAGGCAAACGGAATCACGGTTGACCTCTAATCACATGCTGGCGGACATTGATTTAAACCCAATAGTTAGACAAAGTAAAATCTGTTGCGGCGGACGAAGCTATTAGGAAGAAATTCGCTGCCCTTTGTCACTGCGGACCGAGCTCGTATGAGCTCGTAGGACTATCGCAGCCCAATGCGCCAAACTAAGACTACAGTAAAAATAAAACAATAAATAATAAATACTGAAAACTTTAACATCTGTTTCTAGCAAAGTACGAAGCAATCAACATATAACATCAAATAGATTTAAACAAATCTTGATGACGTAGATCGATGTGACATCTTTCCGACTGACTTCATATATATCGTAATATTATGTGAGTAAACACATTAAGTTTCGATTGTTTTATGGACTAGAATGGTTGATTATATATTCCCAGTTAGTGGTAAATATCTTATTTTATGACGTGCAAAACATTAGGCATTAGTAAAGCCATACATCAAAGGGACTACATTATATACATGGATTCAGACGCTGTCAAACGCCAGTAGGTTATTTGTTTACAATTGTGGTTGATACATGAACTAAAGATGAAAGTTGTTGAACATGAAATCAATGAGATCTGATTATTGTGGTTTAACTTGTTATATATGAGCACAAATAAATTTGAGCTTGGAAATTACAACGACAGTTTCGTTAACTCATTAGACATTTATATAATTAGTTACAAGATGAAACATGACCAGCATATTAAAGGTCTATTCCTTGTTTCATTTTTTAAGGTCTATATTTTGTTCCATTGTTTGAGGTCTATTCCTTGTTCCATTGTTTGAGGTTTATATTTTGTTCTATTGTTTGAGGTCTGTATTTTTTTCCGTTGTTTGAGGTTTATATTTTTTTCCATTGTTTGAGGTCTGTATTTTGTTCATTGTTTGAGGTCTATATGTAGTTCCATTGTTTGAGGTCTATATTTTGTTCCGTTGTTTGAGAACTATATTTTGTTCCATTGCTTGAGGTCTAAATATTGTTCCGTTGTTTGAGGTCTATATTTTGTTCCATTGTTTGAGGTCTATATTTTGTTCCATTGTTTGAGGTCTATATTTTGTTCCATTTTTTGAGGTCTGTATTTTGTTCATTGTTTGAGGTCTATATGTAGTTCCATTGTTTGAGGTCTGTATTTTGTTCATTGTTTGAGGTCTATATGTAGTTCCATTGTTTGAGGTCTATATTTTGTTCCGTTGTTTGAGGACTATATTTTGTTCCATTGTTTGAGGTCTATATTTTGTTCCATTGTTTGAGGTCTATAATTTGTTCCATTGTTTGAGGTCTATATTTTGTTCCATTGTTTGAGGGCTGTATGTTGTTCTTTGTTAATTACATGTTGTTTCATTATTGAAGGTCTATTTGTTGTTCCCTTGTTTAAGGTCTATATGTTGTTTTATTATTGAAGGTCTATATAACTTGTTTAATTTTTTAAGGTCTATGTATTGTTCCATTGTTTAAGGTCTATAGGTTGTTCCCTTTTTAACAATCGATATGTATATATTGAACTAAAGTAGTGTAATCTATTCAACAATAATGGTAAGTATAGCTAAGTTGTAAATCAGTGAATTATCTAAAACACACATCTCCAAATGTTAATTATATAAACATGCCCATCTCCAAAGTCTTTTCTTTTGACTACAAATTCTACTGAGAACTGAAATCTAATAAGTCAACTATTTGTTCGTGCATTTAAAACATATTATCTAAATAGATCCTGACGGTAACAGATTAACAGTTTCCTTATAGTAATTATTGATCATTTCAAGTTTGGAATGCCATAACATGTGAATTTAGCTAAACGAATTAAGTAACACAGAAATTGCAATTGATCTGCTTTAGAGTTCATAGATTCTGATCCCAAGGAATCTCCATAAAACTAAAAGTGAAACTTACTAAGAATCTATAATCCCAAGTGCATCGTAAGTGACATTCTCTCCATTATGTATACAGTGACATAATCTAATATTGCGTGCTATACCGTAGAACATGAAACGACCATTCAACAAATTGACAAAAAAAATATCTACATAGCCAGAGAAAATATAAATAAGGTTATCTTTCTTATACAGCACATTTAAATGATCTCTTTCTGAGAACGTAAGAAACATGTTTAAAAAGCCTTTGTTTCCTTTCTCGCAAAAATGTTGTATGTTGAAGAAGCTGATAAAGTCAAAATAATTTTAAAGTCAAGAACAACAACGTTATCATTTTGGTTCCTCCTTGTGGTAAGGCCTATTGATCCAATGTAAGTCTCTTGTGTGGTACTGCCTATTGGTCTAATGTAAGTCTCTTGTGTGGTAAGGCCTATTAGTCCAATGTATGTCTCTTCTGTGGTAAGGCCTATTAGTCCAATGTAAGTCTCTTGTGTGGTAAGGTCTATTGGTCCAATGTAAGTCTCTTGTGTGGTAAGGCCTATTGGTCCAATGTAAGTCTCTTGTGTGGTAAGGCCTATCGGTCCAATGTAAGTCTCTTGTGTGGTAAGGCCTATTGGTCCAATGTAAGTCGCTTGTGTGGTAAGGCCTACTAGCCCAATGTAGGTCTTTTGTATGGTACTGCCTATTGGTCCAATGTAAGTCTCTTGTGTGGTAAGGCCTATTATTCCAATGTAAGTCTTGTGTGGTAAGGCCTATTGGTTCAATGCAAGTCGCTTGTGTGGTAAGGCCTATTGGTCCAATGTAAGTCTTTTGTGTGGTAAGGCCTATTGTTCCAATGTAAGTCGCTTGTGTGGTAAGGCCTATTAGTCCAATGTAGGTCTTTTGTATGGTACTGCCTATTGGTCCAATGTAAGTCTCTTGTGTGGTAAGGCCTATTAGTCCAATGTAAGTCTCTTGTGTGGTAAGGCCTATTGGTGCAATGTAAGTCGCTTGTGTGGTAAAGCCTATTAGTCCAATGTAAGTCTCTTGTGTGGTAAGGCCTATTAGTCCAATGTAAGTCTCTTGTGTGGTAAGGCCTATTGGTCCAATGTAAGTCGCTTGTGTGGTAAGGCCTATTGGTCCAATGTAAGTCTCTTGTTTGGTAAGGCCTATTAGTCCAATGTAAGTCTCTTGTGTGGTAAGGCCTATTAGTCCAATGTAAGTCTCTTGTGTGGTAAGGCCTATTGGTCCAATGTAAGTCTCTTGTGTGGTAAGGCCTATTAGTCCAATGTAAGTCTCTTGTGGTAAGGCCTATTGGTCCAATGTAGGACTCTTGTGTGGTAAGGCCTATTGGTCCAATGTTAGTCTCTTGTGGTAAGGCCTATTGGTCTAATGTAAGTCTCTTGTGTGGTAAGGCCTATTAGTCCAATGTAAGTCTCTTGTGTGGTAAGGCCTATTGGTCCAATGTAAGTCTCTTGTGTGGTAAGGCCTATTGGTCCAATGCAAGTCTCTTGTGTGGTAAGGCCTATTAGTCCAATGTAAGTCTGTTGTGTGGTAAGGCCTATTGGTCCCATGTAAGTCTCTTGTGGTAATGCTCATAAGTCCAATGTAAGTCTCTTGTGTTGTAAGGGCTATTGGTCCAATGTAAGTCTCTTGTGTGGTAAGGCCTATTAGTCCAATTAAGTCACTATTGTGGTAAGGCCTATTAGTCCAATGTAGGTCTTTTGTATGGTACTGCCTATTGTCCAATGTAAGTCTCTTGTGTGGTAAGGCCTATTAGTCCAATGTAAGTCTCTTGTGTGGTAAGGCCTATTAGTCCAATGTAGGTCTCTTGTGTGGTAAGGCCTATTAGTTCAATGTAAGTCTCTTGTTTGGTAAGGCCTATTGGTCCAAAGTAAGTCTCTTGTGTGGCAAGGCCTATTGGTCCAATGTAAGTCGATTGTGTGGTAAGGCTTATTAGTCCAATGTAGGTCTTTTGTATGGTACTGCCTATTGGTCCAATGTAAGTCTCTTGTGTGGTAAGGCCTATTGGTCCAATGTAATTCTCTTGTGTGGTAAGGCCTATTAGTCCAATGTAAGTCTCTTGTGTGGTAAGGCCTATTAGTCCAATTAAGTCGCTTGTGTGGTAAGGCCTATTAGTCCAATGTAGGTCTTTTGTATGGTACTGCCTATTGGTCCAATGTAAGTCTCTTGTGTGGTAAGGCCTATTAGTCCAATGTAAGTCTCTTGTGTGGTAAGGCCTATTAGTCCAATGTAGGTCTCTTGTGTGGTAAGGCCTATTAGTCCAATGTAAGTCTCTTGTGTGGTAAGGCCAATTGGTCCAATGTAAGTCTCTTGTGTGGCAAGGCCTATTGGTCCAATGTAAGTCAATTGTGTGGTAAGGCTTATTAGTCCAATGTAGGTCTTTTATATGGTACTGCCTATTGGTCCAATGTAAGTCTCTTGTGTGGCCTTTTGGTCCAATGTAAGCCTCTTGTGTGGTAAGGCTTATTGTTCCAATGTAAGTTTCTTGTGTGGTAAGGCCTATTAGTCCAATGTAAGTCTCTTGTGTGGGAAGGCCTATTAGTCCAATATAGGTCTCTTGTGGTAAGGCCTATTGGTCCAATGTAAGTCTCTTGTGTGGTAAGGCCTTATGGTCCAATGTAAGTCTCTTGTGTGGTAAGGCCTATTAGTCCAATGTAAGTCTCTTGTATGGTAAGGCCTATTAGTCCAATGTAAGTCTCTTGTGGTAAGGCTTATTAGTCCAATGTAAGTCTCTTGTGTGGTAAGGCCTATTAGTCCGATGTTAGTCACTTGTGTGGTAAGGCCTGTTGGTCCAATGTAAGTCTCTTGTGTGGTAAGGGCTATTTGTCAAATGTAAGTGTCTTGTGTTAAGGCCTATTTGTCCAATGTAAGTCTCTTGTGGTAAGGCCTATTGGTCCAATGTAAGTCTCTTGTGGTAAGGCTTATTAGTCCAATGTAAGTCTTGTGTGGTAAGGGCTATTGGTCCAATGTAAGTCAATTTTATGGTAAGGCCTATTGGTCCAATGTTAGTCTCTTGTGTGGTAAGGCTTATTAGTCCAATGTAAGTCTTTTGTGTGGTAAGGCCTATTGGTCCAATGTAAGTCTCTTGTGTGGTAAGGCCTATTGGTCCAATGTAAGTCTCTTGTGTGGTACTGCCTATTGGTCCAATGTAAGTCTCTTATGTGGTACTGCCTATTGGTCCAATGTAAGTCTCTTGTGTGGTAAGGCCTATTGGTCCAATGTAAGTCTCTTGTGTGGTAAGGCCTATTGGTCCAATGTAAGTCTCTTGTATGTTAAGGCCTATTGGTCCAATGTAAGTCTCTTGTGTGGTACTGCCTATTGGTCCAATGTAAGTCTCTTGTGTGGTACTGCCTATTGGTCCAATGTAAGTCTCTTGTGTGGTAAGGCCTATTGGTCCAATGTAAGTCTCTTGTGTGGTAAGGCCTATTGGTCCAATGTAAGTCTCTTGTGTGGTAAGGCCTATTAGTCCAATGTAAGTCTCTTGTGTGGTAAGGCCTATTGGTCCAATGTAAGTCTCTTGTGTGGTAAGGCCTATTGGTCCAATGTAAGTCTCTTGTGTGGTAAGGCCTATTGGTCCAATGTAAGTCTCTTGTGTGGTAATGCCTATTAGTCCAATGTAAGTCTCTTGTGTGGTAAGGCCTATTAGTCCAATGTAAGTCTCTTGTGTGGTAAGGCCTATTAGTCCAATGTAAGTCTCTTGTGTGGTAAGGCCTATTGGTCCAATGTAAGTCTCTTGTGTGGTAAGGCCTATTGGTCCCATGTAAGTCTCTTGTGGTAATGCTCATAAGTCCAATGTAAGTCTCTTGTGTTGTAAGGGCTATTGGTCCAATGTAAGTCTCTTGTGTGGTAAGGCCTATTAGTCCAATTAAGTCACTATTGTGGTAAGGCCTATTAGTCCAATGTAGGTCTTTCGTATGGTACTGCCTATTGTCCAATGTAAGTCTCTTGTGTGGTAAGGCCTATTAGTCCAATGTAAGTCTCTTGTGTGGTAAGGCCTATTAGTCCAATGTAGGTCTCTTGTGTGGTAAGGCCTATTAGTTCAATGTAAGTCTCTTGTTTGGTAAGGCCTATTGGTCCAAAGTAAGTCTCTTGTGTGGCAAGGCCTATTGGTCCAATGTAAGTCGATTGTGTGGTAAGGCTTATTAGTCCAATGTAGGTCTTTTGTATGGTACTGCCTATTGGTCCAATGTAAGTCTCTTGTGTGGTAAGGCCTATTGGTCCAATGTAATTCTCTTGTGTGGTAAGGCCTATTAGTCCAATGTAAGTCTCTTGTGTGGTAAGGCCTATTAGTCCAATTAAGTCGCTTGTGTGGTAAGGCCTATTAGTCCAATGTAGGTCTTTTGTATGGTACTGCCTATTGGTCCAATGTAAGTCTCTTGTGTGGTAAGGCCTATTAGTCCAATGTAAGTCTCTTGTGTGGTAAGGCCTATTAGTCCAATGTAGGTCTCTTGTGTGGTAAGGCCTATTAGTCCAATGTAAGTCTCTTGTGTGGTAAGGCCAATTGGTCCAATGTAAGTCTCTTGTGTGGCAAGGCCTATTGGTCCAATGTAAGTCAATTGTGTGGTAAGGCTTATTAGTCCAATGTAGGTCTTTTATATGGTACTGCCTATTGGTCCAATGTAAGTCTCTTGTGTGGCCTTTTGGTCCAATGTAAGCCTCTTGTGTGGTAAGGCTTATTGTTCCAATGTAAGTTTCTTGTGTGGTAAGGCCTATTAGTCCAATGTAAGTCTCTTGTGTGGGAAGGCCTATTAGTCCAATATAGGTCTCTTGTGGTAAGGCCTATTGGTCCAATGTAAGTCTCTTGTGTGGTAAGGCCTTATGGTCCAATGTAAGTCTCTTGTGTGGTAAGGCCTATTAGTCCAATGTAAGTCTCTTGTATGGTAAGGCCTATTAGTCCAATGTAAGTCTCTTGTGGTAAGGCTTATTAGTCCAATGTAAGTCTCTTGTGTGGTAAGGCCTATTAGTCCGATGTTAGTCACTTGTGTGGTAAGGCCTGTTGGTCCAATGTAAGTCTCTTGTGTGGTAAGGGCTATTTGTCAAATGTAAGTGTCTTGTGTTAAGGCCTATTTGTCCAATGTAAGTCTCTTGTGGTAAGGCCTATTGGTCCAATGTAAGTCTCTTGTGGTAAGGCTTATTAGTCCAATGTAAGTCTTGTGTGGTAAGGGCTATTGGTCCAATGTAAGTCAATTTTATGGTAAGGCCTATTGGTCCAATGTTAGTCTCTTGTGTGGTAAGGCTTATTAGTCCAATGTAAGTCTTTTGTGTGGTAAGGCCTATTGGTCCAATGTAAGTCTCTTGTGTGGTAAGGCCTATTGGTCCAATGTAAGTCTCTTGTGTGGTACTGCCTATTGGTCCAATGTAAGTCTCTTGTGTGGTACTGCCTATTGGTCCAATGTAAGTCTCTTGTGTGGTAAGGCCTATTGGTCCAATGTAAGTCTCTTGTGTGGTAAGGCCTATTGGTCCAATGTAAGTCTCTTGTATGTTAAGGCCTATTGGTCCAATGTAAGTCTCTTGTGTGGTACTGCCTATTGGTCCAATGTAAGTCTCTTGTGTGGTACTGCCTATTGGTCCAATGTAAGTCTCTTGTGTGGTAAGGCCTATTGGTCCAATGTAAGTCTCTTGTGTGGTAAGGCCTATTGGTCCAATGTAAGTCTCTTGTGTGGTAAGGCCTATTAGTCCAATGTAAGTCTCTTGTGTGGTAAGGCCTATTGGTCCAATGTAAGTCTCTTGTGTGGTAAGGCCTATTGGTCCAATGTAAGTCTCTTGTGTGGTAAGGCCTATTGGTCCAATGTAAGTCTCTTGTGTGGTAATGCCTATTAGTCCAATGTAAGTCTCTTGTGTGGTAAGGCCTATTAGTCCAATGTAAGTCTCTTGTGTGGTAAGGCCTATTAGTCCAATGTAAGTCTCTTGTGTGGTAAGGCCTATTGGTCCAGTGTAAGTCTCTTGTTTGGTAAGGCCTATTAATCCAATGTAAGTCTTGTGTGGTAAGGCCTATTGGTCCAATGTAAGTCTCTTGTGTGGTAAGGCCTATTAATCCAATGTAAGTCTCTTGTGTGGTAAGGCCTATTGGTCCAATGTAAGTCTCTTGTGTGGTAAGGCCTATTGGTCCAATGTAAGTCTCGTGTGTGGTAAGGCCTTTAGGTCTCTGTTTTATCGTTCTATGACAAAGCTGGTTTAGTAACTTTTTGTTATACGTAAGTACACCTTTTTATTTCCTCTATTATACGTTCACCAATAGACTCTTTCTATTTCTTCTCTAAGACTTTCACCTTAGGAAACGTTCTTTTTCCTGTCTTATAATTTCACACATAGACACTCTCTATTGTTTCTCTAAAACTTTCATATAAGGACATTTTTTGTTTCTTTTTTATGACTTTCACAAATAAAAACTTTTTATTTCTTCTCTACGACACACCACAAAAACGGGCACTATGTTTTCTTTCTAAGACCTACATCAAATGACTCTTGTTTTCTCTCTAAGACTTAGAATGAAATCTTATTCGAAACTTACAGCAAACAACACCTTCTGGTACCTCTCGTAGGCGTTAATCACATGACATATTTCTGCACATAACATGGAACAACAATATTATTGTTATTATTTATCCGAATGCCTTTGTGGTTTTAAGTCTAGCTTGTATGATATAAGACTGGTATATAATATTTACATAAACTAAAGAAGTATTACACTTCGACAAAAAATAACTTAGGATTTATGATTTCAACGGTTAGATTCGATGGGGGTTATTAATATATGGTTCTACAACATGAAGGCAGTTTTAATGAAACTGTCTTACAATGAGGTAAATAAGTGACATTCTTACCTTGTTTTGAAACTTTTGCTCGTCCTTTTTATCTCTATCCGGAGACACAGCTCCCTTTTTATCTCTATCCGGAGACACAGCTCCCTTTTTATCTCTATCCGGAGACACAGCTCCCTTTTTATCTCTATCCGGAGACACAGCTCCCTTTTTATCTCTATCCGGAGACACAGCTCCCTTTTTATCTCTATCCGGAGACACAGCTCCTTTGAGACAACAGTACCGACACATCAGTACTATTACAGGTATCAGTACTGCTAGTAGTATTAACACACCAGCTGCTATGCCCACTATTAGTAGAATGTTGTTTGTTTCTGGTTCTGAAAAAAAGTTGTTTGTAATTGATTGTAAGGAAATCTGTAATGTTCCCAACAGAATGGGCAGTAACAATTAAATTAACAGATACGTATAACACACATCTACGTGATAATGGATGTAGGGGACAGACAGATTCCAAGATACGTATAACACACATCTACGTGATAATGGATGTAGGGGACAGACAGATTCCAAGATACGTATAACACACATCTACGTGATAATGGATGTAGGGGACAGACAGATTCCAAGATACGTATAACACACATCTACGTGATAATGGATGTAGGGGACAGACAGATTCCAAGATACGTATAACACACATCTACGTGATAATGGATGTAGGGGACAGACAGATTCCAAGATACGTATAACACACATCTACGTGATAATGGATGTAGGGGACAGACAGATTCCAAGATACGTATAACACACATCTACGTGATAATGGATGTAGGGGACAGACAGATTCCAAGATACGTATAACACACATCTACGTGATAATGGATGTAGGGGACAGACAGATTCCAAGATACGTATAACACACATCTACGTGATAATGGATGTAGGGGACAGACAGATTCCAAGATACGTATAACACACATCTACGTGATAATGGATGTAGGGGACAGACAGATTCCAAGATACGTATAACACACATCTACGTGATAATGGATGTAGGGGACAGACAGATTCCAAGATACGTATAACACACATCTACGTGATAATGGATGTAGGGGACAGACAGATTCCAAGATACGTATAACACACATCTACGTGATAATGGATGTAGGGGACAGACAGATTCCAAGATACGTATAACACACATCTACGTGATAATGGATGTAGGGGACAGACAGATTCCAAGATACGTATAACACACATCTACGTGATAATGGATGTAGGGGACAGACAGATTCCAAGATACGTATAACACACATCTACGTGATAATGGATGTAGGGGACAGACAGATTCCAAGATACGTATAACACACATCTACGTGATAATGGATGTAGGGGACAGACAGATTCCAAGATACGTATAACACACATCTACGTGATAATGGATGTAGGGGACAGACAGATTCCAAGATACGTATAACACACATCTACGTGATAATGGATGTAGGGGACAGACAGATTCCAAGATACGTATAACACACATCTACGTGATAATGGATGTAGGGGACAGACAGATTCCAAGATACGTATAACACACATCTACGTGATAATGGATGTAGGGGACAGACAGATTCCAAGATACGTATAACACACATCTACGTGATAATGGATGTAGGGGACAGACAGATTCCAAGACTCTAATGGTTATTGTCGAAGCAGTTTTTGTATTATCAGTGGTGTTAAATTATAATATCACTTAAGATTCACATATTAAAAGGCAAGACAGAATACTGCTGCCACCATTGTATGAATTCATCCTGCAAAGCCACGCCAAAAAAATTAGAAATCATTATGTAAACATCGACCTATTCTCATACTTCATAAGATATCTCAGAAACAAATATAACTGTTGTTAAATATTTAACTAAAATTTGAATTAAATTTATAATGAGAACGGATGTGATCTTACAGATGTTATATCACAGACGGTAACTTGTCTTATTAACCGCTTATAATGAGAACGCATGTTATCTTACAGATGTTATATTACAGACGGTAACTTGTCTTATTAACCGCTTAAAATGAGAACGCATGTTATCTTACAGACGGTAACTTGTCTTATTAACCGCTTATAATGAGAACGCATGCTATCTTACAGACCGTAACCCGTCTTTAAACCGCTTATAATGAGAACGGATTTTATCTTACAGATGTTATATTACAGACGGTAACTTGTCTTATTAACCGCTTATAATGAGAACGCATGTTATCTTACAGATGTTATATTACAGACGGTAACGTGTCTTATTAACCGCTTATAATGAGAACGCATGTTATCTTACAGATGTTATATTACAGACGGTAACTTGTCTTATTAACCGCTTATAATGAGAACGCATGCTACCTTATAGACCGTAACCCGTCTATAAACCGCTTATAAGAGAACGGATTTTATCTTACAGATGTTATATTACAGACGGTAACTTGTCTTATTAACCGCTTATAATGAGAACGCATGCTATCTTACAGACCGTAACCCGTCTATAAACCGCTTATAATGAGAACGGATGTTATCTTACAGACGGTAACCAGTCTATAAACCGCTTATAATGAGAACGTATATTATCTTACAGACGGTAACCAGACTATAAACCGCTTATAATGAGAACGGATGTTATCTTATAGATGGTAACCAGCTTTCTATAAACTGCTGGTTGTGAGAAAACATTTTGAAGATTAAAAAGAAAATAACCGGTCGTTAGTATTTTATATATGTGAAACCTTATATTTTATTAAGCTATCTATCCAAAAAGTAATATTGTACGACAGAACTGGTGTTACACCTGGGATTACTTCATACTTAGTATAATTCTGCAATTCGTAACAGTTCAAACACGAAATGCCTTCATCGATCGTAGAAAACAATAATATAACTTGCCTGTTGTATCATCATTTTTATCATCATTTTTATCATAATCTATCATCTCAATACATTCCTCGTCAGATAATTCCATTTACAACAAATAAATCACAACATAAACCAAAAATATGATTGGCGTATCCTTTATACCTCCATGATAAGTTATAACAAATAAATCACAACATTTATCACATATCCTTACAACTCCATAACAATACAGCCAGATATTAACACAATAACCTGCACCTTCTGTCTTTATAAAACTTTGTCATACACTTATGTTATGAGACAATATGGTTGGCATCAAGTACTCTTGTGATACAAGGGTCTATCCCATGATAAATACTAATATGTTACTCCACAGACAAAAATGTTACTGCAGGAATTTAATTATTGGTCGGAATATCCAATTCAATATTCAATACACTATATGATAATTGGTTTCAGTTAATTATTGTAAAGGAGATTAACTGTACACAGAATTAGACACAATGTATGCCAGGTTAATCAAATAACGTAATTCATGGCCTGACATGCACCATTAAAATAGTCTTTCTTCGCACATTACATAATGTCGTGACAAAACTCATCTTAATAAAACAAATTCGAATATTAACAACAATAATACTGCCATTAAATACAAACTTAGATTTTAATCAAATTAATTTGTTTTGCATTAATTTAGGGAATTTATCGTAATAAAAAAAGTATGTATTGTTTCCATCATTAAATTCAACTTGTTGTAAGATAAACATAACCAGTACTGATGTAGAGTACCCATATCAGAACCAGAACTGATGTAGAGTAGCCATATCATAACCAGTACTGACGTACAGTAGCCATATCAGAACCAGTACTGATGTAGAGTAGCCATATCATAACCAGTACTGACGTAGAGTAGCCATATCAGAACCAGTACTGACTTAGACTAACCATATCAGAACCAGTACTGACGTAGAGTAGCCATATCAGAACCAGTACTGATGTAGAGTAGCCATATCAGAACCAGAACTGATGTAGAGTAGCCATATCATAACCAGTACTGATGTAGAGTAGCCATATCATAACCAGTACTGACGTAGAGTTGCCATATCAGAACCAGTACTGATGTAGAGTAGCCATATCATAACCAGTACTGACGTAGAGTTGCCATATCATAACCAGTACTGACCTATAGTATCCATGCATATCAGAACCAGTACTGACATAGATTAGCCATATCAGAAGCAGTACTTACCAATAGTAGCCATATCAGAACCAGTAATGAGATTGAGTAGACATATCAGAGGCAGTACTTACGTAGAGTAGCCATATCAGAACCAGTACTGACGTAGAGTAGCCATATCAGAACCAGTACTGATGTAGAGTAGCCATATCAGAACCAGTACTGACGTAGAGTAGCCATATCAGAACCAGTACTGACTTAGATTAACCATATCAGAACCAGTACTGATGTAGAGTAGCCATATCAGAACCAGTACTGATGTAGAGTAGCCATATCAGAACCAGTACTGATGTAGAGTATCCATATCAGAACCAGTACTGACATAGACTAACCATATCAGAACCAGTACTGATGTAGAGTAGCCATATCAGAACCAGTACTGATGTAGAGTAGCCATATCAGAACCAGTACTGATGTAGAGTAGCCATATCAGAACCAGTACTGACGTAGAGTAGCCATATCAGAACCAGTACTGATATAGAGTAGCCATATCAGAACCAGTACTGATGTAGAGTAGCCATATCAGAACCAGTACTGACATAGAGTAGCCATATCAGAACCAGTACTGACATAGACTAACCATATCAGAACCAGTACTGACATAGACTAACCATATCAGAACCAGTACTGACATAGACTAACCATATCAGTACCTTAAACGAAGTACAGTACCTGACAAAATACGTATTGATGCAAAATTGTCTTAAATTTGTTTGGACAACATTCAATTCCTCGTAATTTACAAGAAAAATTGCGCGTGAATGTGATTTTAATTTTGTCAACCAGTTTTTTAATGAAATGATAAGTGATGATACCTTCGTCTGAGCTGACAGTTGTTGTTGGCTGCGATTGCTCTGATATAATTTGAGTTGTCGTACTTTGTATTGTAGACATTGTAGAAATTGGCGTCGACGTCGTTCTTGGCGTAGTCGTAGTAGTTGTTGGTGTGGTCGTAGTGGTTGTTGGTGTAGTTGTAGTTGTTGTAGGAGTTGTTGTCGTTGTTGTTGGTGTGGTCGTTGTTGTTGTAGGAGTTGTTGTCGTTGTTGTTGGTGTGGTCGTTGTTGTTGTGGGTGTAGTTGTTGTTGGTGCAGTGGTAGTGGGTGTAGTCGTGGTTGTGGGTGTTGTTGTCGTTGTAGGTGTTGTGGTCGTCGTTGGGTTGGTAGTTGTGGTGGTTGTCGCTGAAGTTGTTGTAGTTGGCATCGGGGTTGTAGTGGTTGTCGTGGTTGTTGCTGCAATATAAAGGAACAATAATATCGACGTATCATATATACATGTATATAAGTCTAGAGGATTATCTAAAGATACCAATGAAGACGTTTCTATATTACATAAATACATTAATAAATAAAACAAATTTTTCAAACTTCTGACAGCCTTCTTCAGTTTCAAATATTTATGTATAAACAAGTGTTAAAATTGTACTCAGTAATGGTTGTCGTGACTATTTGAGTTTGTTAATATTGATCTTGAACTTCCTCATACTTGAGAGCACAGATAATTAATTCTTCATAAGGATGTTCTGTATAGTTGCTTGAAATGAGCTAATTCATTAATTTCACGTTAAATTCGCATGAACACTAAAGTGAAATGGTCAGGTTCATTCGAAAAATTATTTTAAATGATAATGATTCATTTATGAAAACAGCAAAAAAAAAGGAGAAATAAATTTTTTTTTATTACAATTGGGTCGTAATAGTAATGTTTAATTTAGGAAAAACTAAGATTTCTATACTGCTATAAATTCAAAGCATACACTAGTAATCTAGTGATACACATTACTCTGTGGATTCAAGTTTCCATACTGTAAATCAATGATAATTGTCAGAACCGCCTTCTTGCTTTTTATAATTTTAGAACTCTATTGATGGGACTTTAATGGTGACGCGTGATCTTTTATTAGTTTGTACCTGGTTCATGTTTTTACAATATTAATAATTAAATCGACGGTTTTAGAGAAAATCAATCTTCACTCTTTTTATTATGATTGCATTATTTGACTTTGTCTGGTGATCACTTACAAATCATTAAGTATGATCCCTGTATGTGACTAGATTGTTCTTATTTTCACTTTTCTTTCTTACACATTATCAAAAACGTTACCCTGACACACTCTCACATTCAATAATACAATAGCAAGGAAACCGACTTAACAACAAGAGCCGAAGGTCAAAGGGCGATATCAATTTTCCTAGTAAATCTAGTCCTGGTATCAATTTTCTTAGTAAATCTAGTCCTAGTATCAATTTTCCTACTAAATCTAGTCCTGGTATCAATTTTCCTAGTAAATCTAGTCCTCGTATAGATTTTCCTAGTAAATGTAGTCCTGGTATCAATTTTCCTTGGGAAATACTCAAAATGCAGACTATTTTTACTATTCAGGAATAATAGCCCAGTACTGAATATACTAGGAATAATTAACTGTATATAGAAGAATTTATCAAATATCTTATAAAATTATTACTTTTCACTGTAAACACTTCTTATGTAGTATATGTATAGTAAGTATATAAAACATCAATTAACAGACCTGATCTTTTTATAAAACGAATTCTATTCACTGTAAACAGTTCTCACTTATTTAAGTAACATTGCAAAATATCAATTCACAAACATGATTTTTTCATGATGAACACTTTTTATCCCATCAAAGTAATATATATATTGATGTAATGAAAGAAGATTATCAAAATAGGTCGTTGATCTATTTAACTAATAAAATCTGTGGAATAGAAATATTTTACCAGTAAAAATAGTCTGGGGGACTTACTTTACAACCTGACTAATTTTACTGTTAAAGCCTAGAAATATTTGAACAGTAAAAATAGTCCTGGTGACTTATTTTACTACTGGATTTATTTAACACTGTTATTATTAATATTGGAATTGATTTGATAGGCCCTTTCTTAGAAAATGACAAACCTATCTCTAATAATGGTTACAAGTAAGAATAACACAATTTGATGAAATCATTCCTATTTTCTAACTATATATTAAATTTATCTCATATTTTCAATTGATAATTACAGTAAAACACATTTCTGTTTTTATTAAATTTACTTCACATACTGCAGAATTAAAATCAATTTTATGAGGAATAGTTTTTGGTTATATTTAAAATTCAACTTCAATAACCATCAAGTAAAGCTATTAAATTTTAATATTTAATTTGCTCTTAGGCTGAAATCTGATTGATATATTCAAATGGGTAAAATGACACGAAATTCAGCTAAGTCGAGGTATTATAAGTAAAATGATAAAAGATGTACATTCAATTAAAATAAGCATTGTGAACTGTTGTTAACACAGGAACGTACAGCGTATATCTAAAAAATTATTCTCACCATTGAATTCCTAAAGAGTCTTCTTACGAACAGTTTTCTGTTAATCATGTTCATGATATCACTTAACATCCGAAAAAAACTCATTCTTTTATGTTAACAAATGGACCTTACCTTGACCTACATTGAAATATCCCATATACATATAGTAACGTGAGAAACGGAAAAAATATTGTGACGAATAATATCGTTTATTATGTTATTTTGAATTTGAACAATGTTTTCATTCTATATTTTACTGTGCGTTTCAACGTTGCCGCGCTACAAAATTAGGCCACGTAAATTACATTTCTCGTTTCATAGAAAAAATATAAATCAAGCAATATACAATTTCCACTCACTGTAAAACATAAATACACTCCAGGCGAATAATCAATGTATGTGGCATTCTCATTTAAAGGAACTGGTTAATGTCGGTGGTTATCAGTTACTCGGTCATTCATTTTTTTATACAAGCACCTCAATTCTAGTACCGTACGTCAATTTTATGTCCATTTCTATACCTAAAAGTAATTTGTAGGTCTGTTTCTAAACATCCATGTCAATTTAGAGGTTCACGTCCCTTAACTTACAGACATGTCAATTTTAGGATTCGTTTCCATACCAACATCATTTTAGGTCCGTACTAACCGTACTTAACATATACGTCAGCTGTAGGTCAATACTCAAACAGTCAATTTTAGGTTCATTTCTATACAAATACGTCATTTGAAAATCCGTTGTTTCTAATCATTATATGAGATATATTACTATACATATAAGTCCATTGTAGGATTAGTTCTGAACATACATATTAATGTTTCTTTAGTTTTAATACACAAACATCAATTGTTGGTCCCTTCCAACGAACGAGCTTCAAATGTACGTCCCTTTCGGTACAGCCAGGTCAAGGTAAGGTCCGTTTTTATATTTTCATGTAAATTTTAAATTCCACTTTCAAACATACTCGTGGACTCTGCTACTTTCGAATTAATTTAATGTTAATCCATAATTGTAATACATACGTTGACAGTTGGTATAATCCACACACTTTCTTTAGATCAATAATCAACTTTACAACTATGTACAACATTTCAACCATCCACCTTATTTTCCACATGACTCGTTATATACCAAAGATTTTTTTCCATTTCCAAACATACTCGTGGACTCTGCTACTTTCGAATTAATTTAATGTTAATCCATAATTGTAATACATACGTTGACAGTTGGTATAATCCACACACTTTCTTTAGATCAATAATCAACTTTACAACTATGTACAACATTTCAACCATCCACCTTATTTTAAACATGACTCGTTATATGCCAAAGATTTTTTTCCATTTCAGCACGTTTTATCTCCCTCAATGCAGCCCGTTCTTCTCGTTCCGACGCTTGTATATCCTTCTATCCCGTAGTGGATGCTAAATGTAACGGAGTTGAAGTTACTTCGTTACAATGAACTTTCGTATCGCAAGTGAGGCCAGATATGTACGGGGAAATGGAAGATATTTTGGGGATATGCTAGGAAATTTTACTTGTATGACCCCCAATGGGCTAAGTGTTGTAGATTATATGATTGTATCGGAACCTCTCCTTTCCTCAGTTCAATATTTTAAAACTAACAACTTTACTTATTTATTAGAACAATTACAAACAGAAATGTATTTAAAATGTAAATTGGATACAATAAACTGTAACTTTAGCTTTGAAAATAATTCAGGATGGACTGAAAATATCTTATTTAAATGGGACAAAGAAAAATCAAAAATAAAACTTATTTCCTATTTTGAAGATATAAACCATATTAATAATATAGTGAATTTTGAAACAAAAATATTTAATGATGACCAGGAAGGTGTCGATGGGGCTACAATCAATCAATCAATCAATCAATCAATTCTTTATTTCCTCTAAACAGAGATTACAATAAACAAATAAGTGAAGTAATAATATACATGTGTAGTATGAATAATTAAAAGTTATAGAATGACATAGTTAAGTATAGCTATAATGTACATGCGATATATAAATATCAGTCTTTAGTACATATATCCGTAATTAACATTGAAGTTATGAGTATGCCTTGAGCACCATGTCTTGCTAACAACGTCGTTATTAGGTATCTATAAAATGCTTTTCAGCATACGGTTGTATTCGGCAGCAGCTCGGATGACATGTGTGAAGCACAGGGCACGAAATTCGGATAAACCAAAGTCTTCAAAATCAGTAGAGGGCGCTTTCCCGAGTAGTACACAATATAGAGACGTTGAGTCGTAACAGCTTAACTCAACATACAAATCTAAGTGAAAGTTCTCAATAATAAGTTCGAAGAAAGTGTCTCTTTGGTTAGCTGTGAAAGGGCACTCGCAGGACGAATGCATCATTACGTCTGAAAAGCTTTTATGACATAATTTACAGTCATTATTGTAAGAAGTAGGAATTGTGACGATTAACTTAGCGATCAAGAAAGAAGTCCGGAGTTCAGATGTTGACGGAGGCCATTTCCATATATTAGCGACAGCTACGCTTGAATGTATTTGGTGGAATCTTGAGAAATCACGGTCGGAAGTGATACGAGTTTGCCATAATCCTTGTTGGGTGGAGTTAATAGCGAGTGTCACTATTTTCTTCCAGTTAGACTTGCTCGGAAAATCACCCGAGCTGAAATAACTCTGTTGACACAAATGGTATTTCTGTGCAATAATGTCGGGAATGAAGCCATGACTGGAGTTAACGTTTGGAAAACATGTAAAAAGACGTAACAAGAACATTTTCTTTGGAAGACTGGCGGTTTCCATTCTGCAAAATTTTCCGAACAGATAGAGTTTACGTTTTTCTACTTCACATATTAGAGGGTTCAGACCTAGCATACTTTCACACATATCAGATCTGGTTCTAGGGTGAAACCTCTGCATGTCGTTTGCAATAAAGTGTTGGAGGCGATTTAGGTGTTTAATGTCATGATTCCTTAAACCATACCAGAATTCACACCCATACAGGCAGGTAGGTATGACGACCGTTTTATATAGTTTTAATATCGCGAGTGGGTTGATATTTTCAGTTCGAATATTTGCAATAGCAAAGTATGCATTACGGCCTTTCCTGTATGCTGAATTAATTTTGTTTGTCGATTTTAAATTGTCAGATAATCATGATATTAAACAGCAAATAAACTTTATAGGAAGAAATATTAGAAACAACTTCTCAAATTCGCATATACTGAATAATTTACGAAGTAGATTTTTTGATTAAAAAAGAGCTTAAAAAAGCAGTTAAACATGAAAAAGCTAAAGAAAGAGAAGAGATATTCAAAAAACTGGAAGCTCATTTTAGTCATAAAGACCAGGAATACTGGAAAATGCTTAAATCTATGAAAAAATGAAGACATATTTATTAATTTAGACAAAATTACCAACCATTTTAAACATCAGGATATATGTAAAAACATTGACAAAGATTTTAAAGAATTTATAATTAATAAATTAAATTTAGTGGAAAAAGAAATGTGTTATAATGAATGCACAGACAGGCCAATAGGTATATCTGAAATTAAAAGTGTTATTAAAAAAATAAAATATAATAAGTCAGGTGGACCTGACCGCATTTAAATGAAATAATAAAATACATTTCAATTGAAATCAATATTTAAGTTATTTAATCTAATATTAAAGACCGGATGTTATTCAAAGTCATGGGGAAAATCTTTTATAGTTCCTATATTTAAGAATGGGGATAAAGATGATTTAAATAAATTACAGACTATCTAACATAACATGTACTTACGTAACGGAGGTGTGGTCAGATATATACGGGAGCTGTATGGTCCTGGTCCTACAGTATCTAACATTACATGTACTTACGTAACGGAAGTGTGGTCAGATATATACGGGAGCTGTATGGTCCTGGTCCTACACTATCTAACATTACATGTACTTACGTAACGGAAGTGTGGTCAGATATATACGGGAGCTGTATGGTCCTGGTCCTACACTATCTAACATTACATGTACTTACGTAACGGAAGTGTGATCAGATATATACGGGAGCTGTATGGTCCTGGTCCTACACTATTTAACATTACATGTACTTACGTAACGGAAGTGTGGTCAGATATATACGGGAGCTGTATGGTCCTGGTCCTACACTATCTAACATTACATGTACTTACGTAACGGAAGTGTGGTCAGATATATACGGGAGTTGTATGGTACTGGTCCTACAGTATCTAACATTACATGTACTTACGTAACGGAAGTGTTGTCAGATATATACGGGAGTTGTATGGTCCTGGTCCTACACTATCTAACATTACATGTACTTACGTAACGGAAGTGTGGTCAGATATATACGGGAGCTGTATGGTCCTGGTCCTACACTATCTAACATTATATGTACCTACGTAACGGAAGTGTGGTCAGATATATACGGGAGCTGTATGGTTCTGGTCCTACAGTATCTAACATTACATGTACTTACGTAACGGAAGTGTAGTCAGATATATACGGGAGCTGTATGGTCCTGGTCCTACAGTATCTAACATTACATGTACTTATGTAACGGAAGTGTGGTCAGATATATACGGGAGCTGTATGGTCCTGGTCCTACACTATCTAACATTACATGTACTTACGTAACGGAAGTGTGGTCAGATATATACGGGAGCTGTATGGTCCTGGTCCTACACTAACTAACATTACATATACTTACGTAACGGAGGTGTGGTCAGATATATACGGGAGCTGTATGGTCCTGGTCCTACACTATCTAACATTACATGTACTTACGTAATGGAAGTGAGGTCAGATATATACGGGAGCTGTATGGTCCTGGTCCTACACTATCTAACATTACATGTACTTACGTAACGGAAGTGTGGTCAGATATATACGGGAGCTGTATGGTCCTGGTCCTACACTATCTAACATTACATATACTTACGTAACGGAGGTGTGGTCAGATATATACGGGAGCTGTATGGTCCTGGTCCTACACTATCTAACATTACATGTACTTACGTAACGGAAGTGTGGTCAGATATATACGGGATCTGTATGGCCATGATCCTACACTATCTAACATTACATGTACTTACGTAACGGAAGTGTGGTCAGATATATACGGGAGCTGTATGGTCCTGGTCCTACACTATCTAACATTACATGTACTTACGTAACGGAAGTGTGGTCAAATATATACGGGAGCTGTATGGTCCTGGTCCTACACTATCTAACATTACATGTACTTACGTAACGGAAGTGTGGTCAGATATATACGGGAGCTGTATGGTCCTGGTCCTACACTATCTAACATTACATGTACTTACGTAACGGAAGTGTGGTCAGATATATACGGGAGCTGTATGGTCCTGGTCCTACACTATCTAACACTACATGTACTTACGTAACGGAAGTGTGGTCAGATATATACGGGAGCTGTATGGTCCTGGTCCTACAGTATCTAACATTACATGTACTTACGTAACGGAAGTGTGGTCAGATATATACGGGAGTTGTATGGTCCTGGTCCTACAGTATCTAACATTACATGTACTTACGTAACGGAAGTGTGGTCAGATATATACGGGAGCTGTATGGTCCTGGTCCTACACTATCTAACATTACATGTACGTACGTAACGGAAGTGTGGTCAGATATATACGGGAACTGTATGGCCCTTGTCCTACAGTATCTAACATTACATGTACTTACGTAACGGAAGTGTGGTCAGATATATACGGGAGCTGTATGGTCCTGGTCCTACACTATCTAACATTACATGTACTTACGTAACGGAAGTGTGGTCAGATATATACGGGAGCTGTATGGCCCTGGTCCTACATCGTTCTCTACATTTAAGATGAACATGTAAGTGGAATTTGGCTCTAATCCTGTAATTTTCAACTCTCGCGTATCCTCTCCGACGACGGTTTCATGTTGTGTTCCTTTTAATCCAGGACCTTGATAATATACACTAAAATAAGATGAACACATTAAAAATTCCATTAATAAAACAGTGAAATTTGACTACAGAGGGCTTGAAACAACCGGAGCAAGTTGACTTAGAAATTTAACCATTTTTTTGGTCAAAAATCGGGATTAAATCTTTTCTTTTATTTACATTTTTAATGAATAGAAATTGACAACTCGTCAATTGTAACTATTTGGAAACAAAAAGGAAAATAATTATTGCATTCAAAAAATTGGTATGAAAAAAGAAGAGATCATCACATATTTCGTAAAGGCTGTTTCAAATGGAAACCGTTAATATTGTGTCAAAATCAAGGCATAAATATGCCAATAAGGTCATGTTGACTCCTTCCTTATATTTTAAAAACCGAAAAAATCGGCTAATATCCTTTCAATATGAATTGAATGAAAATAAATTCCGTTAAAATCTGATTTTTTGACATGTGACGAGAAGGGATTATAATTTTAAACTCGTGAAGAGATATAGATGAAATACGTACACGTAAAACCTGAAGCTCTTGCAATTAAAAAAATAAAAAATAAAACTATCACAAGCGAACTATTCTAATGTAAACAAAATAAAGAAAACCTTCAAAACTGGATACAAAAATTTCAACACATAATAGAAATGACTTTTTTTTCACTTTTAGTACCTTGTTTGCAAAAGCCGTTAACATTGCGCGGAAAAATGTTAAGCACTCCCGAATATTTTTGTTTTTTGTTTATTATAAATAAAGTTTAATTTTGATGATTTTGGTCAGTATTAATTCTTTAATGTATAATTAAAAGGATGTAAGCGGTCTGGTGTGGAATTTTAATAAAGCGCGGTTTTCCTTCTGCGTGAAGCTTGCTCCGAATTTCTAATTTTTAAGTTAGAAAAGTAAGCATTGCAAGGAGGCAGATATCCGAAGCACAGAGATGGCAAATCATTGGCATGCATTTCACTGGTATGTCTTACAAGGCAATAGGACGTCAGCTTGGCTATCATTACACAGTCATTAGTCGTTTGGTGAGAAAACACACTGCCACGCAAGATGTTAAAGACCGTTCCCGATCTGGTCGACCATCTGCTACAATCCAACGTTAAGATAGGAGCCTTGGTAGATTGGTTACGCGAAACCGTTTGTGCAGCAAGCACCAATGTTTACCTGTTCGTAATTTGTCAGCCAGAACAGTAAGAAATCGCCTCAAAGCTGCAGGATTGAGGTCAAGAAGACTAATTTAACGCCCAATGCTTGATGATCTCCATCGCAGGGACATGTTACCCTGGTGCATAGCAAGACAAAAATAGAATCTTAGAACCTGGCGACGAATACGCTGTCAGATGAGAGCCGATTTTAACTCCATGTAACTGATGGGCAAACCCGTAATTGGAGTCATCAAAACACAGCTTACCTGCCAAGAAATATTGTTCCAACAGTGACTTTTGGTGGTGCTCAGTTATGGTATGGGGCTGTATCTCACATGATTGCAAACTGGATCAAGTAACACTCATTTGCAACCTTAATGGCGAAAAGTACGACCGGGACACGCTTACACCTGTAGTTGTGCCTCATGTTGAAAACAACCCGTTACAGTCAAGACCTGTTTTCATGAATGATAACGCTATACCTCATCTTTCCAGGGCAGTAAAGGGCATGGCCTGATCTCTATCCCAGTAGAGCATCAGTGGGATCCATTGGGTAGGTGATTACAAGCTCTGGAACCTACTTCTCAGAACATGCAACATTTCAAAGCTCATTTACACCGGGAATGGTGACATATAACGCTTCAACAAATTTTTTTTTGTTTTTAATATAGCCCATTTGTATTCAACAAATTCTATATGTTGTTATGTTAGGGTGGAATGGGTGCATATTAATAAAATATGAAAAGAATATGTCCACTAGGTCACCATGTAGAGCTTTAAAACGACATTCTACAGACCGGCGACACCGACCACGAGAGTAAATTACCATACACAAAACGTATATAAAATGACTTAACATAGTACATCTGAATTGCGCATTACGTATAAAGTTATTTTGCATTTTCTTTAAACATTACTAAAAAACGTATATAAATATAAGTTATTTAGTTATTTGGTGACTGATACGACTAAACTAAATAAGCGTTAAACTTCCTTTATTTCTATATCGCTTATTTTATGTGTACTCATAAAAAGGTATCGTTTTGGGGCTTTTCGGTCTATTCCCATCAAAATGGAAAGTATAATAAATTCTTACTTGTATCCTTTGACTATTCCATTTTTGGTGAGTAGACTTAAAGCATCCCAGGCTACCGTAAGGGACGTAACTCCTATGTCTGAGGCGTGGATGTTTGGTGGCGCTGTTGCTGGTTCTGTAATAGTACTAATTGTTTGATGCTTTGAGAATAGAAAAGTAACATTTTTATGAACTTACCAGTATAGTTAGTGAATTTAGTATTTTTCCTTTCTGATATTAAGTAATGTATATAAATTTTTTTCGATTTCTTTTGTTCTATTTTATTTTCTTTTTTCTGTGCAATACCTTGGTGTTATTTAAACAAATAATTCGTTATAAAATATGAAAATATGTATCGAAGATAAGTATCCTTCTAATCAGGTCTCAACCTTACTCAGAACTCTAGGGGTATATTTTACTTTTACGGTCTTTATGACAAATGTATCAGCACATGTACTCCTAAGAATAAAAATACTTTACTACGAAAATTGTGCTTACTTGTGTGTGGATGGGTGTAATTAACTGAGGTAGGATTTGACACCTCACCATTGACGGAGAGAGCTATCACGTACACTTTATACGTAAATGCAGGAACTAAAGGATAAATATCAACATTGTCTGTGGTAGATCCATTAACATTTAGCTCTTTAAAGGTGCTCACTGGTGTTATTGAATCAAAATGGACTTTGTATCCAGTTATGTTATATCCACAGTTGATATTCGTTACGTCCCACGTTACATTGGCACTACTCGCTGTCTTTTGTGACACCTTTATTCCAGTGGGTTCTGTTCCACAAAACCCTAAAATTGAGAAAAAATGAACAAATGTTTTATGTATAAGAAGACTACATAAAGTAGAGTTTTAATTTTGTTATTTATATGTAGTATCTATTTTTTATATCTCTCATTTCGTTTCCACATATGCAGTATTACAATGTTATTACATAAACTAATGTTGGTGACTCCTCTGTACCTGGGATTAATGTAAGAAAGTGTGTTATTTAGCTAGTATAAATACAGGGATGACGATAAACATATTCATAACTATAGTCATAGGAATATATTTCTATTTATCTATTTATTTTTATGAAGACGAAACTGAATTCTTATAATTAATTCTTCTAAATGATATTTTATAAGTTATTACGATTTGCCTATTAATTTCATTATACAAGGCTTAATTTGAATGATATTTTTGAACTAACCGACAGTTTCAAAATTATGTAATTTATTATTATATTATAGAAAAAAATTGTTACAGAAATGAACATTAAACACTAACCTGACACAAAGGAAATTGAAAAATACTGAAATAGTCCAGTAATTAAAACAATCTCTTTCAACGTATTATGCATCTTATTGCACATTTAAAATTGTTGACTTTTGATTGATTTATGTGAAATTTCTTTTCAAATTTGATTTCAAAGGTTTTATATACTAAAGATTAAATTAAATTCTGATAGGACGAGTTCCATTTACAGGTCTGTAAATTGATTGGTCAAAATTCCTACATTTCATTTGAGAAAAACAACATGGAAAGGTAACTAAAATTAAGGCATATTATGAAATTGATTTTTCAGAGAGTTTCTAAAATTTCTTTTCACGGAAAATATCCGATGCATAGTTTATCATAATTGAGGTGATATGTTCATACAGCGTAGACAAATTATCAGCTGTCGATTTTATTTACTGGAAGTTTACTTTAAATCTAAGCCCTAGATCTATTTAGAAAATCACGCCTTTTTATCTCTTAGTATACTATAAATGGGAAACTTTTGTATCTTTTAACACAATTTTATTTGACAAATGATATGAAATTACTCTTAAATCCTTCGAGCTTTCCTTTGTAATCTTAAACAATCTTAAATTTGTAATTACGTTTGTAAAGAATATCGTTATCGTGACGGGGACGAGTATGACAGGTTTACTTATATTTCTGACGGGGACGAATATGACAGGTTTACTTATATTTCTGACGGGGGACGAGTATGACAGGTTTACTTATATTTCTGACGGGGGGGGGGGGGGGGAATATGACAGGTTTACTTATATTTCTGACGGGGACGAATATGACAGGTTTACTTATATTTCTGACGGGGGACGAGTATGACAGGTTTACTTATATTTCTGACGGGGGGGGGGAATATGACAGGTTTACTTATATTTCTGACGGGGGACGAGTATGACAGGTTTACTTATATTTCTGACGGGGGGGGGGGGAATATGACAGGTTTACTTATATTTCTGACGGGGGACGAGTATGACAGGTTTAATTATATTTCTGACGGGGGACGAGTATGACAGGTTTACTTATATTTCTGACGGGGGGGAATATGACAGGTTTACTTGCATTTCTGACGGGGGACGAGTATGACAGGTTTACTTATATTTCTGACGGGGGGGGGAATATGACAGGTTTACTTATATTTCTGACGGGGGACGAGTATGACAGGTTTACTTATATTTCTGACGGGGGGGGGAATATGACAGGTTTACTTGCATTTCTGACGGGGGACGAGTATGACAGGTTTACTTATATTTCTGACGGGGGGGGGGGGAATATGACAGGTTTACTAGTATTTCTGACGGGGGACGAGTATGACAGGTTTACTTATATTTCTGACGGTGGGGGGAATATGACAGGTTTACTTACATTTCTGACGGGGGACGAGTATGACAGGTTTACTTATATTTCTGACGGGGGGGGGAATATGACAGGTTTACTTACATTTCTGACGGGGGACGAGTATGACAGGTTTACTTGTATTTCTGACGGGGGACGAGTATGACAGGTGTACTTATTTTTCTGACGGGGGACGAGTATGACAGGTTTACTTATATTTCTGACGGGGGGGGGGGAATATGACAGGTTTACTTACATTTCTGACGGGGGACGAGTATGACATGTTTACTTATATTTCTGACGGGGGGAATAGACAGTTTTACTTATATTTGTGACGGGGGACGAGTATGACAGCTGTACTTATTTTTCTGACGGGGGACGAGTATGACAGGTGTACTTATTTTTCTGACGGGGGACGAGTATGACAGGTTTACTTGTGTTTCTGACGGGGGACGAGTATGACAGGTTTACTTATATTTGTGACGGGGGACGAGTATGACAGCTGTACTTATTTTTCTGACGGGGGACGAGTATGACAGGTGTACTTATTTTTCTGACGGGGGACGAGTATGACAGGTGTACTTATTTTTCTGACGGGGGACGAGTATGACAGGTTTACTTGTATTTCTGACGGGGGGAATATGACAGGTTTACTTATATTTGTGACGGGGGACGAGTATGACAGGTGTACTTATTTTTCTGACGGGGGACGAGTTTTACAGGTTTACTTGTGTTTAAATATGACAGGTTTACTTGTATTTCTGGTGGGGGACGAGTATGACAGGTGTACTTGTATTTCTGACGGGGGGAATATGACAGGTTTACTTATATTTCTGACGGGAGGAATATGACAGGTTTACTTACATTTCTGACGGGGGACGAGTATGACAGGTTTACTTATATTTCTGACGGGGGACGAGTATGACAGGTTTACTTATATTTCTGACGGGGGACGAGTATGACAGGTTTACTTGTATCTCTGACGGAGTGAATATGACAGGTTTACTTATAATTCTGACGGGGGGAATAGACAGGTTTACTTATATTTGTGACGGGGGACGAGTATGACAGGTGTACTTATTTTTCTGACGGGGGACGAGTATGACAGGTGTACTTATTTTTCTGACGGGGGACGAGTATGACAGGTGTACTTATTTTTCTGACGGGGGACGAGTATGACAGGTTTACTTGTGTTTCTGACGGGGGACGAGTATGACAGGTTTACTTATATTTCTGACGGGGGACGAGTATGACAGGTTTACTTATATTTCTGACGGGGGGGGGGGGGGGATATGACAGGTTTACTTATATTTCTGACGGGGGACGAGTATGACAGGTTTACTTATATTTCTGACGGCGGGGGGGAATATGACAGGTTTACTTATATTTCTGACGGGGGACGAGTATGACAGGTTTACTTATATTTCTGACGGGGGACGAGTATGACAGGCTTACTTATATTTCTGACGGGGGGGGGGGGGATATGACAGGTTTACTTGCATTTCTGACGGGGGGCGAGTATGACAGGTTTACTTATATTTCTGACGGGGGGGGGAATATGACAGGTTTACTTATATTTCTGACGGGGGACGAGTATGACAGGTTTACTTATATTTCTGACGGGGGGGGGGGGAATATGACAGGTTTACTTGCATTTCTGACGGGGGACGAGTATGACAGGTTTACTTATATTTCTGACGGGGGGGGGATATGACAGGTTTACTAGTATTTCTGACGGGGGACGAGTATGACAGGTTTACTTATATTTCTGACGGTGGGGGGAATATGACAGGTTTACTTACATTTCTGACGGGGGACGAGTATGACAGGTTTACTTATATTTCTGACGGGGGGGGGGGAATATGACAGGTTTACTTACATTTCTGACGGGGGACGAGTATGACATGTTTACTTATATTTCTGACGGGGGACGAGTATGACAGGTTTACTTATATTTCTGACGGGGGACGAGTATGACAGGTTTTCTTGTATCTCTGACGGAGGGAATATGACAGGTTTACTTATATTTCTGACGGGGGAATATGACAGGTTTACTTATATTTGTGACGGGGGACGAGTATACAGGTGTACTTATTTTTCTGATGGGGGACGAGTATGACAGGTGTACTTATTTTTCTGACGGAGGACGAGTATGACAGGTTTACTTGTGTTTCTGACGGGGGACGAGTATGACAGGTTTACTTGTATTTCTGGCGGGGGACGAGTATGACAGGTGTACTTGTATTTCTGACGGGGGACGAGTATGACAGGTGTACTTGTATTTCTGACGGGGGACGAGTATGACAGGTGTACTTATTTTTCTGACGGGGGACGAGTATGACAGGTTTACTTATATTTCTGACGGGGGGGGGGGGCGGAATATTTACTTACATTTCTGACGGGGGACGAGTATGACATGTTTACTTATATTTCTGACGGGGGACGAATATGACAGGTTTACTTGTATTTCTGACGTGGGAAATGTGACAGGTTTACTTGTATTTCTGACGTGGGGAATATGACAGGTTTACTTATATTTCTTACGGGGGGAATATGACAGGTTAACTTATATTTCTGACGGTGGGGGGAATATGACAGATTTACTTATATTTGTGACGGGGTGAATATGACAGGTTTACTTATATTTCTGACGGGGTAATATGACAAATTTACTTATATTTCTGTCGTGGGGAATATGACAGATTTACTTATATTTCTGACGGGGGGAATATGACAGGTTTACTTATATTTCTGACGGGGGGAATATGACAGGTTTACTTATATTTCTGACGGGGGAATATGACAGATTTACTTATATTTCTGACGGGGGGAATATGACAGGTTTACTTATATTTCTGACGGGGGAATATGACAGGTTTACTTATGTTTCTGACGAGGGAATATGACAGGTTTACTTATATTTCTGATGGGGGGAATATGACAGGTTTACTTATGTTTCTGACGGGGGAATATGACAGGTTTACTTATATTTCAGACGGGGGAAATATGACAGGTTTACTTATGTTTCTGACGGTGGAATATGACAGGTTTACTTATATTTCAGACGGGGTATATATGACAGGTTTACTTATATTTCTGACGGATGGAATATGACAGGTTTACTTGTATTTCTGACGGGAGGAATATGACAGGTTTTACTTATATTTCTGACTATGGGAATATGACAGGTTTACTTATATTTCTGACGGATGGAATATGACAGGTTTACTTGTATTTCTGACGGGAGGAATATGACAGGTTTTACTTATATTTCTGACTGGGGGAATATGACAGGTTTACTTGTATTTCTGACGTCGGAAATATGACAGGTTTACTTATATTTCTGATGTCGGGAATATGACAGGTTTACTTGTATTTCTGACGTCGGGAATATGACAGGTTTACTTGTATTTCTGACGTCGGGAATATGACAGGTTTACTTATATTTCTGACGGGGGGAATATGACAGGTTTACTTACATTTCTGACGGGGGACGAGTATGACAGGTTTACTTATATTTCTGACGGGGGACGAGTATGACAGGTTTACTTATATTTCTGACGGGGGACGAGTATGACAGGTTTACTTGTATCTCTGACGGAGTGAATATGACAGGTTTACTTATAATTCTGACGGGGGGAATAGACAGGTTTACTTATATTTGTGACGGGGGACGAGTATGACAGGTGTACTTATTTTTCTGACGGGGGACGAGTATGACAGGTGTACTTATTTTTCTGACGGGGGACGAGTATGACAGGTTTACTTGTGTTTCTGACGGGGGACGAGTATGACAGGTTTACTTATATTTCTGACGGGGGACGAGTATGACAGGTTTACTTATATTTCTGACGGGGGGGGGGGGATATGACAGGTTTACTTATATTTCTGACGGGGGACGAGTATGACAGGTTTACTTATATTTCTGACGGCGGGGGGGAATATGACAGGTTTACTTATATTTCTGACGGGGGGGGGGGGACGAGTATGACAGGTTTACTTATATTTCTGACGGGGGACGAGTATGACAGGTTTACTTATATTTCTGACGGGGGGGGGGGGATATGACAGGTTTACTTGCATTTCTGACGGGGGACGAGTATGACAGGTTTACTTATATTTCTGACGGGGGGGGGGAATATGACAGGTTTACTTATATTTCTGACGGGGGACGAGTATGACAGGTTTACTTATATTTCTGACGGGGGGGGGAATATGACAGGTTTACTTGCATTTCTGACGGGGGACGAGTATTACAGGTTTACTTATATTTCTGACGGGGGGGGATATGACAGGTTTACTAGTATTTCTGACGGGGGACGAGTATGACAGGTTTACTTATATTTCTGACGGTGGGGGGAATATGACAGGTTTACTTACATTTCTGACGGGGGACGAGTATGACAGGTTTACTTATATTTCTGACGGGGGGGGAATATGACAGGTTTACTTACATTTCTGACGGGGGACGAGTATGACATGTTTACTTATATTTCTGACGGGGGACGAGTATGACAGGTTTACTTATATTTCTGACGGGGGACGAGTATGACAGGTTTTCTTGTATCTCTGACGGAGGGAATATGACAGGTTTACTTATATTTCTGACGGGGGAATATGACAGGTTTACTTATATTTGTGACGGGGGACGAGTATACAGGTGTACTTATTTTTCTGATGGGGGACGAGTATGACAGGTGTACTTATTTTTCTGACGGAGGACGAGTATGACAGGTTTACTTGTGTTTCTGACGGGGGACGAGTATGACAGGTTTACTTGTATTTCCGGCGGGGGACGAGTATGACAGGTGTACTTGTATTTCTGACGGGGGACGAGTATGACAGGTGTACTTGTATTTCTGACGGGGGACGAGTATGACAGGTGTACTTATTTTTCTGACGGGGGACGAGTATGACAGGTTTACTTATATTTCTGACGGGGGGGGGGGCGGAATATTTACTTACATTTCTGACGGGGGACGAGTATGACATGTTTACTTATATTTCTGACGGGGGACGAATATGACAGGTTTACTTGTATTTCTGACGTGGGAAATGTGACAGGTTTACTTGTATTTCTGACGTGGGGAATATGACAGGTTTACTTATATTTCTTACGGGGGGAATATGACAGGTTAACTTATATTTCTGACGGTGGGGGGAATATGACAGATTTACTTATATTTGTGACGGGGTGAATATGACAGGTTTACTTATATTTCTGACGGGGGAATATGACAGGTTTACTTATGTTTCTGACGAGGGAATATGACAGGTTTACTTATATTTCTGATGGGGTGAATATGACAGGTTTACTTATGTTTCTGACGGGGTAATATGACAAATTTACTTATATTTCTGTCGTGGGGAGTATGACAGATTTACTTATATTTCTGACGGGGGGAATATGACAGGTTTACTTATATTTCTGACGGGGGAATATGACAGGTTTACTTATGTTTCTGACGAGGGAATATGACAGGTTTACTTATATTTCTGATGGGGGGAATATGACAGGTTTACTTATGTTTCTGACGGGGGAATATGACAGGTTTACTTATATTTCAGACGGGGGAAATATGACAGGTTTACTTATGTTTCTGACGGTGGAATATGACAGGTTTACTTATATTTCAGACGGGGTATATATGACAGGTTTACTTATATTTCTGACGGATGGAATATGACAGGTTTACTTGTATTTCTGACGGGAGGAATATGACAGGTTTTACTTATATTTCTGACTATGGGAATATGACAGGTTTACTTATATTTCTGACGGATGGAATATGACAGGTTTACTTGTATTTCTGACGGGAGGAATATGACAGGTTTTACTTATATTTCTGACTGGGGGAATATGACAGGTTTACTTGTATTTCTGACGTCGGAAATATGACAGGTTTACTTATATTTCTGACGTCGGGAATATGACAGGTTTACTTGTATTTCTGACGTCGGGAATATGACAGGTTTACTTGTATTTCTGACGTCGGGAATATGACAGGTTTACTTGTATTTCTGACGTGGGAAATGTGACAGGTTTACTTGTATTTCTGACGTGGGGAATATGACAGGTTTACTTATATTTCTTACGGGGGGAATATGACAGGTTAACTTATATTTCTGACGGTGGGGGGAATATGACAGATTTACTTATATTTGTGACGGGGTGAATATGGCAGGTTTACTTATATTTCTGACGGGGTAATATGACAAATTTACTTATATTTCTGACGGGGGGAATATGACAGGTTTACTTATGTTTCTGACTGGTGGGAATATGACAGGTTTACTTATATTTCTGACGTGGATAATGTGACAGGTTTACTTATATTTCTGACGGGGGGGAATATGACAGATTTACTTATATTTGTGACGGGGGAATATTACAGGTTTACTAATATTTCTGACGGGGGGAATATGACAGGTTTACTTATGTTTCTGACGGGGGGGAATATGACAGATTTACTTATATTTGTGACGGGGGAATATTACAGGTTTACTAATATTTCTGACGGGGGGAATATGACAGGTTTACTGTTATTTCTGACGTGGGGAGTATGACAGATTTACTTATATTTCTGACGGGGGTAATATGACAGGTTTACTTATATTTCTGACTGGGGGAATATGACAGGTTTACTTGTATTTCTGACGGGGGTAATATGACAGGTTTACTTATATTTCTGACGTGGGGAATATGACAAGTTTACTTGTATTTCTGACGGGGGTAATATGACAGGTTTACTTATATTTCTGACGTGGGGAATATGACAGGTTTACTTATATTTGTGACTGGGGAATATGACAGGTTTACTTGTATTTCTGACGGGGATAATATGACAGGTTTACTTATATTTCTGACGTGGGGAATATGACAGGTTTACTTATATTTCTGACGGGGGGGGGGGGATATAACAGGTTTACTTATATTTCTGACGGGGAAATATGACAGTTTTACTTATATTTCTGACGGGGGAATATGACAGGTTTACTTATATTTGTGACGGGGGAATATGACAGGTTACTTGTATTTCTGTCGGGGTAATATGAAAGGTTTACTTATATTTCTGACGGAGGGAATATGACAGGTTCACATATTTCTTTCTGGGGACAAATATGACAGGTTCACATATTTCTTTCCGGGGACGAATAGGACAGATTTACATATTTCTTACGGGGGACGAATATTACAGTTTTACTTATATTTCTGATGAGGCGAATGTGACAGGCTTACTTATGTTTCTGATGAGGCGAATGTGACAGGCTTACCTATGTTTTTGATGAGGCGAATGTGACAGGCTTACCTATGTTTCTGATGAGGCGAATGTGACAGGCTTACCTATATTTCTGATGAGGCGAATGTGACAGGCTTACCTTTATTTCTGATGAGGCGAATGTGACAGGCTTACCTATATTTCTGATGAGGCGAATGTGACAGGCTTACCTATATTTCTGATGAGGCGAATGTGACAGGCTTACCTATGTTTCTGATATTCCCAGCATTGCCGTATGACTTTTGATTTAAAAATTAACACTTACAACAGTCACAGATTCGTATAATATATCATTACTTTTCTCTTCTTCTTTCCTATCAGTGGTTATTTATTTCGGGTGTTTATTTTAAATTTTACCCAAACAATGTTTAATTCTGATTTCGTAATAAGATCTATATGTATATATGTATAGGCAGTGTTGCCGTACATTATAATCAGTACAACCAGTAAATGTTATTATTAAGATGTTTGTTTGTCATATCTCATATGGGTTTTAAATATGTTTGTTTTTAATTATACAATCTATCGTTTTGAGACTTTAACTATAAGATCTAAACAGTACTTTAAAAACACATTAAGTTTACCAATAAACTGAACCAACCCCATGTGTCGATGCGTTTGTTATGTCGAGTTTGCTTCTTGTTTCTCATTGTACTCGGTATACCCGGAGTTGTTCTCATTGTACTCGGTATACCCGGAGTTGTTCACATGGTACTCGGTATACCCTGTGTTGGGTCAGTATAATGACGAAAACAACCTCGTCACGGTCCCATCCTTTCTGCTTTAAACATAAATGATCAGAAATAAAACAGGCTTTACACAATTATCTAATAGGTACTTTGTATATTTTATTTTTTTTAAAGAAAACCGTATGACCAATAATAATTCTGTTCCCAAGGTCGATGTCTTGTCCGTATGACCAGTAATAATTCTGTTCCCAAGGTCGATGTCTTGTCCGTGTGACCAGTAATAATTCTGTTCCCAAGGTCGATGTCTTGTCCGTATGACCAGTAATAATTCTGTTCCCAAGGTCGATGTCTTGTCCGTGTGACCAGTAATAATTCTGTTCCCAAGGTCGATGTCTTGTCCGTATGACCAGTAATAATTCTGTTCCCAAGGTCGATGTCTTGTCCGCGTGACCAGTAATAATTCTGTTCCCAAGGTCGATGTCTTGTCCGTATGGCCAGTAATAATTCTGTTCCCAAGGTCGATGTCTTGTCCGTGTGACCAGTAATAATTCTGTTCCCAAGGTCGATGTCTTGTCCGTGTGACCAGTAATAATTCTGTTCCCAAGGTCGATGTCTTGTCCGTATGGCCAGTAATAATTCTGTTCCCAAGGTCGATGTCTTGTTCGTGTGACCAGTAATAATTATGTTCCCAAGGTTGATGTCTTGTCCGTATGGCCTGTAATAATTCTGTTCCCAAGGTCGATGTCTTGTCCGTATGGCCAGTAATAATTCTGTTCCCAAGGTCGATGTCTTGTCCGTATGAGCAGTAATAATTATGTTCCCAAGGTCGATGTCTTGTCCGTGTGACCAGTAATAATTCTGTTCCCAAGGTGGATGTCTTGTCCGTAAGGCCAGTAATAATTCTGTTCCCAAGGTCGATGTCTTGTCCGTGTGACCAGTAATAATTATGTTCCCAAGGTCGATGTCTTGTCCGTGTGACCAGTAATAATTTTGAACCCAAGGTCGATGTCTTGTCCGTATGGCCAGTAATAATTTTGTTCCCAAGGTCGATGTCTTGTCCGTGTGACCAGTAATAATTCTGTTCCCAAGGTCGATGTCTTGTCCGTATGGCCAGTAATAATTCTGTTCCCAAGGTCGATGTCTTGTCCGTATGACCAGTAATAATTCTGTTCCCAAGGTCGATGTCTTGTCCGTATGACCAGTAATAATTCTGTTCCCAAGGTCGATATCTTGTCCGTATGGCCAGTAATAATTCTGTTCCCAATGATGATGTCTTGTCCGTATGACCAGTAATAATTCTGTTCCCAAGGTCGATGTCTTATCCGTATTACCAGTAATAATTCTGTTCCCATGGTCGATGTCTTGTCCGTATGACCAGTAATAATTCTGTTCCCAAGGTCGATGTCTTATCCGTATTACCAGTAATAATTCTGTTCCCATGGTCGATGTCTTGTCCGTATGACCAGTAATAATTCTGTTCCTAAGGTCGATGTCTTGTCGGTATGACCAGTAATAATTCTGTTCCCAAGGTCGATGTCTTGTCCGTATGGCCAGTAATAATTCTGTTCCCAAGGTCGATGTCTTGTCCGTATGACCAGTAATAATTCTGTTCCCAATGTCGATGTCTTGTCCGTATGACCAGTAATAATTCTCTTTCCAAGGTCGATGTCTTATCCGTATGGCCAGTAATAATTCTGTTCCCAAGGTCGATGTCTTGTCCGTATGGCCAGTAATAATTCTGTTCCCAAGGTCGATGTCTTGTTCGTGTGACCAGTAATAATTATGTTCCCAAGGTTGATGTCTTGTCCGTATGGCCTGTAATAATTCTGTTCCCAAGGTCGATGTCTTGTCCGTATGACCAGTAATAATTCTTTTCCCAAGGTCGATGTCTTGTCCGTATGACCAGTAATAATTCTGTTCCCAAGGTGGATGTCTTGTCCGTGTGACCAGTAATAATTCTGTTCCCAAGGTGGATGTCTTGTCCGTAAGGCCAGTAATAATTCTGTTCCCAAGGTCGATGTCTTGTCCGTGTGACCAGTAATAATTCTGTTCCCAAGGTCGATGTCTTGTCCGTGTGACCAGTAATAATTTTGTTCCCAAGGTCGATGTCTTGTCCGTATGGCCAGTAATAATTTTGTTCCCAAGGTCGATGTCTTGTCCGTGTGACCAGTAATAATTCTGTTCCCAAGGTCGATGTCTTGTCCGTGTGGCCAGTAATAATTCTGTTCCCAAGGTCGATGTCTTGTCCGTATGACCAGTAATAATTCTGTTCCCAAGGTCGATGTCTTGTCCGTATGACCAGTAATAATTCTGTTCCCAATGATGATGTCTTGTCCGTATGACCAGTAATAATTCTGTTCCCAAGGTCGATGTCTTGTCCGTTCTGTTCCCAAGGTCGATATCTTGTCCGTATGGCCAGTAATAATTCTGTTCCCAATGATGATGTCTTGTCCGTATGACCAGTAATAATTCTGTTCCCAAGGTCGATGTCTTATCCGTATTACCAGTAATAATTCTGTTCCCAAGGTCGATGTCTTGTCCGTATGACCAGTAATAATTCTGTTCCCAAACTCGATGTCTTGTCCATATGGCCAGTAATAATTCTGTTCCCAATGTCGATGTCTTGTCCGTATGACCAGTAATGATTCTGTTCCCAAGGTCGATGTCTTATCCGTATGGCCAGTAATAATTCTGTTCCCAAGGTCGATGTCTTGACCGTATGACCAGTAATAATTCTTTTCCCAAGGTCGATGTCTTGTCCGTATGACCAGTAATAATTCTGTTCCCAAGGTCGATGTCTTGTCCGTGTGACCAGTAATAATTCTGTTCCCAAGGTCGATGTCTTGTCCGTATGGCCAGTAATAATTCTGTTCCCAAGGTCGATGTCTTGTTCGTGTGACCAGTAATAATTATGTTCCCAAGGTTGATGTCTTGTCCGTATGGCCTGTAATAATTCTGTTCCCAAGGTCGATGTCTTGTCCGTATGGCCAGTAATAATTCTGTTCCCAAGGTCGATGTCTTGTCCGTATGAGCAGTAATAATTATGTTTCCAAGGTCGATGTCTTGTCCGTGTGACCAGTAATAATTCTGTTCCCAAGGTGGATGTCTTGTCCGTAAGGCCAGTAATAATTCTGTTCCCAAGGTCGATGTCTTGTCCGTGTGACCAGTAATAATTATGTTCCCAAGGTCGATGTCTTGTCCGTGTGACCAGTAATAATTTTGAACCCAAGGTCGATGTCTTGTCCGTATGGCCAGTAATAATTTTGTTCCCAAGGTCGATGTCTTGTCCGTGTGACCAGTAATAATTCTGTTCCCAAGGTCGATGTCTTGTCCGTATGGCCAGTAATAATTCTGTTCCCAAGGTCGATGTCTTGTCCGTATGACCAGTAATAATTCTGTTCCCAAGGTCGATGTCTTGTCCGTATGACCAGTAATAATTCTGTTCCCAAGGTCGATATCTTGTCCGTATGGCCAGTAATAATTCTGTTCCCAATGATGATGTCTTGTCCGTATGACCAGTAATAATTCTGTTCCCAAGGTCGATGTCTTATCCGTATTACCAGTAATAATTCTGTTCCCATGGTCGATGTCTTGTCCGTATGACCAGTAATAATTCTGTTCCCAAGGTCGATGTCTTATCCGTATTACCAGTAATAATTCTGTTCCCATGGTCGATGTCTTGTCCGTATGACCAGTAATAATTCTGTTCCCAAGGTCGATGTCTTGTCGGTATGACCAGTAATAATTCTGTTCCCTAGGTCGATGTCTTGTCCGTATGGCCAGTAATAATTCTGTTCCCAAGGTCGATGTCTTGTCCGTATGACCAGTAATAATTCTGTTCCCAATGTCGATGTCTTGTCCGTATGACCAGTAATAATTCTCTTTCCAAGGTCGATGTCTTATCCGTATGGCCAGTAATAATTCTGTTCCCAAGGTCGATGTCTTGTCCGTATGGCCAGTAATAATTCTGTTCCCAAGGTCGATGTCTTGTTCGTGTGACCAGTAATAATTATGTTCCCAAGGTTGATGTCTTGTCCGTATGGCCTGTAATAATTCTGTTCATAAGGTCGATGTCTTGTCCGTATGACCAGTAATAATTCTTTTCCCAAGGTCGATGTCTTGTCCGTATGACCAGTAATAATTCTGTTCCCAAGGTGGATGTCTTGTCCGTGTGACCAGTAATAATTCTGTTCCCAAGGTGGATGTCTTGTCCGTAAGGCCAGTAATAATTCTGTTCCCAAGGTCGATGTCTTGTCCGTGTGACCAGTAATAATTCTGTTCCCAAGGTCGATGTCTTGTCCGTGTGACCAGTAATAATTTTGTTCCCAAGGTCGATGTCTTGTCCGTATGGCCAGTAATAATTTTGTTCCCAAGGTCGATGTCTTGTCCGTGTGACCAGTAATAATTCTGTTCCCAAGGTCGATGTCTTGTCCGTGTGGCCAGTAATAATTCTGTTCCCAAGGTCGATGTCTTGTCCGTATGACCAGTAATAATTCTGTTCCCAAGGTCGATGTCTTGTCCGTATGACCAGTAATAATTCTGTTCCCAATGATGATGTCTTGTCCGTATGACCAGTAATAATTCTGTTCCCAAGGTCGATGTCTTGTCCGTTCTGTTCCCAAGGTCGATATCTTGTCCGTATGGCCAGTAATAATTCTGTTCCCAATGATGATGTCTTGTCCGTATGACCAGTAATAATTCTGTTCCCAAGGTCGATGTCTTATCCGTATTACCAGTAATAATTCTGTTCCCAAGGTCGATGTCTTGTCCGTATGACCAGTAATAATTCTGTTCCCAAACTCGATGTCTTGTCCATATGGCCAGTAATAATTCTGTTCCCAATGTCGATGTCTTGTCCGTATGACCAGTAATGATTCTGTTCCCAAGGTCGATGTCTTATCCGTATGGCCAGTAATAATTCTGTTCCCAAGGTCGATGTCTTGACCGTATGACCAGTAATAATTCTTTTCCCAAGGTCGATGTCTTGTCCGTATGACCAGTAATAATTCTGTTCCCAAGGTCGATGTCTTGTCCGTATGGCCAGTAATAATTCTGTTCCCGAGGTCGATGTCTTGTCCGTATGGCAAGTAATAATTCTGTTCCCAATGTTGATGTTTTGTCTGTATGGCCGGTAACACTTCTGTTCCAAAAGAGGATGTCTTGTCCCTATGGCCAGTAATAATTTTGTTCCAAAGGGTTGATATTTTGTCCGTGTGGCCAGTAATACTACTATTCCAAAGGTCGATGTATTGTCCGTATCACCGGTAACACTTAGTACTGTTCCCTAGGTCGATGTATAGTCCGTATAGCGGTAACGCTGTCCTTAAGGTCGATGAATAGTATGTATGGCCGGTAACACTTCTGTCCTCAAGGTCGATGTACAGTCCGTATGGTCAGTAATATTTATGCTCAAGGTCGATGTATAGTCCGCAAGGTCGGTAACACTTCTGTCTTCAAGGTCGATGTATAGTCCATATGGCCGGTAACACTTCTGTCCTCAAGGTCGATGTATAGTCCATATGGTCGGTAACACTTCTGTTCTCAAGGTCGATGTATAGTCCATATTGTCGTCAACACTTCTGTTCCCTAGGTCGATGTATAGTCCGTATAGCGGTAACGCTGTCCTCAAGGTCGATGAATAGTACGTATGGCCGGTAACACTTCTGTCCTCAAGGTCGATGTACAGTCCGTATGGTCAGTAATATTTATGCTCAAGGTCGATGTATAGTCCGTAAGGTCGGTAACACTTCTGTCTTCAAGGTCGATGTATAGTCCATATGATCGGTAACATTTCTGTCCTCAAGGTCGATGTATAGTCCATATGGCCGGTAACACTTCTGTCCTCAAGGTCGATGTATAGTCCATATGATCGGTAACATTTCTGTCCTCAAGGTCGATGTATAGTCCATATGGCCGGTAACACTTCTGTCCTCAAGGTCGATGTATAGTCCATATGATCGGTAACATTTCTGTCCTCAAGGTCGATGTATAGTCCATATGACCGGTAACATTTCTGTCCTCAAGGTCGATGTATAGTCCATATGGCCGGTAACACTTCTGTCCTCAAGGTCGATGTATAGTCCATATGGCCGGTAACACTTCTGTCCTCAAGGTCGATGTATAGTCCATATGATCGGTAACATTTCTGTCCTCAAGGTCGATGTATAGTCCATATGTCCGGTAACACTTCTGTCCTCAAGGTCGATGTATAGTCCATATGGCCGGTAACACTTCTGTCCTCAAGGTCGATGTATAGTCCATATGATCGGTAACATTTCTGTCCTCAAGGTCGATGTATAGTCCATATGTCCGGTAACACTTCTGTCCTCAAGGTCGATGTATAGTCCATATGATCGGTAACATTTCTGTCCTCAAGGTCGATGTATAGTCCATATGGCCGGTAACACTTCTGTCCTCAAGGTCGATGTATTTTCCTTATGTCCGGTAACACTTCTGTCCTCAAGGTCGATGTATAGTCCATATGATCGGTAACATTTCTGTCCTCAAGGTCGATGTATAGTCCATATGGCCGGTAACACTTCTGTCCTCAAGGTCGATGTATAGTCCACATGATCGGTAACATTTCTGTCCTCAAGGTCGATGTATAGTCCATATGGCCGGTAACACTTCTGTCCTCAAGGTCGATGTATAGTCCATATGATCGGTAACATTTCTGTCCTCAAGGTCGATGTATAGTCCATATGGCCGGTAACACTTCTGTCCTCAAGGTCGATGTATAGTCCATATGATCGGTAACATTTCTGTCCTCAAGGTCGATGTATAGTCCATATGACCGGTAACATTTCTGTCCTCAAGGTCGATGTATAGTCCATATGGCCGGTAACACTTCTGTCCTCAAGGTCGATGAATAGTCCATATGGCCGGTAACACTTCTGTCCTCAAGGTCGATGTATAGTCCATATGATCGGTAACATTTCTGTCCTCAAGGTCGATGTATAGTCCATATGTCCGGTAACACTTCTGTCCTCAAGGTCGATGTATAGTCCATATGGCCGGTAACACTTCTGTCCTCAAGGTCGATGTATAGTCCATATGATCGGTAACATTTCTGTCCTCAAGATCGATGTATAGTCCATATGTCCGGTAACACTTCTGTCCTCAAGGTCGATGTATAGTCCATATGATCGGTAACATTTCTGTCCTCAAGGTCGATGTATAGTCCATATGGCCGGTAACACTTCTGTCCTCAAGGTCGATGTATATTCCTTATGGTCGGTAACACTTCTGTCCTCAAGGTCGATGTATAGTCCATATGATCGGTAACATTTCTGTCCTCAAGGTCGATGTATAGTCCATATGGCCGGTAACACTTCTGTCCTCAAGGTCGATGTATATTCCTTATGGTCGGTAACACTTCTGTCCTCAAGGTCGATGTATAGTCCATATGGCCGGTAACACTTCTGTCCTCAAGGTCGATGTATAGTCCATATGATCGGTAACATTTCTGTCCTCAAGGTCGATGTATAGTCCATATGACCGGTAACATTTCTGTCCTCATGGTCGATGTATAGTCCATATGGCCGGTAACACTTCTGTCCTCAAGGTCGATGTATAGTCCATATGGCCGGTAACACTTCTGTCCTCAAGGTCGATGTATAGTCCATATGATCGGTAACATTTCTGTCCTCAAGGTCGATGTATAGTCCATATGACCGGTAACATTTCTGTCCTCAAGGTCGATGTATAGTCCATATGGCCGGTAACACTTCTGTCCTCAAGGTCGATGTATATTCCTTATGGTCGGTAACACTTCTGTCCTCAAGGTCGATGTATAGTCCATATGATCGGTAACATTTCTGTCCTCAAGGTCGATGTATAGTCCATATGGCCGGTAACACTTCTGTCCTCAAGGTCGATGTATATTCCTTATGGTCGGTAACACTTCTGTCCTCAAGGTCGATGTATAGTCCATATGATCGGTAACACTTCTGTCCTCAAGGTCGATGTATAGTCCATATGGCCGGTAACACTTCTGTCCTCAAGGTCGATGTATAGTCCGTATGACCGGTAACATTTCTGTCCTCAAGGTCGATGTATAGTCCATATGATCGGTAACATTTCTGTCCTCAAGGTCGATGTATAGTCCATATGATCGGTAACATTTCTGTCCTCAAGGTCGATGTATAGTCCATATGACCGGTAACATTTCTGTCCTCAAGGTCGATGTATAGTCCATATGGCCGGTAACACTTCTGTCCTCAAGGTCGATGTATATTCCTTATGGTCGGTAACACTTCTGTCCTCAAGGTCGATGTATAGTCCATATGATCGGTAACATTTCTGTCCTCAAGGTCGATGTATAGTCCATATGTCCGGTAACACTTCTGTCCTCAAGGTCGATGTATAGTCCATATGGCCGGTAACACTTCTGTCCTCAAGGTCGATGTATAGTCCATATGATCGGTAACATTTCTGTCCTCAAGGTCGATGTATAGTCCATATGTCCGGTAACACTTCTGTCCTCAAGGTCGATGTATAGTCCATATGATCGGTAACATTTCTGTCCTCAAGGTCGATGTATAGTCCATATGGCCGGTAACACTTCTGTCCTCAAGGTCGATGTATTTTCCTTATGTCCGGTAACACTTCTGTCCTCAAGGTCGATGTATAGTCCATATGATCGGTAACATTTCTGTCCTCAAGGTCGATGTATAGTCCATATGGCCGGTAACACTTCTGTCCTCAAGGTCGATGTATAGTCCACATGATCGGTAACATTTCTGTCCTCAAGGTCGATGTATAGTCCATATGGCCGGTAACACTTCTGTCCTCAAGGTCGATGTATAGTCCATATGATCGGTAACATTTCTGTCCTCAAGGTCGATGTATAGTCCATATGGCCGGTAACACTTCTGTCCTCAAGGTCGATGTATAGTCCATATGATCGGTAACATTTCTGTCCTCAAGGTCGATGTATAGTCCATATGACCGGTAACATTTCTGTCCTCAAGGTCGATGTATAGTCCATATGGCCGGTAACACTTCTGTCCTCAAGGTCGATGAATAGTCCATATGGCCGGTAACACTTCTGTCCTCAATGTCGATGTATAGTCCATATGATCGGTAACATTTCTGTCCTCAAGGTCGATGTATAGTCCATATGTCCGGTAACACTTCTGTCCTCAAGGTCGATGTATAGTCCATATGGCCGGTAACTCTTCTGTCCTCAAGGTCGATGTATAGTCCATATGATCGGTAACATTTCTGTCCTCAAGATCGATGTATAGTCCATATGTCCGGTAACACTTCTGTCCTCAAGGTCGATGTATAGTCCATATGATCGGTAACATTTCTGTCCTCAAGGTCGATGTATAGTCCATATGGCCGGTAACACTTCTGTCCTCAAGGTCGATGTATATTCCTTATGGTCGGTAACACTTCTGTCCTCAAGGTCGATGTATAGTCCATATGATCGGTAACATTTCTGTCCTCAAGGTCGATGTATAGTCCATATGATCGGTAACATTTCTGTCCTCAAGGTCGATGTATAGTCCATATGACCGGTAACATTTCTGTCCTCAAGGTCGATGTATAGTCCATATGGCCGGTAACACTTCTGTCCTCAAGGTCGATGTATATTCCTTATGGTCGGTAACACTTCTGTCCTCAAGGTCGATGTATAGTCCATATGATCGGTAACATTTCTGTCCTCAAGGTCGATGTATAGTCCATATGTCCGGTAACACTTCTGTCCTCAAGGTCGATGTATAGTCCATATGGCCGGTAACACTTCTGTCCTCAAGGTCGATGTATAGTCCATATGATCGGTAACATTTCTGTCCTCAAGGTCGATGTATAGTCCATATGTCCGGTAACACTTCTGTCCTCAAGGTCGATGTATAGTCCATATGATCGGTAACATTTCTGTCCTCAAGGTCGATGTATAGTCCATATGGCCGGTAACACTTCTGTCCTCAAGGTCGATGTATTTTCCTTATGTCCGGTAACACTTCTGTCCTCAAGGTCGATGTATAGTCCATATGATCGGTAACATTTCTGTCCTCAAGGTCGATGTATAGTCCATATGGCCGGTAACACTTCTGTCCTCAAGGTCGATGTATAGTCCACATGATCGGTAACATTTCTGTCCTCAAGGTCGATGTATAGTCCATATGGCCGGTAACACTTCTGTCCTCAAGGTCGATGTATAGTCCATATGATCGGTAACATTTCTGTCCTCAAGGTCGATGTATAGTCCATATGGCCGGTAACACTTCTGTCCTCAAGGTCGATGTATAGTCCATATGATCGGTAACATTTCTGTCCTCAAGGTCGATGTATAGTCCATATGACCGGTAACATTTCTGTCCTCAAGGTCGATGTATAGTCCATATGGCCGGTAACACTTCTGTCCTCAAGGTCGATGAATAGTCCATATGGCCGGTAACACTTCTGTCCTCAAGGTCGATGTATAGTCCATATGATCGGTAACATTTCTGTCCTCAAGGTCGATGTATAGTCCATATGTCCGGTAACACTTCTGTCCTCAAGGTCGATGTATAGTCCATATGGCCGGTAACACTTCTGTCCTCAAGGTCGATGTATAGTCCATATGATCGGTAACATTTCTGTCCTCAAGATCGATGTATAGTCCATATGTCCGGTAACACTTCTGTCCTCAAGGTCGATGTATAGTCCATATGATCGGTAACATTTCTGTCCTCAAGGTCGATGTATAGTCCATATGATCGGTAACACTTCTGTCCTCAAGGTCGATGTATATTCCTTATGGTCGGTAACACTTCTGTCCTCAAGGTCGATGTATAGTCCATATGATCGGTAACATTTCTGTCCTCAAGGTCGATGTATAGTCCATATGATCGGTAACATTTCTGTCCTCAAGGTCGATGTATAGTCCATATGACCGGTAACATTTCTGTCCTCAAGGTCGATGTATAGTCCATATGGCCGGTAACACTTCTGTCCTCAAGGTCGATGTATATTCCTTATGGTCGGTAACACTTCTGTCCTCAAGGTCGATGTATAGTCCATATGATCGGTAACATTTCTGTCCTCAAGGTCGATGTATAGTCCATATGGCCGGTAACACTTCTGTCCTCAAGGTCGATGTATAGTCCATATGGCCGGTAACACTTCTGTCCTCAAGGTCGATGTATAGTCCATATGATCGGTAACATTTCTGTCCTCAAGGTCGATGTATAGTCCATATGTCCGGTAACACTTCTGTCCTCAAGGTCGATGTATAGTCCATATGATCGGTAACATTTCTGTCCTCAAGGTCGATGTATAGTCCATATGGCCGGTAACACTTCTGTCCTCAAGGTCGATGTATTTTCCTTATGTCCGGTAACACTTCTGTCCTCAAGGTCGATGTATAGTCCATATGATCGGTAACATTTCTGTCCTCAAGGTCGATGTATAGTCCATATGGCCGGTAACACTTCTGTCCTCAAGGTCGATGTATAGTCCACATGATCGGTAACATTTCTGTCCTCAAGGTCGATGTATAGTCCATATGGCCGGTAACACTTCTGTCCTCAAGGTCGATGTATAGTCCATATGATCGGTAACATTTCTGTCCTCAAGGTCGATGTATAGTCCATATGGCCGGTAACACTTCTGTCCTCAAGGTCGATGTATAGTCCATATGATCGGTAACATTTCTGTCCTCAAGGTCGATGTATAGTCCATATGACCGGTAACATTTCTGTCCTCAAGGTCGATGTATAGTCCATATGGCCGGTAACACTTCTGTCCTCAAGGTCGATGAATAGTCCATATGGCCGGTAACACTTCTGTCCTCAAGGTCGATGTATAGTCCATATGATCGGTAACATTTCTGTCCTCAAGGTCGATGTATAGTCCATATGTCCGGTAACACTTCTGTCCTCAAGGTCGATGTATAGTCCATATGGCCGGTAACACTTCTGTCCTCAAGGTCGATGTATAGTCCATATGATCGGTAACATTTCTGTCCTCAAGATCGATGTATAGTCCATATGTCCGGTAACACTTCTGTCCTCAAGGTCGATGTATAGTCCATATGATCGGTAACATTTCTGTCCTCAAGGTCGATGTATAGTCCATATGGCCGGTAACACTTCTGTCCTCAAGGTCGATGTATATTCCTTATGGTCGGTAACACTTCTGTCCTCAAGGTCGATGTATAGTCCATATGATCGGTAACATTTCTGTCCTCAAGGTCGATGTATAGTCCATATGGCCGGTAACACTTCTGTCCTCAAGGTCGATGTATATTCCTTATGGTCGGTAACACTTCTGTCCTCAAGGTCGATGTATAGTCCATATGGCCGGTAACACTTCTGTCCTCAAGGTCGATGTATAGTCCATATGATCGGTAACATTTCTGTCCTCAAGGTCGATGTATAGTCCATATGACCGGTAACATTTCTGTCCTCATGGTCGATGTATAGTCCATATGGCCGGTAACACTTCTGTCCTCAAGGTCGATGTATAGTCCATATGGCCGGTAACACTTCTGTCCTCAAGGTCGATGTATAGTCCATATGATCGGTAACATTTCTGTCCTCAAGGTCGATGTATAGTCCATATGACCGGTAACATTTCTGTCCTCAAGGTCGATGTATAGTCCATATGGCCGGTAACACTTCTGTCCTCAAGGTCGATGTATATTCCTTATGGTCGGTAACACTTCTGTCCTCAAGGTCGATGTATAGTCCATATGATCGGTAACATTTCTGTCCTCAAGGTCGATGTATAGTCCATATGGCCGGTAACACTTCTGTCCTCAAGGTCGATGTATATTCCTTATGGTCGGTAACACTTCTGTCCTCAAGGTCGATGTATAGTCCATATGATCGGTAACACTTCTGTCCTCAAGGTCGATGTATAGTCCATATGGCCGGTAACACTTCTGTCCTCAAGGTCGATGTATAGTCCGTATGACCGGTAACATTTCTGTCCTCAAGGTCGATGTATAGTCCATATGATCGGTAACATTTCTGTCCTCAAGGTCGATGTATAGTCCATATGGTCGGTAACATTTCTGTCCTCAAGGTCGATGTATAGTCCATATGGTCGGTAACATTTCTGTCCTCAAGGTCGATGTATACTCCGTATGACCGGTAACATTTCTGTCCTCAAGGTCGATGTATAGTCCGTATGACCGGTAACATTTCTGTCCTCAAGGTCGATGTATACTCCGTATGACCGGTAACATTTCTGTCCTCAAGGTCGATGTATAGTCCGCATGACCGGTAACATTTCTGTCCTCAAGGTCGATGTATAGTCCGTATGACCGGTAACATTTCTGTCCTCAAGGTCGATGTATAGTCCGTATGACCGGTAACATTTCTGTCCTCAAGGTCGATGTATAGTCCGTATGACCGGTAACATTTCTGTTCTCCAGGTTGATGCCAATATCACGGTTGACGGTTTTTTTCTGTTTTATTCATAATAGTTTATACTTCAAGTATAAAGTTATAAGTTAGACGTAAATGTACCTTCCACATCCAGATATTTAGGGCTATTGCGTTTCAGTACATACATTTAGTTGGCTAACTGATTGCTTTACTGTTTAATGAATTTTTACTTTTTTACGTGAAATATAAGTTTCGTGTTTACTTTTAAACATTTTGGGTTTGACCTTTATGTCTCCCAGATAGAAGGAAGTTTTAGTATTGTTGGATTTTTTGTTTTTGTACAACAAACAATTTATTATTGTTGGGTTTCAATGGATTTTTGTCCAATATCTAAAGGAAACATTTACTGATTTAATTTAAGGGCTGTACTACTATTACATTTATATAGAAACGAATGTGTATTTTATCAATTATATATAAATTAAATATTTATCAAATAATTTGTCAACTTCTTATCGTAGAATGTCGGATATTGTTGGCGTTAAGTCTGCCGAATGTTGCACATTGACGACGTGATTGGCACTCTTTCTAACATTTTAACCCATAATGGCATTCAAATTGAATTGTCGTAAATTACTCTTAACCTTCAGAATTTTACAACAGTAGCTAAATTAAATGTTTTGTGATAAATTAGGACTATACAAAATGTGTAACCGCCGGGAAAGAACGAAACAGTCTAACAAAATGTCAACATATAATAATGTTCTTAGGTAAGAACGAAACAGTCTAACAAAATGTCAAAATATAATAATGTTCTCAGGTAAGAACGAAACAGTCTAACAAAATGTCAACATATAATAATGTTCTCAGGAAAGAACGAAACAGTCTAACAAAATGTCAACATATAATAATGTTCTCAGGAAAGAACGAAACAGTCTAACAAAATGTCAACATATAATAAAGTTCTCAGGAAAGAACGAAGCAGTCTAACAAAATGTCAACATATGATAATGTTCTCAAGAAAGAACTAAACAAAATGTCAACATATAATGTTCTCAGGATAGAACGAAACAGTCTAACAAAATGTCAACATATAATAATGTTCTCAGGAAAGAATGAAACAGTCTAACAAAATGTCAACATATAATAATGTTATGTGTGCTTAGTTTGAAATCTATACTTCTGGTATGCTAGTCTTCAGTAAAAACATAATAAACGTGAAAGTTTAGTGCCTTTTTCTAGTTGAGTCCTAGTACTATTAAGGGTTCGAACGAAAATGCTGCTCAGCGCCGTCCAAAATGGCGGATTGGGGAAAACTTCTCGTAAGAATATCTTACGGTTGTAATGCAGAAAGCCTGGCCACGGATAATGATTCTGGTCTACGTGTTTGGAGGGTGAAACGCTACCTTGTATGATTTGAGTCCTAGTACTATTAAGGGTTCCATAGTCTCAAATGAAAATTCTTTTCAGCGCCTGCCAAAATGTAGGTTATAATACAGAAAGCCTCGGACCATACTGGGCTACGGGTTTTGAGAGTGCAACGCTTCCTTGTATGATAAGGAATTCGTTTGTCTACTTTTGAACAGTAAGTAATTTAATGGTAAACACTTCGTCACATTACCGTTCGAGGCATTTTCCTAACCCTAACCCTATTACAACAACAAACTCTATTTATTACAAGGTATACTGATGTATTATACAAGTTTGATATCATACAGCTATGAACCAGGCCAGTTGTAAATACTGAAGTACCAACATCAGCAGCGACTACCGAAAGTCCTCCTTCTTCCCAAGAACAATTCGAAACTGGAACACCCTACCCCCAGACGTTGTATTAGCACCATCGATCACCACTTTTACGTAAGTCGAGAGTGGCAACGCTGGAGGTAGCAGCATAGATGCAAACAGGTATAAATAGTTTTAATTGTATATGCAACTGTCAATACAGTTTTTAACAAAAATTTTGAAATTTACGCGCTCGCATTCGACATGACAGTACAATCAATTTGTTGATGGTGGTCATTACGAGGCAGAAGCAGAAGAAGAGCAAACATTCGATGGCGCATGCTCAGTCCTCTGGCGCAGTTTTTCTAAGTTTACCATAAATTTTGATATTTAAAAAAATCGTTTTACAAAAATTTTGAATTGTACTTCAGTTCTTTTGTGTCCTTTGTGTCTGGCTTTAAACTTGAACCTGTTACCACAAAGTATGAACTGCAAAGAGAAACCGGGGGTAAATGTACAGGAGGACGTCAGTACAAGTGCGTTTGATTGCTCTTTGGAATCCTTATGCAGTGAGTCTATAAATTATCATTATTTCTATGTAAAAGTACAGTGGAGTGTTAAAAACTTCAAAGATTAATTCAATACTGTATCGGATGTCGTCATACGAGGTCAGGGGTCGATACGAGATCAGGAGTCAAGTGTGGTGATATTTACAAATTGTTTGTGAACATAGTTTATAATAAAATATAAGTGGCAATTAGTGGTCAACACAAAATTATTTAATATTTCCACACGCTGTGACATTAAACTTGTTTTAGATCTTGAATTGGGCATGTCAATTCTAGATGATATGCAAAACCGTTTTTTAGGTATAAAATAGCTTTTCATCTGTTATTTACGAACACAACACATCATTCTGAAGATTTAAAGTGGACAATCAGAATGTAGTATTGCACTTTACTACACTATAGTACAATTGCTACAATACAATTCAACTCAATATTGATTGTAAAATCCCCTATAATGTTTGTGTGTATATGAGATTTATAATACAACTTTCGGCAATTGTTCAGGTATCACATGGTTTTCAGGTTTTATTAGAATAGAAGCCGGATTCCCCAATAAAAAGAATTTTACAGGAAAGCTGGCAATTCTTGTTAATTAATACTAACATGCATGTGATAATCTCAACCACTCTACCACCAAGGCCCAAAAATAAACTCCGCCATAATTACAACCATTCTACCACCAAAGCCCAAAAATCCGCCACGATTACAACCACTGTACCACCAAGGCCCGAAACTCCGCCATGATTACAACCACTGTACCACCAAGGTCCAAAACTCCGCCATGATTACAGCCACTGTACCACCAATGCCCGAAACTCCGCCATGATTACAACCACTTTACCACCAATGCCCGAAACTCCGCCATGTTTACAACCACTGTACCACCAATGCCCAAAACTCCGCCATGATTACAACCACTGGACCACCAAGGTCCAAAACTCCGCCATGATTACAACCACTGTACCACCAAGGCCCGAAAATAAAATCCGCCATAATTACAACCATTTTCAGGGGCTGCTCTGGCTTCTAAAAAGCTGGCGCCAAAAAAATCGCCAACTGCAATTTTCCGTCGCCAGTTTTGTAAAAGTGTCGCCATATTAGAAATCGCCAGATTACTATATGACATGGCGAAATTGTTTAACACTATGTGTGACATATTCTGTAACGTCGGACGAAATCCAAGTTTGCCGGACTCTTAATTCAATTTTTCAAAAGTTTGGTCTCGAGCAGCCCGTACACTAATTGTATTTTAATCATGAAAAGATGTGTGAGTGATTTCTTGTTGGCAGAAAACCAAAATTTTACAGTAATTTATTAGAAACATCTATTCCCGTGAATGAACTTAAAACCGGAAATACTGAAAATAAAACTACGCATGTGTAAGAGTTTTCTAATTACGAAATTAAGACGGACATCCGGTCCGGAAATCACTCAACAACGACGTTAGTTTTGGTTTCATACCTGTATTTTATTAATTACATTATAAAAAAATATTACTACAAAAATATGTTTGTTTTGTTATTTTTATAAATTAATTAACAGCATCAATTGTTTTATTACACGTCTACTCAATGTGATGCAGGTAAAGCTGCTTTTCATCAGACAACTTTGTTGATTCATTTATTGCCGATTTCCGTTTAATAACTCCAAATAACACACATGTCACTGGATACTACACAATACACGTGTATTTACGACCATAGAAGCCGACAAAGGATCTTTAATGATACAATCGCCGATTACCGATAAATTTAAAACGTGCATGCATCGTTTAACACTATAAAACCTTGGCGCCAAAAAAATCGCCAGACGCAATATTTTGTCGCCAAATGAAAAAAAAATCGCAATTGGCGACATTGGCGAAGCCCAGCGCGACCCCTGCATTTTACCACCAAAGCCCAAAAATCCGCCACGATTACAACCACTGTACCACCAAGGCCTGAAACTCCGCCATGATTACAACCACTGTACCACCAAGGTCCAAAACTCCACCATGATTACAACCACTGTAAAACCAATGCCGGAAACTCCGCCATGATTACAACCACTGTACCACCAAAGTCCAAAACTCCGCCATGATTACAACCACTGTACCACCAATGCCCGTAACTCCGCCATGATTACAACCACTGTAGCACCAATGCCCGAAACTCCGCCATGATTACAACCACTGTACCACCAATGCCCAAAACTCTGCCATGATTACAACCACTGTACCACCAATGCCCGAAACTCCGCCATGATTACAACCACTGTACCACCAATGCCCAAAACTCTGCCATGATTACAACCACTGTAAAACCAATGCCCGAAACTCCGCCATGATTACAACCACTGTACCACCAAGGTCCAAAACTCCGCCATGATTACAACCACTGTACCACCAAAGTCCAAAACTCCGCCATGATTACAACCACTGTAAAACCAATGCCCGAAACTCCGCCATGATTACAACCACTGTACCACCAAAGTCCAAAACTCCGCCATGATTACAACCACTGTACCACCAATGCCCGTAACTCCGCCATGATTACAACCACTGTACCACCAATGCCCGAAACTCCGCCATGATTAAAACCACTGTACCACCAATGCCCAAAACTCTGCCATGATTACAACCACTGTACCACCAATGCCCGAAGCTCCGCCATGATCACAACAACTGTACCACCAATGCCCGAAACTCCGTTATGATTACAACCACTGTACCACCAATGCCCGAAACTCCGCCATGATTACAACCACTGTACCACCAATGCCCGAAACTCTGCCATGATTACAACCACTGTACCACCAATGCCCGAAACTCTGCCATGATTACAACCACTGTACCACCAATGCCCGAAACTCCGCCATGATTACAACCACTGTACCACCAATGCCCAAAACTCTGCCATGATTACAACCACTGTACCACCAATGCCCGAAACTCCGCCATGATTACAACCACTGTACCACCAAAGTCCAAAACTCCGCCATGATTACAACCACTGTACCACCAATGCCCGTAACTCCGCCATGATTACAACCACTGTACCACCAATGCCCGAAACTCCGGCTTGATTACAACCACTGTACCACCAATGCCCAAAACTCTGCCATGATTACAACCACTGTACCACCAATGCCCGAAACTCTGCCATGATTACAACCACTGTACCACCAATGCCCGAAACTCCGCCATGATTACAACCACTGTACCACCAATGCCCAAAACTCTGCCATGATTACAACCACTATACCACCAATGCCCGAAACTCCGCCATGATTACAACCACTGTACCACCAATTCCCAAAACTCTGCCATGATTACAACCACTGTACCACCAATGCCCGAAGCTCCGCCATGATTACAACAACTGTACCACCAATGCCCGAAACTCCGCTATGATTACAACCACTGTACCACCTATGTCAGAAACTCCGCTATGATTTCTAAATCAACAAACTATACGTAAAACTACACTATTTAAATCATTTGTTTCAAGAACATTTTTTTAAAAACTTTTTTATGCATTTCATTAATTCTTCTAATAAATAAATTCCTATTGTTATACTACCAAACATGAATTTATATTTCTCCCATTCTAATATATCTTATAATTCAGTTGGTAAAAAAATAAGTTAAGATTTAATAAGTTTATTTCATAACAATTAAAATTCTAAACATTTTATAACAAAGCGAAACTCATCCTCTAACAGATGACAGATCTCTTGGTCCGCTGCCTTTTTTATAAAGACTTATTCGATTAGTAATTTAATGTTACTTTTTCTAATTTTTTACAATGGAAAAAAATTGCAAATTGAAGCATTTTCCTATCAAAATATAAAACAGCTAAATATATTCGTCGTCCAGTCATTATAGCTTATAAAATATTTTCTGAATTTCTCAATACACAAACTTTTCATTTGTCGCGATTGATATATTATTATTATTATTATTATTATTATTATTATTATTATTATTATTATTATTATTGTTATTATTATTATTATTATTATTATTATTATTATTATTATTATTAATTTCATTACAAATAAAAGCAAAGGAAAAAAAACAAAGTCTTGAATAATTTTGCTACTAGTTTATTTAGCTTGTTATAATTAATGACCTCTCAGTTTTTCAACTGAGGTCATGATGGAAAGTCAAAAGTTATTTAAGTTTTACGTAAGCCTTGGAGGGCCATTTTGACTTTTAACTTTTAACTTACTACTTCTGACTGTTTTGTTTGAGTTTTGACTACTGGGGACATTTTCACTTGTAACTTTTGACTTTCAACCTTTTGACTATTGACCTTTGTCTTTTGACTTTTGACTTGATACAGAAATTTGCACTTTTTAAATTAATATGTTTTAGTAAATCGTAAATCTTAAGGAAGCCTTGGAGGGCCATTTTGACTTTTAACTTTTAACTTACAAATTCTGGCTTTTTTGTTTTGAGTTTTGACTATTGACTTGTTATACAAGCCGACTGGGGACATTTTCACTTTTATCTTATGACTTTCAACCTTTTGACTATCGACTTTTGTCTTTTGACTTCTGACTTTTGTCTTTTGACTTCTGACTTCTTACTTTTTACGTTAGCCTTGAAGGGACATTTTTGTCTTTCAACTTCTTACACTTGACTTTTTACTTTTCAATTTATGACTTTTTAGGCTGGAAAAATTGAAGATTGTACAGCTGTACAAACCCCAAAATTTTCCATTATATCAATTGTAAATCTATGTCTCGCTGTCCGATGCGATTTATTGACTTTTGTAAAAAAAAAACAACTGTCTCTTTCTCCAGAAATCCAATTTGTTGACTTTTAACACCGAGCACGTTACACAAAATAAAAAGTCAGAATGAAGTGTGTTACAGAAATTATGCGATTATTGAAATTTCATATTACGATTGGTTTATAGACGTATACAATAGCATAAAGAAGTAAATTTTCTGTATAAAATTGATTAACTCATACCAAAATACAAAGGAGGTTGTGGAATTTGCTCTTTTCCTGAAGATATTTTTGTCAGTGAGCTCACATTTTTATAATTAAAAGGTTTTAGTAAATCTAACTAAGGTGAGATTGTCTTTGAACATTGTTTCCCGCCTTGAAAGTCATAAGTTGAAAAGTAAAAAGTCAATTGTAAGAAGTTGAAAGACATTTGTAAGACAAAAATGTCCCTTCACGGCTTAAGTAAAAAGTCCGAAGTCAAAAGTCAAAAGGCAAAAGTCAATAGTCAAAAGGTTGAAAGTCGAAAGTTTAAAGTGAAAATGTCCCCAGTCGGCTTGTATCATAAGTCAATAGTCAAAACTCGAAACAAAAAAGTCAGAATTAGTAAGTTAAAAGTTAAAAGTCAAAATGGCCCTCCAAGGCTTCCGTAAAATCTAACGAAGGTGAGATTGTCTGAACATTGTTTCCAGCCTTGAAAGTAATAAGCTGAAAAGTAAGAAGTTGAAAGAAAAAAATGTCCCTTTACGGCTTACGTAAAAAGTCAGAAGTCAAAAGTCAAAAGACAAAAGTCGGTAGTTAAAATGTTGAAAGTCAAAACTAAAAAGTGAAAATGTCCCCAGTCGGCTTCTATAATAAGTCAATAGTCCAAACTCAAAACAAAAATGTTAGAAGTGGTAAGTTAAAAGTTAAAAGTCAAAATGGCCCTCCAAGGCTTCCGTACATAGATATACAATGTATATAATGGACAAGTTTGGGTTTTATGCAGCTGTAAGCTGTACAATCTTCAATTTGTCAAGCTTTGAAAGTCAAAAATTGAAAAGTAAAAAGTAAATTGTAAGAAGTTGAACGACAAAAATGTCCCTTTACGGCTTACGTAAAAAGTCAGAAGTCAAAAGTCAAAAGACAAAGGTCAATAGTCAAAAGGTTGAAAGTCAAAAGTTACAAGTGAAAATGTCCCCAGTAGTCAAAACTCAAACAAAACAGTCAGAAGTAGTAAGTTAAAAGTTAAAAGTCAAAATGGCCCTCCAAGGCTTCCGTAATTTACGGAAGCCCTGGAGGGCCATTTTGACTTTTAACTTTGAACTTACTACTTCTGACTTTTTTGTCTTGAGTTTTGACTCTTGACTTATTATACAAGCCGACTGGGGACATTTTCACTTTTAACTTTTGACTTTCAGCCTTTTGATTATTGAACTTTGTCTTTTGACTTTTGACTTCTGACTTTTTACGTAAGCCGTAAAGGGACATTTTTGTCTTTCAACTTCTTACAATTGACTTTTTACTTTTCAACTAATGACTTTCAAGGCGGGAAACAATGTTCAAAGACAATCTCACCTTCGTTAGATTAACTAAAACATATTCATTATAAAAATCATGTGAGTTCTCTGACAAAAATATCTTCAGGAAAAGTGCAAATTTCGGTATCAAAACCATATAAGACAAAATATGTAAAAAAACATGAATATAACAAAAACGAATGGATTTACTTCTTTATGCTATTGTATAACATCTAGGTGTATTAACCAATCGTAATATGAGAGTTCAATAGTCGCATCTTTCTGTAACAAACTTCATTCTAACTTTTTCTTTTGTGTAACGTGCTCGGTGTTAAAAATCAACAGATTGGATTTCTGGAGAACAGACAGTTGTTTATTTACATAAGTCAATATATCGTATCAGACAGCGAGACATAGATATACAATTTATAAAATGAAAAAGTTTGGGTTTTGTGCAGCTGAAAAATCTTGGAGGGCCATTTTGACTTTTAACTTTTAACTTACTACTTCTGGCTATTTTGTTTTGAGTTTTGACTATTGACTTGTTACACAAGCCGACTGGGGACATTTTCACTTTTAACTTTTGACTTTAAACCTTTTGACTATTGATTATTGTCTTTTGACTTTTGACTTCTGACTTTTTACGTAAGCCGTAAAGGGACATTTTTGTCTTTCAACTTCTTACAATTGACATTTTACTTTTCAATTTTTGACTTTCAAGGCGGGAAAAATTGAAATTGAAGATTTTTCAGCTGCACAAAACCCAAACTTTTTCATTTTATAAATTGTATATCTATGCCTCGCTGTCTGATACGATATATTGACTTATGTAAATAAACAACTGTCTGGTCTCCAGAAATCCAATCTGTTGACTTTTAACACCGAGCACGTTACCCAAAAGAAAGAGTTAGAATGAAGTGTGTTACAGAAAGATGCGACTATTGAAATCTCATATTACGATTAGTTAATACACCTAGATGTTATACAATAGCATAAAGAAGTAAATCCATTCGTTTTTGTTATATTCGTGTTTTTTTTTACATATTTTGTCTTATATGGTTTTGATACCGAAATTTGCACTTTTCCTGAAGATATTTTTGTCAGAGAACTCACATGATTTTTATAATGAATATGTTTTAGTTAATCTAACGAAGGTGAGATTGTCTTTGAACATTGTTTCCCGCCTTGAAAGTCATTAGTTGAAAAGTAAAAAGTCGATTGTAAGATTGATTGATTGATAATGGTGTTTAACGCCCGAGCAGCAATATCAATTGTAAGAAGTTGAAAGACAAAAATGTCCCTTTACGGCTTACGTAAAAAGTCAGAAGTCAAAAGTCAAAAGACAAAATTCAATAATCAAAAGGCTGAAAGTCAAAAGTTAAAAGTTAAAATGTCCCCAGTCGGCTTGTATAATAAGTCAATAGTCAAAACTCGAAACAAAAAAGTCAGAAGTCGTAAGTTGAAAGTTAAAAGTCAAAATGACCCTCCAAGGCTTCCGTACTGTTCTCCAGAATTCCAATCTGTTGACTTTTAACACCGAGCACGTTACACGAAAGAAAGTCAGAATGAAGTGTGTTACAGAAATATGGCGACTATTGAAATCTCATATTACGATTGGTTAATACACCTAGATGGTATACAATAGCATAAGGAAGTAAATCCATTCGTTTTCGTTATACATGTGTATTGTGTATTTTTTACATAATTTTGTCTTGTATGGTTTTGATACAGAAATTTGCAATTTTCCTGAATATATTTTTGTCAGTGAACTCACATTTTTATAATTAATATGTTTTAGCAAATCTAACGAAGGTGACATTGTCTTTGAACATTGTTTCCCGCCTTGAAATTCATAAGTTGAAAAGTAAAAAGTCAATTGTAAGAAGTTGAAAGACAAAAATGTCCCTTTACGGCTTACATAAAAATTCAAAGTTAAAAGTCAAAAGACAAAAGTCGATAGTCAAAAGGTTGAAAGTCAAAAGTTAAACGTGTAAATGTCTCCAGTCGGCTTGTATAAGAAGTCAAAAGTCAAAACTCAAAATAAAAAAGTCAGAAGTAGTAAGTTAAAAGTTAAAAGTCAAAATGGCCCTCCAGGGCTTCCGTCCTACGACCACAATCACCTCTGCCATACCATTGGTTAACATTGTCTCATGGCGGATACGCTTCACGTACAAACGCAGTAATTGCAATGTAAAACTGTATCAAAAGTGTATAAATAGACTATATAAAAATAAAAAAGATCTCTTGTATTATTTTACAAACATTTTTTTTTTGTTATAAACGTTACAAGCAGACGACAAATGTAGTCCCGCAGTAAATGGGGAATGACGTGTGGCAGAGGTTATATCTGGGAACCAGTTATGTTCTTTGTGCCGGAGTGCCAATGTTTAACCCAGATAGGGCAGCAACAAAACAAACAGACACACAACACAAAAACCAAATGTTAATTAAAAATTGTCATATGACAGTAGAATCTGAAATCAACGCGGTATTGTCTGTGTAAAGAAGGCGACTTAAACCTTCATTTTCAACTTCTGTTTATTTTGTTTTTTCTAGCATCTGTTTCTTTATTTACAGTTATAATGAATAAAGTGAACCGCGTCAGCGCTGTTATAGCCATGTCAGGCCTGCCAACTAAAGCCACTCTGTGATAGTACCACAGGGTACCATGCGAAACTCTCATTACAAAGCTGGTAGACTCGTTGAATCGGACTCGCCTTTTGCAGGATCATCCCCCTTACACTATTGCACCATTGGACCATTACACGTCAATGCCGGCGTTTCAGTATTATAAGCCGAAATACACTGTAAACCGTTCCTGGTGTAAGCGTAGACGGTTATATGACTTATATATCCAGGATCAATTCGTTTTCACGGTTTGAACATTACTTAATGCAGAGAATACCAAATTGTTAACATGCAAGAATTAAGAAAACTTTTGTCACTGTTTAAAGAAGCTTGCAGACGAAAAATTGTAGACGTGTTTACACTAATGACCCAATCAGAACACAATACAATCTGGTAACCTGTTTCTGGATCACATTCAAACTAATGAATAAGGTGTTATAGAAAAATAAACCACAGAGAAAGGTCAAAAGTATTAAACGTCGGAAACAGTTTATTGGCGTCTAATACATGTAAAATTAATATATTAATTCTCATGTGTGAATCACACCCTATGCTGCTTCATTACGAATAATGGGTCCAGTCCTCTGTTCAGCTCCGCTGAGATTAAAGATCGAAGCAAGATGTACATATTGTATCGAAAATAATTGGTGCTAATCCACTGCGATAGGGGGATTATATAATAAACTTGTACATGAACAAAAATGACTCGTAAACTTTTAGGTAACGTCTAGTTCGTGTTCTGGACTTTCTGACGTCATATATGTGAAAAAAGTTTATATTTAGATTAAACTGTTTTTATGGTAGTAAATTACTTGTATATTTAATATATTTATATAAATGAGATGTACTTTTATGTTCAATTTAGAAAAAAACAGGAACCAAGTTTGACATGTGTTTAAATAGTTGAGTCACTGTGTGGAATTCTATGTTGATATCTTGACACACAACAAATGTATATAACTATACAGCATCCATCACGCCTTCCACGGCAGAAATTCTTGTGTTTTAGCAGATTTAATAAGTTTGAGTCAACAAAACGTACAAATTAACAACCACGTGTGTTCATAATGAATCAATCACTATCGGGAAATACGTCAAATCTCTCAATGAGTCATTGTTCAAACTGTCAAAACGTAAGATATGCCGAAAAAGAAAAATACCTAATGTATACACATTAATAAGATAAGTACATAACAAACCGGGTTATCTTAGTTTAAACGGTAAAGTCATGTGTAATTTGTTTGAAATAAGTAACGGTAAATATATAACGTATGTATTTGTTGTATTACCGTCGATAAGCTGATGACCCGGATGACGTATAATTTACTGCCAGGTATATGACAATTATGTAATCTGTGCAATAAACTTTCCAAGGCTTTCAACGGAAGTGATTGATTTCCTTCAAGAAAATATTGAATTTCGTTTGTTTATTTAAGTATTATTATAGTTTACGACTCTTAGCAGGAGAGAACAGAGGTTTGCGTTTTTTACTCAATATGAATTTTAACATTTTTTGCATATTTTTGAAGAAATGTGTGTGTGGGTGCATGTATGTTTTATTAAAATGTTAGCCATTTTATACATCTTTATGAATAAAACTACAAATTCAATGTCAGCTTTGTTTATGAGCAAATGGAACAGATTTGAATAGTCATCACTTTGTGATTACATTGTAATCAATACCAGCATTGTGTATGTTGATACTGCCGTCAATCAATCAATCAATCAATTCAATCAATCAATCAATCAATCAATCAATCAATCAATCACATATGGTTTTATAGCAACCAGACTTATTATGGTCTATTTTGTAAATCTTATTAGCTCACTTGTGAGCTTTTGCCATCACTTGGCGTCCGTCGTCTGTCGTCTGTTGTCCGTCGTCCGTTGTAAACTTTTCAAAATTCTTCAACTCTGAAACCACTGGGCCAATTTTTTTCAAACTTGGCCACAATCATCCTTAGGGTTCCTAGTTTCAAATTTGTACCCAGCGTACCCAGCGTGTTGATCAATGGGACAAAGATGGCCGCTGTTACTAAATATAGAACATGGGTTTCAACGCACGTTTTTGCTCAAAATCTCAAAAATTTGTAAAAGCTATAAAGAAAACCGTTACTTCAAGGCACATTAAGGTCTATAATAGTTGGTTTTGGTGTTAAGTTATGTAATTGTGTAATGGCTTCCTGTAGGAGTTATTGCGCTTTAATGACAATTTTTGACAAAATTTTCAGTATTTACAATATAACTTGAAAACTATAAGAGCTAGAGTGAAACTGTAAATAACAAAAATGATTAGCAATACAAGTCCTATAATGTGCTATATTGGTCTGAAATTGTATATGAGTTATTGTCCTTTTAGTGAACATTTTTTATTATATTTTTTGTTGTTGTTCTGCAACCTAAAAACAGTACGGCAAGTTTGAAATTGTTAATTGCAAAAATGAACAGTAATACACGTTCTACAATTCACTTAATTGGTCTGAAATTGTCAGATGACTCCTTATAGGAGTTATTTCCCTTGAATGACAATTTTTGGTGTAATTTTCCGTTTTTGTCCTGAACTTAAAAAATATAACAGTTAGAGTGAAACTATAAATTGCAAAAATGATAAACAATACAAGTCCTGCAATTCACTTATTTGGTCTGATGTTGTCAGATGACTCTTGAGTTATTGCCCTTTTTTGTGGTGAAATCGGTAGTTTTTGTCGTGTACATGAAATGCCATAACAGCTAGATTGAAACTGAAAATTGCACAATTTTCATCAAAGCAAGGCCTACTAGTCATTACTTAGTCCAAAATTGTTAGATGACTCTTTATAGGAGTTATTGCCCTTTAATTACGAATTTGGACTAAAAAGTCAGTTTTTGTGTTTGAAATTGAAATATATAACGACTAGAGTAAAACAATAAATAGCTAAATTAACTTAAAGGATAAGGTCTATAAATCATTTAATTTTCAGAATTATAGGTACGTGATCAGAGTGACGTAATCGTACATTGTATTGTTATTATGTCATGATTTAGCGGTGAATGATGAGAACTGTCCAAGAAATGGTGGTACCAAGAACTTATCGGCAAGAAGTTAGGCTTGCTCATAAGTTTTATGGCTGGTCATTTAGGTGAAAGAAAAAGAAGCCATTAAAACATTTTTACTGACCAGGACTAAATCGTGATGTTTCACAATTGAATAAGTCTTCCCATAAGTGTCTGGTTGTTGATAAAGCAAACCATGGAGTTCCCCCCAGCCCAGGGAGTTCCCCCCAGCCCAGGGAGTCCCCCCCCGCCCATGGAGTTCCCCCAGCCCCACTTATGCACATACTAGCGCTTGAAGAACCATTTAACAGAGTCATAATGGACTGTGTTGGATCAGTATCAGAAGCGCAGTTAAATCTTATGTCCAGTCCTTTAAGCTTCTTGGTTTACCAGTGTCAATTCAACCCGACCAGGTCAAATATTATGTCAAACTTGTTTTAACAGGCTTTCAACAATTATGATGAATTTGACAGTTTAAATCAAGTGAAAACCACCCAGAATCCATGAGGAGCCTTGGGAAAGATTCCATCATACCTAAAGAATACGAGGAAATTTTGTCTAAAGTCTGAGAGAGACTGGGTTAAACATGCTAAAGGTGTACATTCCCTTATGTTGCCAGCAGGAGAAGCTTTTCAGGAATCTTTAGGTTTTACTCTGTTCGATTTGTTGTTTGGTCAGACTGTTAGAGGACCTTGGAATTTAGCAAAACATGGCTCGATGAACACACTGACTTTAACATCCTTGACTATGTGGTTAGTTTTTAAGAAAACCTTTACTATGCAGTGCAAATTGTTCTATTAAATTTGAAAAATGCACAGTCTAAAATGAACATATGGCACAATAAAAATGCAAGGAACAGAGTTTTTACACGCCGTGATAATTAGGTCCTTGTATTTTTTCCAGTTCCTGTTCATCCATTACAGGCTAGATATTGTGGCCGATATGGAATAGATAATCAAATTGATTTCAACTATGTAGTAAAAACTCTAGGTAAACAAAACACAATTTGTTATGGTTATAAGATCACATCATATGTAGAGCGCAACAATGATGGTAATAGTAAACCAGTTTCCACTTGAAAACTTGGAATCATTTTAACAATTTAAAGACTTTAAACAGCATCTCAAATTGAATAATTCTGATATCATGTATACTTTTGATTTAAAACTTGCACATTTCTAATAAACGTTAAAAGATTAAAAGTTTGGTGTTGTCGTTTGAAAACGTGTTTCCAGACGTGCTGATAAAACAATTGTTGACAGATGCCTCTTTATTATTTGGGCATATGGGAAACTATTAATAAACATTTTTTGCTCTCACTTAAGCACCAAGTTTCGTTTAGTAATGAAAGACCCCTCAAAACGAACGGAATAATTTAAGCTAAATCACATTAAATTTTCACGTTGTCACGTCGGAAACGACTTTTTTTGCAAATTTAGAAACCCCAAAGGGTACTCAAGAAAACTCACAAACACCCATAAAATAGTCCAGATGTGGACTTTGCACAATCAGCTAAAAAGTTAAAAGTAAACAGAAGTTATTGTTTCTTTACCTTTGCTCACTTATGTTTGCGGAATCCAATGCGCTAGAGACAACCCCAGGTCGACGAACCATCACATAGCCTTCTGCAGTCTGCATGAAGGCAGTGATATTAAACATACCGGGAGTTTGTTGCGACAGTTGTGACCATTTGTTTCATAAAAAAACGTATTGGCATGAACAATGATGTGTCCAATGCATTTAGGAATATTTCATGGATTACCAAACTTTTCTACCATTTTATTAAACACTAGCATATTTTACACTCTAAATTCCTTTTCTTATCTTGACGAATCCAGTGCAGAATCAGAAATCATCTTTAACCACCCAACAACTACTTCATCACCATCAAAGTTGAGTTAAAAAGAAGCGACCCCCCACTCATAATTCTCCCAATCAAATGCAATCTATGAAAATACCATGCGAACAGATAGAACTAGATACCCTTTTGGTATCCACACAGGCTGCTATAATCGGCACTGAATACCTGATAAACCAACAATTTATTCACAAGACGTTTTTATGTCAGACTTTTGCCACAGAAAAAACATGCCCACGGGTAAAGGTGGTGGTGTATTTATTCTTATTACAAAGAAATACGAGAGTGAAGAAGCAGAGAAAAGTTGAAAAAGATTGTGAACTTGTATAGGCGAAGATAAAAATGGTTGCGATTTCAATCTACCAGGTATTTGTTGGTCAACTGAATGCACAAAACATGAGCATGTCCAGATTAGAATGGATTCAACTCCTGGAAATTAGTACAAACTCATCATTGATAAGTTGTGCTAGAACTAACTCGCATAACTGAAACACAGGCAAACATCTTAGAGACGTTGTGTACATACAATGACAGTAAATCAGTGAGGATCATACCAAGAATATCTGACCATGAGTCAGTTTTTGTTGAATCCAGCTAAAGACCAATTAAGAAAAAACATTCCACATAAAGTATGACAATAAGAAAAGGTAAATTATGACCAACTGGAATGGAATTGCTTCAATATAAAACAAAATTAGCAAAATGCAAGAATATACGACATGTGGATAGCATTAACGAACAACTGTTAACACAAGAAGTCAAAAGTTTACTTAGAAGAAACAAATTGTGTTAGAAGGAACAAGCTTCTCAAAGTCAAAGCGATATTAAAAAATATAAAGAGGCTAAAGCTGCTGCCCAAACAATTCAGAGCAAGGCCTATTGGGAATACGTAGACAACCCAATAAAAATCGGCGATCCAATGGCAGACAAAATCTTTGGAAAAAAACCCAGATATTTGTCTTAAATAAACATTTCTACGCAACGACTCCAGCGGATTTTCCCAAGTTAAAGACAATGGTAAAACTCCTGCAGATTCAAATGACAAGGAAGATATACTAAACAGTCAATACAAATCTGAATTCACAAAATTAGATACTAGTGCTACTACTCCAAAACCACCAGCAGGAAATCCTTTCCCAACGATGCTAGATATAACTAGCACAATGTACGGCATACTCCAACTCCTCTTACAAGTCAAACCCAAACAAGGCTTGTGGACCATACCAAATAAATTCAAGATATTGAGTGAACTAGCCAAAGAAATACCACATTTTCTGACAAAAGTTTTCTAGAACACCCTTAACAACGTTTAAATCCAAGCAGACTGGAGAAATGCAAACATCTAGACAACCTTACCATACTTATAGAGTGTGTCAGCACGTGTCTCTGGAAAGAAGAAGCTGCGAAACAAAAATCTTAACCGTAACCAATCATCTAACGAAATCACTAGACAAAGGCATACAACAAGACCTCATTATTCTGGATATTTCAAAAGGTTTTAAAAAGGTTCAACACTAACGACTTCTGTTAACGCTTGATTTTTATAGCATCTGATGATCAATTCTAGACTGAATCAAAGCATTCCTTTTAGACCGATTATAAGTCGCTGTAGATGCATGGATCAACCTCTGATAAAGCACCTACCACAGGGAACTGCCCTGGAATCGCTCTTATTCTTCATAAATAATATGCCAGAGTGTGTAACATCTAGAACTAAACTTTTTTGCTGATGATGCCATCGTCTATAAAGAAATTAGGTTGTAACTCCAACGAGCTTAAAACAGACTTAATAATTCTAGCCAAATGGGAAGAAATCTGGGCAGTATCATTCCACTCAGTTAAGTGTAATATCTTTAGAGTATTCTCATCCAAGGAACCCAGATCAGACTATGTTCTTTAAGACAATCAACGACCCAGTGGACATTCCATGATTATGTATCCTCATGCCATCCACCAGTAGAACAAGTTCAAACCACACTAAGAAGATCCAGCATCACCATACGAGGTCAGACGTCTTCAAATATCTTTCCAAGAACGATTTGCACTAGGAACCAGCTATCAGCAACCATAGCCGAGACCCCCTACTTGGTATCTTTCAAGCGGGAGCTATCATCTGTCACATTTTAGTCTATTAGGGTCCATATTGTAAGTTCTAATGAAGGTTAGAGCTGTGCCGGTTGGGTGTATACCAAGTAGCCGCTACGGTAGCCGGATTGATTGTTCTAAGCAGAAATACCGAACACAATATGGGATATGTTTTTGTCCCTTTATTCTATATCTAGTCACCTTTACCTGATTCTAATCAGTTTAAAACTTTTTCTATATAGTCTGTAACTTATTTTTCAACCGCCTACGCCTGCTCACCAGTTTTTTAGAAACATATTGGTCTATCAAGACAGTGTTTGTAACACAGCCATCATTCTGGGCAAGGATATATATCACTCAAATTCATGTCGAACCACAGACGTCTTCATCATGGCTCTGGGCAGAGGTTATGGCTTTCAGATTCAAGCCATACCATAGCCGTCTTCATTCTGGGCAAGCTTAAGAATATATATCATAGCTGATAGATTCAAGTCGTACCAACCGTCAGGAATCTGTAAGGATTCATTTCGTCCAGAATCAAGCTGCTGATACCGAACAAGACCATATCGTGTGTATACCTACTGCACGATGGATTAACTGACTTAAGCTTCGGAATTTTTAAAAGTTATTCCACTAATTTTCCTTTCACTAGAACATGAACAGTTGCGTTCAACATTGAAATGAACAAGCAAAACTAGATGAAAAGTATGCCCCCGCAGCTGAGAATTGAAGGTTGATATGTCAGTGGCAACGTTTTTTTTAGGATGTATAGTGTGTTTGTAAGGCACAAATGATTACCCCGCCTGACCAGCAACCAACACGAAAAGTGTGTCTACAGACAGAAATTGTAAGAAAATTAAATGGAAATTAAAATCCATTGGCCTGCACATTTTTATTATTTGTAGAAACATCCTCCTAAATGTTAAAAATAAAGAAGATAGCCTCAAAAGACGTGTACCTTTAACTCAGCTATCTGGCCTGGGACAATGGTAAATTAATACCCCCCCCCCCCCACAAACCGAACTTATCGTCGCAGGGGAAAATTAAAAGCCCCTTGAAAAATAAAGATACTGCGAACGTGAGTTCATGCTATAAATGTACACCAGTCATTGTATTAAGTATTTATTCTTTATAGATATATCACGTTCTGGACAGTTTGACATCATACTCAAACATCCCTTAACAATAAAAAAAATTTTGGGAAAACAATTGTAATGGAATAAAATAAAAATAGGAAAACTTGTACAAAAAAAAGCAAACAAAAAACGTTCTAGCACATTACCTATTTTATGACAATTCTTAGTGTACATGTATAAAAAAATTACACTGCATACATATTATCTCAATGTAATTATAATGGTGGTATTTAATCATAGCCCATTTTTCAATGACAATAAAATCGTGGTATAACAGGTATTTAATCATAGCCCATTCTTCATTGACAATACAATCATGGTATAACAGAATATTAAGTAGGGTTTAGTTACAAGCTAATGTACTAACTCTGGAAAAGATGTTAACAAATAATAATACTGACAAATTAGTATTTGTATATTTTGTTTAGTACATGTTATTTGGAATGTACCATGTGGTATGATATACTATTATACTGCTTTAATTATAGTCACAGGCAGAAATGATATCTCAACTTTCATTTTTTCTTATCATCATACTTTTTCCATGTGTAATACATATTGATTTATAAATGTGTACATGCCAGTTGATTGCATTTTTATTATTCACATGATTTCATATGATTGGTATCTTTGATGACATTTTATTTTTTATAAGCTTTATTGGAGTTCTTATATAAAATATTAAATACAAGGTATACTTTTATAAATGTAACATTATAGATCATAGCTTTTTGTATATCATGTATATTTTTACCCATTTTTTAACTTTTGAAAATTTGTTTTCACATCAAATTTACTTGATTTGTAGCTATGGCACTTTTAGTCCAAATATAAAAACATTTATATGGGTTTATTGTTTCTGACCATTTCAGCTGTTGCTGGGAATGTCATTATTTTACATGGTTTATCTGTTCGTTACATGCTCAACTGCCTTCATGAAACCCGAACAACATTTACAGAACATAACATAATAATGATCAGTATACTAGTATGCTTCAATTGATATTCTATTATTAAAACAACATTTTGGATATTGTAATGTGATTTTTAGCAAATATTCTAAAGTAGGATCAGGCTACCATTACTAACAGCTGAACCAGTCCATTATTCACATTTTATATTTATTTTCTTTCCAATTTTAAGGTATCCGACCCATAATTGAAGTCACGGTTTAATTTAATTTTTCTACCAAGAAATACAATGTACAGCTTTATCATTAAGGTGGTAATTAATGATACAAATTATATATTTAACAAATAGTTCATGACACTGAGGGTCATATGACAGGATATGGACCGATTGGTGGCCCAAAAATTTATATGGACCGAAGCGCAGCCGAGGTCCATATATTGTTTGGGGCCACCAACTGGTCCATATACTGCCATATGACCCGAAGTGTCATGAACTATTTGTTATATTATACTTTACTTTTTGTAAGCTTCTAAGCTCATTTATTTGCTCCATATGCACAACATGTACTGTCATTACTGATCATTTTAGGTTATTTTTTTTCTGAAAACTCATTTTGCATATCAGCTACTTGTCATAAATAATTTTCACTGAGATTACTAATAACAAATTTGTGTTTTTCCAACAGATGTGTAAAACCAATGCACATTTTATCCACAGCTGGTCCATATACTATATATGGACCATATACTCCGGCCGGTCTATATACGATTATATGGACCGTTTGTGCTTACAAAGAAATCATTGAAAAATAAATCTTTGAAGTATAATATATTGTTTTACTTCAAGTCAGTGTTCACAGTTTTGAGCAAAAAAAGGTTAGTTAGTCAAATAGTACAAATGTATTTCTGATGTTTAACGAATATCACCGAGGTCTGTTCCATTGAAAAACAATGGACCACCCAGACACCAAATAAGATCACATGGTCAATACCTTAAGCTTAATTGTTGTCCTAATTAAGTTAAATGTTTTCTAATGTTACTGGCTGAATGCAAGTTTAAACATCCTTACCAATGATTAATGCTGGTTAATGATCTGTGTAAGAATTGCACCATTGTTTACAGTTCTAACAAGTATGATCTGCTCAGTAGAGCTTATTATGTACATGATGTGATGATATATAGACTCACAATGAAGCTCTCTAGTCTTGACAGTATTTGACTTACAGTAGATGTTAAAAAGAAAACAAATCTACAATTTTTTAAAACAGAATCTCTATAAATGATATAACCTTCTACTGAATAACTGATAAAAAGTCATCAAAGATACTGATAAATAAATATGCATACAAATAGCAGAAAGGAAAAATATTCATCAATATAAAACATGATCTTCTGCAGAATTTTATTGAGTAATACTATCAAATGCAAGAATGGAAAAATACTTTTTGTGAACTCCATTCCTGAATGAGGACTTAACAGTAGGTCTTGCCAAACACATATAGCAATAAGCATCAAATGTCACTTTCCACCCCTCAGTAAAAAAGAAAAATAAAAAGAGTGAAGATTGAACAGATATAACTCATCATTACAGAAACAAGCTCAAGGTCAAATGTCGTCTAACAAACATAAACAAAACAACATTATACAAACAGCACTCATTATGTCTGTATACTGCCTTTTAAGGTGTCAAATGTAAACATTTTTTGTAATTAGAAACTAAATAAAATCCCATGCGGGATATTTTATTAGAAGTACATTCTGAAAGTTGTTTTTAATCATAATGCATTACTTAAATAAAAAATATAATCATGATTAAATGAACTTTTGAACAGCTTTATATGGTTGTCATAACAATACAGAACTAAGACAGTAATAGATAATCTACATGTATGCAATCACACATCACAAAATGGACACAATGGGACAGGTTACAGCAGAAATATTGCTAGCTAAACATTAACCTGAACCCAATCAATGACTTGTGTTAGTTCTTTGATGGGCTGTCCTGATCACATTATATAGAATTTATTGTTGTATACTATCCTCACTGTTTTTAGATAACTAAAAAAATTTGAAACACCCAATTATACATTCCAATATAGATCAAATGAGATCACACTCAATACACAGCTACTATATCAACACAGGATTTGATTACATCATTCAATCAACACAGGATTTTATTAAATCATTCAATATCAGTGCATCTCAATAAAGTGTTCTAATTTTTTAGGAATTTGTCCTTTATAGGATATATTACATTTGACAATTTTACGAGCAGAAAGACATTGTAAAGTCAAGTAGTTCAAAGGAGAAACAATATCATTGATCGACATTCCTCGAATTAACTGCATTGAAGTTTTTCTGTCATTGTTACATCGATCAAGGTGGGCTCCGTTTCTTAATAGGGTGCGGATTACCTCCGACTTACAAGGGCGATTGCTAGAAGCTATGTGTAAAGGTGAGTTTCCATCTTGATCAACAGCATTCACATCAGCGCCAACATCAACTAGAAGTTGAGCCACCTCAGCAGAAGGAAATGAACAAACAGGGTAACGTCCAACATTTGTTGTCTCCTTTGAACATGCTAAATGCAAGGGAGTGAATCCTTTTGTGCCACAAGGTTTCATATGCACAAATTTATAAACAGCCTCTTTGAAAGAATGTTCTTCAGTTTTATTCATGTCTTTTTGTAGCCGACATATTAAACACAACACGTGCATTATTATCACAAGAAGTCAACTAAAATGACTGCTGTCCTTATCAGCTGTTTCATCAGCTTTACCCTTTTCCAGTTCCATTATCGCACGCAGGAGAACATTATGGATATCTTTGAAAGCAATGGGGTGAGCAGGTCGACTTCTCCAATCAGTCATCATAAAATAAAACAATTCTGCAAACGACAGAAAACTGCTCTGTGTTGTCGGACTTAAAGGTTCTAAGACTGTCTGTTGCATATCTAATGCATACATCCAAAGCATTATGCATCTATTAAAATTACCCATGTCTGCATATAGCGCACCTCTGTAACGTATATAGTATGAAGTGTCTGGATGTGCAGGGCCCAAAATTCGTTCACGCATTAATAATGCCTGCATTCTCATATCATCAGGGTCCGATATTAATTCATCTAAAGCCTCAAGACTAGTGACTTCAGAGGAGTTTTCGTAGGCCGCTATCTGGGAGCCTTGTCTAGGTTTTGGTAATACAGGTTGTGACGAGCGATCTTCCATTGCTTGTCTCCAGAAATTAATGGATCCCAACATGTCTCTCTTCTTGTCCACATAGGTTGCACCAAGTAGCTCTAAGGCATCAATTCTTTCTTGTTTTGTACATTCAGGCCTTCCTATTAAAAATTCTACAATTTTCGAAAATCCAGCCACACTTGCTGCCATCAAGGGGGTCATTCCATATGCATCTTTCTCCATTTTTGCTCCATGTTTTAACAAGAGTTTCATGATATCCAGACTTCCAGATTCTGCACAATCATGTAAGGCAGTGTTCCCTGAAGTAGAAAAAATAAGTAAACTGTTATATATTGTTCTACACTACATGTGATATAATTTCTAACCACATGTAGTTGCCATTTATATATAATTTCTGACTACATGTATTTGTTTCCAATTGTCAATCCTGCTCTGTCACAATTTACAATGTACTGAAACACAAACACACACACAAAAGCATTCAAAATGTATGGATGGTCAAAATATAGTCAAAGGGAGATAATTATAAATGCATATGATTAACTTAAGAATTGAATGCATGCTTTTGACATTTCATTGACATATAAAAGTGTTGACCGACCCACAATTTCAATGAAGCGCATGGTGAAAATGTGTGCACTAAGAACTAAGCCTATTGTTAAAAATAGAAGGCTTGGTTTTTTGTTGGGACTGAAAAAACAAGTGTGAACTGTGAGCACGCTCACAAAGCGATACCTCCCGCTTATTTCAAGTCCAATTATCTCCCCTTAATGATATCCGAGGTCAATAAAAATCCTTCATTCATGCACATCTACATATAATGTACTTCCTTCATGCTAAGTTTCATTAAATTTCATCAAGCGGTTTAGGACGAGTTGAACTTACAAGGGATGTGGAAAGACGGACAGACAGGGTGATTCCTATATACCCCCAAACAAGTTTGCCGGCGTATAAAAACAGCATATGAGACTCTTGAGCAATATTTAATGCAACTTTTCCCTGTAAGCGTCAAAATAATGATTTCTCCCTATAATTCTAAATTTATATATTAAGTTGGGTTTTTTAAAGGGGTGTAACGATCTCTAGTTGCATTTCCATCCAGAAATGAATACTAGAACTGCTATGATTCTTTTATATTCTTTGATACAAATAAAAGGTGATGACAGTCAAACTTTTTTCTGCAACAGCAGATTTTAAATTTGCCATGTGGAAGCACTTTGACTCATATGATCATGTGTACAATTTTTATTATACTGCATGTACATGAATCCAGATGTTACTGTCTTGTTTTGATATCATTACTACATACATTTGATTGCAATATACATGTAGAAGGTAAATTTGGTGTTTAAAGTATGTCCTGTCCTGTGTGTCAGACGTCATGTCTAGCTCTGTAAGCTTTGTCATATATGTCTAGCACCTTACACTGTATCAAACATCCTGTGTAACACCTAAGTCTGTGCCTGTGTTGAAGTTAAAATAGGTTAAGTGTTTGTTTATAAATTAAAGCATACATCCTTTCTAGAACAGTAGACTTTTTGAAACACCTGACCTAGACGGTGTGTCAGACATCATGTCTAGCTCTGTAAGCTGTGTCATATTTGTCTAGCCCCTTGTTGATAAAGCAAACCATGGAGTTCCCCCCAGCCCAGGGAGTTCCCCCCAGCCCAGGGAGTCCCCCCCGCCAATGGAGTTCCCCCAGCCCCACTTATGCACATACTAGCGCTTGAAGAACCATTTAACAGAGTCATAATGGACTGTGTTGGATCAGTATCAGAAGCGCAGTTAAATCTTATGTCCAGTCCTTTAAGCTTCTTGGTTTACCAGTGTCAATTCAACCCGACCAGGTCAAATATTATGTCAAACTTGTTTTAACAGGCTTTCAACAATTATGATGAATTTGACAGTTTAAATCAAGTGAAAACCACCCAGAATCCATGAGGAGCCTTGGGAAAGATTCCATCATACCTAAAGAATACGAGGAAATTTTGTCTAAAGTCTGAGAGAGACTGGGTTAAACATGCTAAAGGTGTACATTCCCTTATGTTGCCAGCAGGAGAAGCTTTTCAGGAATCTTTAGGTTTTACTCTGTTCGATTTGTTGTTTGGTCAGACTGTTAGAGGACCTTGGAATTTAGCAAAACATGGCTCGATGAACACACTGACTTTAACATCCTTGACTATGTGGTTAGTTTTTAAGAAAACCTTTACTATGCAGTGCAAATTGTTCTATTAAATTTGAAAAATGCACAGTCTAAAATGAACATATGGCACAATAAAAATGCAAGGAACAGAGTTTTTACACGCCGTGATAATTAGGTCCTTGTATTTTTTTCCAGTTCCTGTTCATCCATTACAGGCTAGATATTGTGGCCGATATGGAATAGATAATCAAATTAATGATTTCAACTATGTAGTAAAAACTGTAGGTAAACAAAACACAATTTGTTATGGTAAAATGATCACATCATATGTAGAGCGCAACAATGATGGTAATAGTAAACCAGTTTCCACTTGAAAACTTGGAATCATTTTAACAATTTAAAGACTTTAAACAGCATCTCAAATTGAATAATTCTGATATCATGTATACTTTTGATTTAAAACTTGCACATTTCTAATAAACGTTAAAAGATTAAAAGTTTGGTGTTGTCGTTTGAAAACGTGTTTCCAGACGTGCTGATAAAACAATTGTTGACAGATGCCTCTTTATTATTTGGGCATATGGGAAACTATTAATAAACATTTTTTGCTCTCACTTAAGCACCAAGTTTCGTTTAGTAATGAAAGACCCCTCAAAACGAACGGAATAATTTAAGCTAAATCACATTAAATTTTCACGTTGTCACGTCGGAAACAACTTTTTTTGCAAATTTAGAAACCCCAGAAGTTATTGTTTCTTTACCTTTGCTCACTTATGTTTGCGGAATCCAATGCGCTAGAGACAACCCCAGGTCGACGAACCATCACATAGCCTTCTGCAGTCTGCATGAAGGCAGTGATATTAAACATACCGGGAGTTTGTTGCGACAGTTGTGACCATTTGTTTCATAAAAAACGTATTGGCATGAACAATGATGTGTCCAATGCATTTAGGAATATTTCATGGATTACCAAACTTTTCTACCATTTTATTAAACACTAGCATATTTTACACTCTAAATTCCTTTTCTTATCTTGACGAATCCAGTGCAGAATCAGAAATCATCTTTAACCACCCAACAACTACTTCATCACCATCAAAGTTGAGTTAAAAAGAAGCGACCCCCCACTCATAATTCTCCCAGTCAAATGCAATCTATGAAAATACCATGCGAACAGATAGAACTAGATACCCTTTTGGTATCCACACAGGCTGCTATAATCGGCACTGAATACCTGATAAACCAACAATTTATTCACAAGACGTTTTTATGTCAGACTTTTGCCACAGAAAAAACATGCCCACGGGTAAAGGTGGTGGTGTATTTATTCTTATTACAAAGAAATACGAGAGTGAAGAAGCAGAGAAAAGTTGAAAAAGATTGTGAACTTGTATAGGCGAAGATAAAAATGGTTGCGATTTCAATCTACCAGGTATTTGTTGGTCAACTGAAAGCACAAAACATGAGCATGTCCAGATTAGAATGGATTCAACTCCTGGAAATTAGTACAAACTCATCATTGATAAGTTGTGCTAGAACTAACTCGCATAACTGAAACACAGGCAAACATCTTAGAGACCGTTGTGTACATACAATGACAGTAAATCAGTGAGGATCATACCAAGAATATCTGACCATGAGTCAGTTTTTGTTGAATCTAAAGACCAATTAAGAAAAAACATTCCACATAAAGTATGACAATAAGAAAAGGTAAATTATGACCAACTGGAATGGAATTGCTTCAATATAAAACAAAATTAGCAAAATGCAAGAATATACGACATGTGGATAGCATTAACGAACAACTGTTAACACAAGAAGTCAAAAGTTTACTTAGAAGAAACAAATTGTGTTAGAAGGAACAAGCTTCTCAAAGTCAAAGCGATATTAAAAAATATTAAGAGGCTAAAGCTGCTGCCCAAACAATTCAGAGCAAGGCCTATTGGGAATACGTAGACAACCCAATAAAAATCGGCGATCCAATGGCAGACAAAATCTTTGGAAATAAAACCAGATATTTGTCTTAAATAAACATTTCTACGCAACGACTCCAGCGGATTTTCCCAAGTTAAAGACAATGGTAAAACTCCTGCAGATTCAAATGACAAGGAAGATATACTAAACAGTCAATACAAATCTGAATTCACAAAATTAGATACTAGTGCTACTACTCCAAAACCACCAGCAGGAAATCCTTTCCCAACGATGCTAGATATAACTAGCACAATGTACGGCATACTCCAACTCCTCTTACAAGTCAAACCCAAACAAGGCTTGTGGACCATACCAAATAAATTCAAGATATTGAGTGAACTAGCCAAAGAAATACCACATTTTCTGACAAAAGTTTTCTAGAACACCCTTAACAACGTTTAAATCCAAGCAGACTGGAGAAATGCAAACATCTAGACAACCTTACCATACTTATAGAGTGTGTCAGCACGTGTCTCTGGAAAGAAGAAGCTGCGAAACAAAAATCTTAACCGTAACCAATCATCTAACGAAATCACTAGACAAAGGCATACAACAAGACCTCATTATTCTGGATATTTCAAAAGGTTTTAAAAAGGTTCAACACTAACGACTTCTGTTAACGCTTGATTTTTATAGCATCTGATGATCAATTCTAGACTGAATCAAAGCATTCCTTTTAGACCGATTATAAGTCGCTGTAGATGCATGGATCAACCTCTGATAAAGCACCTACCACAGGGAACTGCCCTGAAATCGCTCTTATTCTTCATAAATAATATGCCAGAGTGTGTAACATCTAGAACTAAACTTTTTTGCTGATGATGCCATCGTCTATAAAGAAATTAGGTTGTAACTCCAACGAGCTTAAAACAGACTTAATAACTCTAGCCAAACGGGAAGAAATCTGGGCAGTATCATTCCACTCAGTTAAGTGTAATATCTTTAGAGTATTCTCATCCAAGGAACCCAGATCAGACTATGTTCTTTAAGACAATCAACGACCCAGTGGACATTCCATGATTATGTATCCTCATGCCATCAACCAGTAGAACAAGTTCAAACCACACTAAGAAGATCCAGCATCACCATACGAGGTCAGACGTCTTCAAATATCTTTCCAAGAACGATTTGCACTAGGAACCAGCTACCAGCAACCATAGCCGAGACCCCCTACTTGGTATCTTTCAAGCGGGAGCTATCATCTGTCACATTTTAGTCTATTAGGGTCCATATTGTAAGTTCTAATGAAGGTTAGAGCTGTGCCGGTTGGGTGTATACCAAGTAGCCGCTACGGTAGCCGGATTGATTGTTCTAAGCAGAAATACCGAACACAATATGGGATATGTTTTTGTCCCTTTATTCTATATCTAGTCACCTTTACCTGATTCTAATCAGTTTAAAACTTTTTCTATATAGTCTGTAACTTATTTTTCAACCGCCTACGCCTGCTCACCAGTTTTTTAGAAACATATTGGTCTATCAAGACAGTGTTTGTAACACAGCCATCATTCTGGGCAAGGATATATATCACTCAAATTCATGTCGAACCACAGACGTCTTCATCATGGCTCTGGGCAGAGGTTATGGCTTTCAGATTCAAGCCATACCATAGCCGTCTTCATTCTGGGCAAGCTTAAGAATATATATCATAGCTGATAGATTCAAGTCGTACCAACCGTCAGGAATCTGTAAGGATTCATTTCGTCCAGAATCAAGCTGCTGATACCGAACAAGACCATATCGTGTGTATACCTACTGCACGATGGATTAACTGACTTAAGCTTCGGAATTTTTAAAAGTTATTCCACTAATTTTCCTTTCACTAGAACATGAACAGTTGCGTTCAACATTGAAATGAACAAGCAAAACTAGATGAAAAGTATGCCCCCGCAGCTGAGAATTGAAGGTTGATATGTCAGTGGCAACGTTTTTTTAGGATGTATAGTGTGTTTGTAAGGCACAAATGATTACCCCGCCTGACCAGCAACCAACACGAAAAGTGTGTCTACAGGCAGAAATTGTAAGAAAATTAAATGGAAATTAAAATCCATTGGCCTGCACATTTTTATTATTTGTAGAAACATCCTCCTAAATGTTAAAAATAAAGAAGATAGCCTCAAAAGACGTGTACCTTTAACTCAGCCATCTGGCCTGGGACAATGGTAAATTAATACCCCCCCCCCGCCCCCCCCCCCCCCCACAAACCGAACTTATCGTCGCAGGGGAAAACTAAAAGCCCCTTGAAAAATAAAGATACTGCGAACGTGAGTTCATGCTATAAATGTACACCAGTCATTGTATTAAGTATTTATTCTTTATAGATATATCACGTTCTGGACAGTTTGACATCATACTCAAACATCCCTTAACAATAAAAAAAATTCTGGGAAAACAATTGTAATGGATTAAAATAAAAATAGGAAAACTTGTACAAAAAAAAGCAAACAAAAAACGTTCTAGCACATTACCTATTTTATGACAATTCTTAGTGTACATGTATAAAAAAATTACACTGCATACATATTATCTCAATGTAATTATAATGGTGGTATTTAATCATAGCCCATTTTTCAATGACAATAAAATCGTGGTATAACAGGTATTTAATCATAGCCCATTCTTCATTGACAATACAATCATGGTATAACAGAATATTAAGTAGGGTTTAGTTACAAGCTAATGTACTAACTCTGGAAAAGATGTTAACAAATAATAATACTGACAAATTAGTATTTGTATATTTTGTTTAGTACATGTTATTTGGAATGTACCATGTGGTATGATATACTATTATACTGCTTTAATTATAGTCACAGGCAGAAATGATATCTCAACTTTCATTTTTTCTTATCAACATACTTTTTCCATGTGTAATACATATTGATTTATAAATGTGTACATGCCAGTTGATTGCATTTTTATTATTCACATGATTTCATATGATTGGTATCTTTGATGACATTTTATTTTTTATAAGCTTTATTGGAATTCTTATATAAAATATTAAATACAAGGTATACTTTTATAAATGCAACATTATAGATCATAGCTTTCTGTATATCATGTATATTTTTACCCATTTTTTAACTTTTGAAAATTTGTTTTCACATCAAATTTACTTGATTTGTAGCTATGGCACTTTTAGTCCAAATATAAAAACATTTATATGGGTTTATTGTTTCTGACCATTTCAGCTGTTGCTGGGAATGTCATTATTTTACATGGTTTATCTGTTCGTTACATGCTCAACTGCCTTCAAGAAACCTGAACAACATTTACAGAACATAACATAATAATGATCAGTATACTAGTATGCTTCAATTGATATTCTATTATTAAAACAACATTTTGGATATTGTAATGTGATTTTTAGCAAATATTCTAAAGTAGGATCAGGCTACCATTACTAACAGCTGAACCAGTCCATTATTCACATTTTATATTTATTTTCTTTCCAATTTTAAGGTATCCGACCCATAATTGAAGTCACGGTTTAATTTAATTTTTCTACCAAGAAATACAATGTACAGCTTTATCATTAAGGTGGTAATTAATGATACAAATTATATATTTAACAAATAGTTCATGACACTGAGGGTCATATGACAGGATATGGACCGATTGGTGGCCCCAAAAATTTATATGGACCGAAGCGCAGCCGAGGTCCATATATTGTTTGGGGCCACCAACTGGTCCATATACTGCCATATGACCCGAAGTGTCATGAACTATTTGTTATATTATACTTTACTTTTTGTAAGCTTCTAAGCTCATTTATTTGCTCCATATGCACAACATGTACTGTCATTACTGATCATTTTAGGTTATTTTTTTTCTGAAAACTCATTTTGCATATCAGCTACTTGTCATAAATAATTTTCACTGAGATTACTAATAACAAATTTGTGTTTTTCCAACAGATGTGTAAAACCAATGCACATTTTATCCACAGCTGGTCCATATACTATATATGGACCATATACTCCGGCCGGTCTATATACGATTATATGGACCGTTTGTGCTTACAAAGAAATCATTGAAAAATAAATCTTTGAAGTATAATATATTGTTTTACTTCAAGTCAGTGTTCACAGTTTTGAGCAAAAAAAGGTTAGTTAGTCAAATAGTACAAATGTATTTCTGATGTTTGACGAATATCACCGAGGTCTGTTCCATTGAAAAACAATGGACCACCCAGACACCAAATAAGATCACATGGTCAATACCTTAAGCTTAATTGTTGTCCTAATTAAGTTAAATGTTTTCTAATGTTACTGGCTGAATGCAAGTTTAAACATCCTTACCAATGATTAATGCTGGTTAATGATCTGTGTAAGAATTGCACCATTGTTTACAGTTCTAACAAGTATGATCTGCTCAGTAGAGCTTATTATGTACATGATGTGATGATATATAGACTCACAATGAAGCTCTCTAGTCTTGACAGTATTTGACTTACAGTAGATGTTAAAAAGAAAACAAATCTACAATTTTTTAAAACAGAATCTCTATAAATGATATAACCTTCTACTGAATAACTGATAAAAAGTCATCAAAGATACTGATAAATAAATATGCATACAAATAGCAGAAAGGAAAAATATTCATCAATATAAAACATGATCTTCTGCAGAATTTTATTGAGTAATACTATCAAATGCAAGAATGGAAAAATACTTTTTGAACTCCATTCCTGAATGAGGACTTAACAGTAGGTCTTGCCAAACACATATAGCAATAAGCATCAAATGTCACTTTCCACCCCTCAGTAAAAAAAAAAAAAAAATTAAAGAGTGAAGATTGAACAGATATAACTCATCATTACAGAAACAAGCTCAAGGTCAAATGTCGTCTAACAAACATAAACAAAACAACATTATACAAACAGCACTCATTATGTCTGTATACTGCCTTTTAAGGTGTCAAATGTAAACATTTTTTGTAATTAGAAACTAAATAAAATCCCATGCGGGATATTTTATTAGAAGTACATTCTGAAAGTTGTTTTTAATCATAATGCATTACTTAAATAAAAAATATAATCATGATTAAATGAACTTTTGAACAGCTTTATATGGTTGTCATAACAATACAGAACTAAGACAGTAATGGATAATCTACATGTATGCAATCACACATCACAAAATGGACACAATGGGACAGGTTACAGCAGAAATATTGCTAGCTAAACATTAACCTGAACCCAATCAATGACTTGTGTTAGTTCTTTGATGGGCTGTCCTGATCACATTATATAGAATTTATTGTTGTATACTATCCTCACTGTTTTTAGATAACTAAAAAAAATTGAAACACCCAATTATACATTCCAATATAGATCAAATGAGATCACACTCAATACACAGCTACTATATCAACACAGGATTTGATTACATCATTCAATCAACACAGGATTTTATTAAATCATTCAATATCAGTGCATCTCAATAAAGTGTTCTAATTTTTTAGGAATTTGTCCTTTATAGGATATATTACATTTGACAATTTTACGAGCAGAAAGACATTGTAAAGTCAAGTAGTTCAAAGGAGAAACAATATCATTGATCGACATTCCTCGAATTAACTGCATTGAAGTTTTTCTGTCATTGTTACATCGATCAAGGTGGGCTCCGTTTCTTAATAGGGTGCGGATTACCTCCGACTTACAAGGGCGATTGCTAGAAGCTATGTGTAAAGGTGAGTTTCCATCTTGATCAACAGCATTCACATCAGCGCCAACATCAACTAGAAGTTGAGCCACCTCAGCAGAAGGAAATGAACAAACAGGGTAACGTCCAACATTTGTTGTCTCCCTTGAACATGCTAAATGCAAGGGAGTGAATCCTTTTGTGCCACAAGGTTTCATATGCACAAATTTATAAACAGCCTCTTTGAAAGAATGTTCTTCAGTTTTATTCATGACTTTTTGTAGCCGACACATTAAACACAACACGTGCATTATTATCACAAGAAGTCGACTAAAATGACTGCTGTCCTTATCAGCTGTTTCATCAGCTTTACCCTTTTCCAGTTCCATTATCGCACGCAGGAGAACATTATGGATATCTTTGAAAGCAATGGGGTGAGCAGGTCGACTTCTCCAATCAGTCATCATAAAAGAAAACAATTCTGCAAACGACAGAAAACTGCTCTGTGTTGTCGGACTTAAAGGTTCTAAGACTGTCTGTTGCATATCTAATGCATACATCCAAAGCATTATGCATCTATTAAAATTACCCATGTCTGCATATAGCGCACCTCTGTAACGTATATAGTATGAAGTGTCTGGATGTGCAGGGCCCAAAATTCGTTCACGCACTAATAAAGCCTGCATTCTCATATCATCAGGGTCCGATATTAATTCATCTAAAGCCTCAAGACTAGTGACTTCAGAGGAGTTTTCGTAGGCCGCTATCTGGGAGCCTTGTCTAGGTTTTGGTAATACAGGTTGTGACGAGCGATCTTCCATTGCTTGTCTCCAGAAATTAATGGCTCCCAACATGTCTCTCTTCTTGTCCACATAGGTTGCACCAAGTAGCTCTAAGGCATCAATTCTTTCTTGTTTTGTACATTCAGGCCTTCCTATTAAAAATTCTACAATTTTCGAAAATCCAGCCACACTTGCTGCCATCAAGGGGGTCATTCCATATGCATCTTTCTCCATTTTTGCTCCATGTTTTAACAAGAGTTTCATGATATCCAGACTTCCAGATTCTGCACAATCATGTAAGGCAGTGTTCCCTGAAGTAGAAAAAATAAGTAAACTGTTATATATTGTTCTACACTACATGTGATATAATTTCTAACCACATGTAGTTGCCATTTTTATATAATTTCTGACTACATGTATTTGTTTCCAATTGTCAATCCTGCTCTGTCACAATTTACAATGTACTGAAACACACACACACACACAAAAGCATTCAAAATGTATGGATGGTCAAAATATAGTCAAAGGGAGATAATTATAAATGCATATGATTAACTTAAGAATTGAATGCATGCTTTTGACATTTCATTGACATATAAAAGTGTTGACCGACCCACAATTTCAATGAAGCGCATGGTGAAAATGTGTGCACTAAGAACTAAGCCTATTGTTAAAAATAGAAGGCTTGGTTTTTTGTTGGGACTGAAAAAACAAGTGTGAACTGTGAGCACGCTCACAAAGCGATACCTCCCGCTTATTTCAAGTCCAATTATCTCCCCTTAATGATATCCGAGGTCAATAAAAATCCTTCATTCATGCACATCTACATATAATGTACTTCCTTCATGCTAAGTTTCATTAAATTTCATCAAGCGGTTTAGGACGAGTTGAACTTACAAGGGATGTGGAAAGACGGACAGACAGGGTGATTCCTATATACCCCCCAAACAAGTTTGCCGGCGTATAAAAACAGCATATGAGACTCTTGAGCAATATTTAATGCAACTTTTCCCTGTAAGCGTCAAAATAATGATTTCTCCCTATAATTCTAAATTTATATATTAAGTTGGGTTTTTTAAAGGGGTGTAACGATCTCTAGTTGCATTTCCATCCAGAAATGAATACTAGAACTGCTATGATTCTTTTATATTCTTTGATACAAATAAAAGGTGATGACAGTCAAACTTTTTTCTGCAACAGCAGATTTTAAATTTGCCATGTGGAAGCACTTTGACTCATATGATCATGTGTACAATTTTTATTATACTGCATGTACATGAATCCAGATGTTACTGTCTTGTTTTGATATCATTACTACATACATTTGATTGCAATATACATGTAGAAGGTAAATTTGGTGTTTAAAGTATGTCCTGTCCTGTGTGTCAGACGTCATGTCTAGCTCTGTAAGCTTTGTCATATATGTCTAGCACCTTACACTGTATCAAACATCCTGTCTAACACCTAAGTCTGTGCCTGTGTTGAAGTTAAAATAGGTTAAGTGTTTGTTTATAAATTAAAGCATACATCCTTTCTAGAAGAGTAGACTTTTTGAAACACCTGACCTAGACGGTGTGTCAGACATCATGTCTAGCTCTGTAAGCTGTGTCATATTTGTCTAGCCCCTTACACTGTATCAAACGTCCTGTCTAACACCTAAGTCTGTGCCTGTGTTTCAGTTAAAATAGGTTAAGTGTTTGTTTATAAATTAAAGCATACATCCTTTCTAGAACAGTAGACTTTTTGAAACATCTGACCTAGACGGTGTGTCAGACATCAGGGTTCTCACTAGGATTTTTTTATGGTGAGTCCTGGGACTCATCACTTTTTGGAATGATGAGTCCCAATCTGTCTTGGTAAGTCCATAAAGTTGACTCGAACCAAATTGCCGGTACTGCATGATGTTACCATGATTAATACATTAAGTTTTGGTTTGTAACATTATGAACATCTTCATGTTTTATTTGATACTAAAATCCCTGTTGAAACCCATGCATTACTCTGTGACAGCTTAATCTACATGTTTCCAGAATGAAAACATATTAAAAATATTTGTTTTGGTAGTTTTGCTTTGTGTCAACCTAATATTGCATGATATATTTCCGTTCACTGTCTGGGTGTACTTAGAAGTAAGAAGTTGGTCAGGGTTGAGGCATTTTCAATTCAAAAATGAAATTTGCTGTGAAATTTATTTAAACTTTTCAAACTTAAAAATGGAGGGTTGTAATCTTCTACTGAGGTAAAAATTTAGTCTAAATGAGCATTGAAAGATACACATAATTTTATTGTGACCATATTTATATATCCCAAGATTTTAGTATCATTTTATGGAAGGGAATTATGAATTAACACCATTTATTTCTGTTGGTTATTTGAAGTCTGCATGGCTTCATCTGGGAGAAAATGTATGGGTTCAGTGTGATAAGAGGCAACACCTCAGTTTAAATAATTTGACTAATTGTATAATACATAAATTTCAAAGCACTATATTAAAAGTAGTTATTAAGTAATTCAATACATTTTATAAATTTTGTTTAATTTTCCCAACCCAAAACTTATATTTCTGCTTAACCTCATCTGAAATAACAAATTAAAAGTTCACTCGACATTTAATCATTACAATAATATTTTTTAATCATTGCAATCAGGTCACAAGCCAAGTGTTTCACTTAATCACATTTTAAAAACATCGAAAACGATCTTTCTGCTGCAAATATTTTCTTTGTAACCTTTGACTTTGTATAACCAGGGCTCACCACACTGGGCGAAGTGGGCGACAAAGTCGCCCTACTAGGACCTGAAATCGCCCTAAGGCGCCTCAATTGGCTCAAAAGCGAAGTCGAAGTCGCCCTGTCATTTCCCTGAAGTCGCCTGATGGTTCACATAAGATACTTGTAAATCTGTTCAAAAAAAATTAACCCTGACTACCAATTTATCAGTAAATGTGTAATTCCAATAAAAAACGGCAAACAATATGCGTATTTAACATATTTTCAAACGATTTACGTCTTTCAAATGTATTAAGCGCCATTTGTTTATTTACCGGATGTGACTAATTACCGGAAGTGAACAACGAAGAAAAGTAATGTACAACGGCCCATAATGAAAAATCAAAATATTTTTGATAAACAAACACTTTTAATTGGTTTCAAACTTCAGTTCTTTCAAAGAGTATTGTACTTTAACAATTTTCTTTGATAAGTATTTGAGCTTCACTTGAAAGAATAAAGATGTATAGTAATTATTAAGTTCTGTAGATGGGTGTCCCATGAAGCAATTTGGATCAGTACAACTTTGATTAATGATAAAGGTTATGTGCTGTTTGATATTGCATACCATGAATAATAATGAAAAAGAAAAAAAAACTGAATCTAAGTGTGTTGTGGTTTTGAAACACAAGAGAAATAATTGATGTAAATAATGAAAAATGTATGTAACTACTGCGAAATTAATTATTTGTACGGTCCCCTTGACTTCTCCCTAGTGTCTCCTGAAGTCTCCCTATTATGGCCTGACTTCTCCCTGTTTGGCTGCCAGGGAGAAGTCACTTCTCCCTACTTTTTCAGAGTGTGGTGACCCCTGTATAACATTATTGGTTATGTAAACCCGCATAGATTCCAAGCTCTAGCCAGTCACTGATAATTAATGGAAATAATTAATTTATTATTCAAATAGAAAACTTTTAAAATGAAGTTGCAAGCCGGGTGTTTCACTTAATTACCGTTTAAAAACCATGATCATCGAAAAAGTGTTTGTTTACTTTCGGCGCAATGTACAAGAAAGATATTATTATTTTGGTTTATAAAGACTTGGCTTTTTTTTAATACATCAGAAATTTCTTTAAAAAATATTTAAATCATGATAAGATTGTTTAGATTTTTGTTAATTCAGCCACTTATTATCGGTCATCGGTCACTGTCAGAGATCAAATATATTTCACCTGCTGTGCATCACAGCTAAAACAGGGATATTCACCAACTTTTTTATCATGGTTGCCACCTGGTCTCCTAACTTAAAAAATTTTGGCGCCCAGTGAAAAAGTTAGGCGCCCACACATTTCATATTTTTTTATAATGAAAAAAAATACACTTCCATAAATTAAAACTTGAAATAAATGATAGGATAGAACTGTGAAACAAATAATATTATGTAACATAAAATGCACTATTAAAAGTATTTAAAGATCTAAATTTACTTGTTTGAAAGTTACTGCCAAAGTATTAATTTGTATTATGTTTAAATCATTCATGCAATACTCATCACAAGCCGCATTGTATTTGCAATCTCCGGCACCGAGTTTGTATCCGCTCCGGAAATTTTCGTATTTTTTCGCTTTGAACTGGTTTCCGGTATCATTTTTACTAAGCTTTATGTACAAAGTAAACATGGTAAAAGCCAAACGGGACCAGCAAACACTGTGTGGCGCGTAAACTTATAAACATGACGCAAAAACAAAAATATTTCAGATTTCTTACCAATATGGAAATAAAATTGAAAGGAGACATACCACTACTGTTCAGAATGACAGGGTAAAATTCGTGGAAACGGATATCAACCAAATAATCACAGATCGCCACCTGGACGATCGAAAACCAAACTTTACTCGCCCATGAAATTTTTTAGTCGCCTTGGGCGACTGTTAGACTGTTAGTGTAAATCCCTGTAAAAATAGAATTACATCCGGTTGAGAAAGTGTCATTCGGTATGGTTTAGGTAAATGACTTTCTGTTGATTTTTAGGGACGCAAATGATTTGACTGTGATGCGTCCCGAGGATGCAGGGAATCTATTAATGGCGCGTCCTTCACAACTTTGACATGCGCCTTAACGAGAACCCTGAGACATCATGTCTAGCTCTGTAAGCTGTGTCATATATGTCTAGCCCCTTACACTGTATCAAATGTCCTGTCTAACACCTAAGTCTGTGCCTGTGTTGAAGTTAAAATAGGTTAAGTGTTTGTTTATAAATTAAAGCATACATCCTTTCTAGAACAGTAGACTTTTTGAAACTTTCTGTCTACTGCTGTAATCTGTGTTAAATGTCTATAGGCACCAGGTGAGTTTAAATATCAGAACACAGATCTCACTGGTAACGTAAGCTTGTTTAATCAAGCTATAAAACAGCTGGGGTTCCACCTCCAATTAGCATCAGATAAATAAAGTAATAAATATTAGTTAATTAATTATCACGTTTACACAGCAGGCGGTTTTAATAACCTTCCTCACTCAGATATTCACATCTATCATTCAACTTAAGTGTGAAAATTTATCAATGACAATTGTCCAACAGGACAAACTGGGGCTGTAGTCACAGTTTTTAGTACTGGAATTGGACACTAGGTGGGTGTTTTTTCAAATTGAAAAGTTGTCGATTTTCACTATAAAGAACACATTAAAATAATTAAAGCAGGACTGAGAATAATAAGCGGCAGAGAAAATTAAATGTTTTCAGCCACTGAAACTGCAAATTTATGTATACTAAAGTTATCTTCTCTGGAATTGTTCATTATTATTAATAAATTCAAATTGTAAGCAAATGTTACTGATTGAGGAATTGGCACATAGTGATATGTTATGGATTCTAACATGGGATGTATTATGTCTTTTATATCAATAAAGTGAGTTTAAAAATAACAATTCTACACAACATGTAGGTATACCTTTTACGCTTTTTCTATTAACATCTGCATTCAGCTCTAATAAATACTGTGCTATATCTTTGTGACCCTTGTAACAACTTATCATAAGACAAGTGTGGCCATGTCTGTTGGCAATTTCAATGTCTGCCTCATTATTTACAAGATGTTTTACAATTTCATAATGTCCATCGAAACATGCAGCTCTTAAAGGAGTTGAGTTAGTGTATGTAGTTTTATTGACGCCGGCTCCTTTCTGTATTAAATATCTGACAATGTCCAAATGGCCCGCTGCAGCCGCACACCACAGCGGAGGAGCTCCTTCAATAGTTTCCCCGTCAAATGTCACCGACCCCACTTGTTCGATATCCCCTGTACATTGTTCTATGATGTATCTGACAACCTCTAAGTGGCCATTACGACATGCCATAATTAGTGGAGTAGCCCCATTTGTTTTTGCGTGGACAAGCTTTCCGATTTCTTCCTTAGATTTGTGGTCAAGAAATATTTTGAGACGATTCAATTTACCGTCTCGAGCGGCATTGTATACAACACTTCTATATTCCATAGCCTTCATAGGAAGGCCTTGTCGATTAGAAGACCTATAGTTAAGGGATTAAGGGGGTCTATATGATAGTTTTACTGTCCCAACTCCTCTCCTCGTTGCCAAAAATGTCAAATATGGCGATGACACATTTAATCGCCAGGGGGCGTCACTTCCGGTTTGGGGAACGACTAATACCAAACAATCTGCCATTGTTTCACAAGTACTGATTTATAGTACATCATAATAAATAAATGCATAATTTCAAATGACGATAAATTGTAGGATTCGGGTTGAAAAAAAGACATAAAGAAGAAAAGAACAAAAACCATAAATCAGTTAACTCTGACTAGTACAGGTACTTAACAACATATATTTTTTGTATAATTTACAAGGTTTTGAGTGTTGTACGTAAAAAGCAACATGTACATAAAGCTGAAATAATAACATTTGAACATATTTACTAATCAAAATTACGAATATTTTTATTGGGGTATTATTTACATTTATACATTTTTTGCAGAAAATTGAAATTTGTGTAATCTAAATTATATTTAATTATATAAACGTTAAAATGTTTATAATAACATATCATGAGAAAAGCTACACAATTAACGACATTAAATCTTAAGAATTATGAAAACACTTACAATTATGTTTAATAATCGTGGCTTCAATTAGTGTGATCGGTAATCATCTTCAGTTGTTAAATTAATAATAATTATAATTTATGTATGACTGTTAAATTTGGATGTAGTACTAAATCTATTGCTTTTGATGATCTTTAATCAATAAATTATCTTTTTTAGTGCTATAAAATAATGTAAACTGGATAATTATTGTGTCTTTTGTTCTTAATGTTTTGTTATGATAAATATATTGTTTTCGTTTTGTGCTACACAATATTTTGCAGAAAGTTTTTTTTCACTCATTTTCTGATACATAGACTTGTCTTATTACTGCCCGAGTTGTCACAATCCGAGTTGTCTAGCGTGGCATAAACTTTTTTTATGTCTTTTAAGGGACAAGAACTTTTTCAAAGGAATAATATCAGCACATCTAAAAGAGTTTCTAAAATATGGTTATTCTTTTTTACTAGCATAACCCTCAGATAAATATTGACCAGCGTCCAATCCAGAAAATCGGTCGATCTAAAGTACATGTAGCATTAGTTGTGAAATATAAGCATGATACATTGTTGGAATATTCAGTGAACGAAATTTTGAGTTGAGTAGTATTTTTCCATTGAAGCCTATTTGCTCTTGGTAAGAGCTCGACTTTATAGAATCGGTAATGTCATCGTTCAGCTGATTTTACATGTGTATATGCAAATCTTGCAGTTTTGATTTTTTATCTTTTATTTTGTATATGTTAATCATCTGATTTTTATATATTAAATTTATATTGTGACGTGTTCCCATATATATCTAAAATATTAAAATATATATATAAAACCATTGTTTTAAGGATCACTGATATTCTTAACATCAATGTTTTGAAAATTGTTTAAAGGAGCAAATCTTTCAGTTCCAACCTAATATAAGTAGCATTAAATTTAAATTTGAGTTATCTGCAATAGACACCAAACATGACAGTAGTACTCTATCTATTGTATGATCAATGTCAAGATAGCTATGTTGTTATGAATTGGTTATCTCTCAAATAAAGAAAAAAATGAATTCATATTGTGTGGAGATTATAATGCTCACCACACTTTATCTTTCTTTGTTTGATGGTGTTTAACGCAACTTTCAGCAAGTTTTCAGCTATATAATGGCATGGAGAAAACCCCCAGACCTGCGGTAGGAAAAGTGGCAATTCATGTCAATTAAGATTGGAGTTGCGTACAACCTGCCTGCAATTAGAATCGAACCCGCAATTTCAGTGTTGACAGACCACGTGATCAATAGTAGACGAACTACCTTAACCACTAGGCCACTGAGGTCCCTCCACACGTTATGGGGGAGCATACATATAAGTACAAAGAGGAAAGAACTAACAGTATTTTAGACGTTAATATACTGATATTTAATGATGGTATAGGTACCAGACTAAAACCGATAACTCCAGAAACCTCATATTTTGACTAATATTGACTAGTACAAAAATCAGTAAGAAATGTTCATGCCGGAAACAGACAAGAGTACATATGACAGTGACCACTATACGTAGTAAAAATATATCTAAACTGTAATACAGGATAATATCACAAACATTAAATGGACCTTTAAACGAGCTAACTGGAGTTCATTCACTAAAGCATGTGGTCAAAGACTTAGTCCTGACATGGTCTCTGATAATATACACGATACCAACTCAAGACTGACACAAGACCTTACTAGTGAATGCATCCGGGTTAAAAACGATTCGATAATAAAAAATACCAGACCGTGAGTTCCATGGTGGACAGAAGCCTGTACAAAGGCAGTAAAGGCCAGAAACGGACCCCAATCATTGGTAAAGGGAAGATTTTACTGACTTTAATGTAAAGAACACAACACTGGGAATCACACTGCAAAAGCTTAATAAAAATAGCCATTCCAAACTAAATTAATTATCATGGTTCTGTGTAAATAAGATGTTGGGTAAATCTCCTGGATAAAAGGGAAATACCTGACGTATAGTCGCAAATGCTGTATATATAAAAACCTCTGTGGAAAAGACCAACATACTATCTGGCAATTTAGTAACGATCAGCAGTACTAATAATTATAGCACTGAATTTAGAAAAAAATATAAGCACCAATAAGAAAACGGGGATTGTTTGATTTTTATAATGAAAACTCAGACTGTTATTATGAAGAGTTCACTATGTTATAATGAGAGCACTTGTCTTATAAATCCATTGGTGTTATCTTACTGTTCTTGAAATAGAATACTAAGTATGGGTTTTTACAGGCACTACTATGAGTGGAAATACTCAGTTATTCCCAGCTACAAAATGGGAGAAAACCCATATGACCCCTTATCATATATACCCCTTGCCCTAACCTTAAACTTTAACTAACATAATTTTCAGCAGATGGTAACTATACAGATTAAGGTGGTATTTAGAAACAAGGGTTACATAACCTGACCAAAGTGGCTTTGAAAAATTGAAGTACATCGGAACAGTGGAACAATGTATAAGACTAGAAAATGATATTTTTAGGATAATTAATTGGGCGGAGTGAATATCCAAAATATGATCACGAGTGCCGCATAACGCATCTGATTAAACGAGTGCACGGAGCTTGTTCCGCGCACGAGTTTAATCTGATGCTTTATGCGGCACGAGTGATCATATTTTGGATATTCACGATGCCCAATTGATTATGCTATTTATTATATAGATCAAAATTGTTTTCGTAAAATTTTAATGCTTAATCCTAAATTTTATGAACGGCGGATGAAAATTTCTGTATAGTACAAAACCAACTGCAACATTTTGGTGGGAACCCGAGAGTGAAAATAAACGATAATTTTCACATGTGATTTACCGTGATTTCTGTCACTTGGAAAATTCGATATTTCAACACTATCTATATAATAAACAGAGATATTTTATTAGGAAACAGTACACAGCTGGCTAGTGTTAGAAAGGAAGCTGTTAAAATTTTTTAACTGTCCAAACAAAGTAATCTGTCTGTCTGACCTCGTTGGAAAGGAATTCCAGATTGTTGCTGCCTCATACCTGAATGACCTTTTACCAGATGAGGTTTTTCGGGGTTGGGGAATCACTGCTGTATTAACATACCTAAAATTATACGAGTAGTCTTTTATTACAATCAGATCTTTTATTAATAATTTGAAGGACTCCAAGGCAATCGTGCGCATTCTTCTAGTTTTTAAAGCTGGAAGTTTAGATCTTTCCAAAAGAGAGTCATAAGAACTGCCAAAATCTTCACACATAAAGCGAAGCGCACGTTCCTGAATTTTCTCAATTTTAATTTGCAGAATTTTGCTCACTACAAAATTGCCAGTTCAAAGGGCAATAACTTAAATTTGGCATGATAAATAAGTAATAAATGGTAAGTTTCCCAAGCCGACTAAAGTTATTTTCCCAATTCGCTTGAGAACATTTAGTTGCTTTGCACCTTTCTTACAAATATCTGAAATAAGTGTGTTGAAATTTAATCTGTAGTCAATAGTAACACCCAATAATTTTACCTCATCTCCGCATGAAATATTTACATCATTTATATTAAATTTTTTTCTCATGTGTTCGTTTACCAATTGTTAAAGCCTGGAATTTGTCAGGATTGGCCTGCATTTTGTTATCAGAAAACCAATTTTTTCGGGATGTACTATCTTCCTCGAGACACTTAATTACTGTTTCTATGGATGTATCTGATTTGGAAAGAGTATTTTCATCTGCATAGTTATATAATGAACAATATTTGACAAAGAAAAATATATCATTTAAAAATATGTTGAACGGTATAGGAGGTAAAAGATCCTTGTGGTACCCCTTTATAGATGTACATCATACTACTAAGGGTTAGAATAATTTTGACATATCGTCTCCTATCAGAGAGGTAACTATATTTAACAAATTAAGTGTTGAATCTGATAATCCATAGGCTTTCAGTTTTAGGGACAATAGATCACGAGGAAGGCAATCAAAGGCCTTAGAAAGGTCAATCAGTATGGCGGCAAGGTATTCATTTTGATCAAGAGACTTTTTCCAATTTTCAATCACACGCAAAAGAGTAGATCGACAACCAAAACTAGATCTAAATGCTGCCAAAAAGGATTGAAGATATTATCAAAATGTTGAACGAGCTATTTTTCAATGTATTTTTAGAATAATTTAGAAATAGCTGGTAGGACATTAACTGATCTGTAATTGCCTTTCTCAAGAACACTATTCTTTTTATGTATGGGGTCAACTTGGGCAACTTTAAGTTTATCTGGGAAAATAGAGGTGGAGAAGTACGGGTTTACAAGAGCTGTAAAAGGTTTAACCATGGAAGGTTGTGCATACTTTAAATAGGAGAAATGCCGTCTATGCCAGTAGCCTTCTTTATGTTAATTTTGTTAATGTGTTTAACAAAATCCTCATCCACTTGAGAAAAGGAGAAGCTATTTTTCTTACAATCCGGCATATTCTCTTTAATGGCAGAATTTAAATTAAAAAAAATAAAATAAATTAAAAGTTATCATATTACTTAACTTATTGACTACAGTTGTGTAACATATTGTTCATGTACTTAAAGTTGCAATTATCGTTCAGGTCAATAAACAACTAAATGTTGACCAAATGTGTATTTATAGACCTATTTATCATATATACAATGAATGTGTTTCTGAAAGTTATATATCTTAAATGATGTATAACTGTTCCAGAACGAACACATATATAGTCATCATTCACATAAACAAAACAACAGAGTAATAAAACACCATTGCATCATGTCTTACGTTCGATCTTCTTTGAAATAATACAAAAAAATTAAATTAACAATTCCTCAGAAAATAAAACGTTAAGATGTAGATGTAAATCAACTAAACAGAAAACGTCATGATTGACGGTGGTTTAAAATAACACGGTACGGAATACCACACTGACATGAATAAAGTTGCACGAACATATGATGATTATGCTTTACCTTTTGTGCAGAGTGTATGGGTACAATTTAAAACAAGTCAATTTATTTCTGCAGAACAATAGCAACGTATTCCAAGTTAGTAATGACACTATCTATGTCAAGTTAAATTATTATGTTTGTTCTTGTGAAACATATAATTTGTTTAGGTGCGTTCTACATCCATCATTGAGGAGACATATTAAAAAACAACGCACAATCAACAAGTAATTAAATATAAATTAACCATCAATTAAACAGAGGTGAAGATCAGACCTGGTATTTTGTTATCACTCACAAAACAGGACTATATAAGACTTTACAGAGTTCATATTTCATTTCGTGGACATTCACAAAAGTTAAGAGGTAATTAAGTCGAGTTGTTTGCGCGACATTTCGTGGACATTCACAAAAGTAAAGAGGTAATTAAGACGAGTTGTTTGCGAACATTCACAAAAGTTAAGGGGTAATTTTGACGAGTTGTTTGCGCGACACTTTTATCATAGAAAACTAAATCAAGCTAACTTGACGAATTTGAATAACGTTTGATATTCCTTTTAACCTTTTGTCACTTCTTTTTCGAGATAATTACTTAGTCAAAGACAATATGAAGGAAGGAGAAAATATTTAACTTGACTGGCGCTGTATAATATAAGAATACTTTTATTATTTCAGAAGATGAAGATACTTGCAGTCATTTATTTCCTGATGAGTGTCCTAACTGCTGTACTTGGATTACCACCATATTACGGTGGTAAGTATTTATACACCAAATTAAGGCATACATTTATAAAAATGGTACGGTGGTATTTATACTCCCGTATTATAGTGGTAAGTATTTACACTGCACATTTTTGTTATAAGTATTTATACACCATATTAGGGTGGTTGGTATTTATACACCAAATTACGGTCACTCACCGTGGTATTTATACAAAGTCAACTTCATCAATACATCTTAATATGACGTCACAATCAGTCAGTAATAAAATACCAAGTTATGTTATACGAAATAACCAACTTTGCTCATGTATTGAGTATTTAAAAGAAATTAAAATATTTTGTTTATGCACCATATTTCGGTGGTAAGTATTTCGTTTATACACCATATTACGATGGTAAGTATTTCGTTTAGACACCATATTATGGTAGTATTTCGTTTATACACCATATTACGGTGGTAAGTATTTCGTTTAGACACCATATTATGGTAGTATTTCGTTAATACACCATATTACGATGGTGAATATTCCGTTTATACACCATATTACGGTGGTAAGTATTTATACACCAAATTACGGTCACTCACCGTGGTATTTATACAAAGTCAACGTCATCAATACATCTTAATATGACGTCACAATCAGTCAGTGATGAAATACTAAGTTATGTTATACGAAATAACCAACTTTGCTCATGTATTGAGTATTTAAAAGAAATTAAAATATTTTCTTAATGCACCATATTTCGGTGGTAAGTATTTCGTTTAGACACCATATTATGGTAGTATTTCGTTTATACACCATATTACGATGGTAAGTATTTCGTTTAGACACCATATTATGGTATTATTTCGTTCATACACCTCATTACGGTGGTAAGTATTTCGTTTATACACCATATTACGGTGGTAAGTATTTTGTTTATACCCCGTATATTTTGTTTTTACCCCATATTACATATTATTAATTAACTACTGGTCATGAGTATGTAATATATTTTCTGTTGAACAGTTGAATCTGGATTGTCCATATATATACGTTGTCAATTGTAGGTGGCAGTTGGCGTGGATCAGGTCGTGGAGGTGGTAATCCGTTGAGAAATAACTATTATAGAGGTAAATAACATTGAAGAGAAGAAGGCTATATTCTTAGTGACATCATTAACAATAAGTGAAATGGACAAAAAATATCTTTGCTTGATTATGAACTTGAAATCCGCAAATTCAAATTTAATTCATATCCACAGTGTTTTCTTTGTATATATATTACGATAATAATTAATAAATCTAGCTGCAATATCTTGATGAAAATTATGTCAAAGAATCGAGTTTGTACTACAATACAAAAAATCAAACGGACCCATTTTACTACAATACAAAACGGATTTGACTACGAGTACACAAATGAAAGGGACCAGATCTCCTACAATACACAAATAATACGGACCAGATCTCCTACAATACACAAATAATACGGACCAGATCTCCACAATACACAAATAATACGGACCAGATCTCCTACAATACACAAATAATACGGACCAGATCTCCTACAATACACAAATAATACGGACCAGATCTCCTACAATACACAAATAATACGGACCAGATCTCCTACAATACACAAATAATACGGACCAGATCTCCTACAATACACAAATAATACGGACCAGTTGAACTACAACACACAAAAGAAACGGACCAGTTGTTCAACAATACACAAAGGAAACGGATCTGTCGTAATACCACAAGATACTACAATACAAAATTGTAACCGCAATACACAAATAAAACGGACCCGTGTTCTACTACGAGCTAAGTACAATACACAAATAAAACGGACCCGTGTACTACCACAAGCTAAGTACAATACTCCAATATACCGGACCCATGTACTATCACAAGCTAAGTACAATACACAAATAAACCGCACCCGTGTTCTACCACGAGCTAAGTACAATACACAAATAAAACGGAACCGTGTAATACCACAAGCTAAGAACAATACACAAATAAACCGGACCCGTGTACTATCACAAGGTAAGTACAATACACAAAAAACTGGACCCGTGTTCTACCACAAGCTAAGTACAATACACAAATAAACCGGACCCGTGTACTATCACAAGCTAAGTACAATACACAAAAAACTGGACCCGTGTTCTACCACAAGCAAAGTACAATACACAAATAAACCGGACCCGTGTACTATCACAAGCTAAGTACAATACACAAAAAACTGGACCCGTGTTCTACCACAAGCTAAGTACAATACACAAATAAACCGGACCCGTGTTCTACCACAAGCTAAGTACAAAACACAAAAAACCGGACCCTTGTTCTATACCACAAGCTAAGTACAATTCACAAATAAACCGGACCCGTGTTCTATCACAAGCTAAGTACAATACACAAATAAACCGGACCCGTATTCTACCACAAGCTAAGTATAATACACAAATAAACCGGACCCGTATTCTACCACAAGCTAAGTACAATACACAAAAAACCGGACCCGTGTTCTACCACAAGCTAAGTACTAATACACAAATAAACCGGACCCGTGTTCTACCACAAGCTAAGTACAATACACAAATAAACTGACCCGTGTTCTACCACAAGCTAAGTACTATACACAAATAAACCGGACCCGTGTTCTATCCCAAGATAAGTACAATACACAAATAAAGAAATCTTTTTAAAAGTCCAGAAGTTTATTTTAAAAAGCAAACGATTGTCACTTCTCTAGAAAAATAATTTTAAAGTTGCATACATTTCATCCAACATCCTAATGTTTTTGTTTTACTATTAATGTTGTCATAATTCTATGTTTTTCTTCTACATTATATATAGCATGTATATAATACCTTGTGATTTTTATTACTAATGTATGTTGAAACCACACAAGCATGCAAATAACTGTTACGAGCTTTTACTTTATGTGATATATATTTATTTAGGAGATGGATTAATATAAGCTTTTTCAGCTTGTTTCCAAATCCTTTTGTGTTATAATTTGTATTGTGATATGTATTTGCAATTGCAAGATTTCAAATAAAATATGTTTAAACTAATACACAAATAAACCGGACCCGTGTACTATCACAAGCTAAGTACTATACACAAAAAACCGGACCCGTGTTCTACCACAAGCTAAGTACAATACACAAATAAACCGGACCCGTGTACTATCACAAGGTAAGTACAATACACAAATAAACCGGACCCGTGTTCTACCACAAGCTAAGTACAATACACAAAAAACCGGACCCGTGTTCTACCACAAGCTAAGTACAATACACAAATAAACCGGACCCGTGTACTATCACAAGCTAAGTACTATACACAAAAAACCGGACCCGTGTTCTACCACAAGCTAAGTACAATACACAAATAAACCGGACCCGTGTACTATCACAAGGTAAGTACAATACACAAATAAACCGGACCCGTGTTCTACCACAAGCTAAGTACAATACACAAAAAACCGGACCCGTGTTCTACCACAAGCTAAGTACAATACACAAATAAACCGGACCCGTTGTCATTTGACCTATATACATGTGGATGTATCACCTTGAGATCGGGGTAGCTTGTCTCGAGTTCCGTAGATTTTATGGTCACCTTGAGATCGGGATAACGTCGCTTCGAGTTCCGTAGGTTCTGAATTTACATTGAGATCGGGGTACAGTCGTCTCGACTAACGTACGTTCTGAGGTCACCTTGAGATCGGGGTACCGTCGTCTCGAGTTACTTAGGTTCTGAAGTTACCTTGAGATCAGGGTACCGTCGTCTCGAGTTCCGTAGGTTCTAAGGTCACCTTGAGATCAGGGTACCGTCGTCTCGACTTACATAGGTTCTGAGGTCACTTTATGCGCGGTGTAACGTCTTCTCGAGTCCATAGGTTCTGAAGTTACCTTGAGATCGGGGTACCGTCGTCTCGAGTTCCGTAGGTTCTGAAGTTACCTTGAGATCGGGGTACCGTCGTCTCGAGTTACGTAGGTTCTGAGGTCACCTTGAGATCGGGGTAACGTCGTCTCGAGTTCCGTAGGTTCTGAAGTTACCTTGAGATCAGGGTAACGTCGTCTCGAGTTCCGTAGGTACTGAGGTCACCTTGAGATCGGGGTACCGTCGTCTCGAGTTCCGTAGGTTCTGATGTCACCTTGAAATCGGGGTATCGTCGTCTCGAGTTTCGTAGTTCTGAGGTAGGTGTTTTTAATCAGTTCGATATTCAAATTTGATCATATGTGATCCCTTTCATACAGAACTTGTCCACTGGCCTCTAATTCATTTCGGTGATATATAAAGGAATATACTGCAACCTGTTTTGTCAAGTTTCATGAAAATCAAAAGAGAATAAAGGGGTCCTTTAGAGTTTCAGATGTTCGCAGATGGGTGATTTTTTGCCAACTCGATTGCTGTTGTTTTGTCCAGCTCGATATTGATATTAGTTGATGTTATACAACACTCGTCCAGATGGCTCAAATTACTTTTTAGATATTTGAAAGCTGTCTTGCCAGGTTTCACGAAGATTAAAAGGATGAAGGTGTCGTCTTTATTTGTGCATATTAGTGTAATCATTATTGAGAAAAGATGTTACATCAAAACATACAACTAGAGGATCGGAAACCGTGGACAGCCACTTATACAAACTCCTCTTCTGATGAATCTTGACTATGTTCTATATGACATGATGGATTAATTATTTATATTTTATACATAAATATATCGATACATTTCTGTCAGCAAAAATATATAAAGTGACCAAACCTATATTCTTGACTTGTATAATTTTTATATAAGCAGTTATTCAGTTATTCACGAGCAACATTAAAAAATGGAAATCTTTTCGTTTTTATGAAGAGTTGAGAAGTTACGATCATTGTCTATGACTGTTAAATCTGGATTACCGTGTAGTAAGTTGTTTGTGTTTATTGTTCCAGATATAGTAGAAAACACATTATTTCTCAAGCGTCTATATAATGGGCAGATAAGTAGGAAATGTCCGGAAGACTCGATTTGTTTACATTTACAAAAGGGATCTAACTCCAAATTCTGATTTAAAATGAGTTCTTTCAGGGAGCTGCTTTCAGTAAGAATTCTCGCATGTAGGATCTGACCAATTCTACTACCAACATAACAATAAGAGGGATTTTATGAACGCGGTTTTAAGCCAATTAAAGAGCTGTTGTTTTTAATATTCGCGGGGAGTTCGTTCCGCAATTTAATAGAGGGTGGAAAAAAGCTATAAGAATAAAAAGCTGTGCGTGCTGGAACTGGTACAATATGATTGATATTGGTGAACATCTTGAAAACAATCTGGTATTAGGTTTGAGAGATAAGCTGGGGTATCATTATGTACCATTTTTTGGAACAGCAGAAGTTTATAATTTTTTCGCCGTGTTTCTAGGGTTTCCCACCCACATTCACGCAAGAGAAAAGAGAAAATGTATGCTAGTAAACTTTGTGGCACCGGTAAAGATTTGGGCTTCTTCGAAATTAATGTGTTCTAGTTTGTCTTTCAGGGCAACTATCCCATATCACGTCTGCGTATTTTAAGATAGGTCTTACATAACTGAAATACAAATTGCTCGAGTGACCGCCTATCTACTTTAAATTTTAATTTCCGAATAATATTAAACATCGAATTCGCTTTCGATACGACTTCTTCTGTGTGGGAATTCCAACTTCTTATGAGAATCAGAGAACGTTAGACCATGATGCCTATGTGAAAAAAAAGTTTTATTTGTAAATTATTTATTTGTAAGCGTGGGTAGTGCAGTGCTTCACTCTTACGGGATATGGTCATAGTTTCAGTCTTTTGGGGGTAGAAATTTACTATAAACATTTGCTTGACCATGCCTAAATTTTTTGTAGGTTCAAGTTCAATTGAATGGATGCAACTAATGGGTTTCTGCTATTGCATATATATTTGTATCATCTGCAAAGAGTTTAATTGGACAAGTTACCCCATTTATACTGTCATTGATAAAGATTAGAAAGAGAATGGGACCCTGCATCAAACCTTGGGGAACTCCTGCTTTTAAATTACTTCATATGGACTCTTTACCATTTATAACCACCAGTTGCTTGTTTTTTGTTGGATTGATGGTGTTTAATGCCACTTTCAGCAATTATTCAGCTATATTATGGCGTCTAGTTTTTATTGGGAGAGGAAGCAGGAGTACCCGTAGAAAACCCCCGACCTGCGGTAGGAAAACTGGCAATCCTTGTCAATTAAGATTGGAGTAGAGTACACCTTGCTTGCAGTGAGAATCGAACCCGCAATCTCAGAGTTGACAGTGTCAATAGTAGACGAACTATCTTAACCACTCGGCCACCGAGACCCCTCTGTCTATTAGACAAATAATCTTTAAACGATAGCAACAAATTTCCAACGATAACCATCTTAGTTTTTAAATTTAAATAAGAGACCCATTTACCTCACTCGGTCAAAGGCATTGCTAATATCAAAGAAAATAAACCATACTTCTTTTCTATCATCTAAAGCTTTGGTGAAAACATGAGCCACATATCAAAGTTGATACCTAGTAGTAAACCCTGATTGAAGCTCAGTAATGACCGCTTACGAAATTAAAAAGATGCTTATAAATACATTTTTTTCCGACAATAGATAATTAGGAAATAGGGCGGTAAGATTTGTAAGTCTTTTTTGTGGACCGATATTACATTGGCTAGCTTTCATGATGAGGGAAAATAGAGTATAAATAGGTTTTGCTAAAATGTCATGAGCAGCATGGAGTAGTCTAGCACTGATAGCGTCTGGGCCATAGGCCTTGTTAATATCTAACTGGACCAGATGCCTTGTTAATATTTAACTGGACCAGATGCCTTGTTAATATTTAACTGGACCAGATGCCTTGTTAATATTTAACTGGACCAGATGCCTTGTTAATATTTAACTGGACCAGATGCCTTGTTAATATTTAACTGGACCAGATGCCTTGTTAATATTTAACTGGACCAGAGGCCTTGTTAATATCTAACTGGACCAGATGCCTTGTTAATATCTAACTGGACCAGATGTCTTGTTAATATTTAACTGGACCAGATGTCTTGTTAATATTTAACTGGACCAGATGTCTTGTTAATATCTAACTGGACCAGATGCCTTGTTAATATCTAACTGGACCAGATGTCTTGTTAATATTTAACTGGACCAGATGCCTTGTTAATATTTAACTGGACCAGATGTCTTGTTAATATTTAACTGGACCAGATGTCTTGTTAATATCTAACTGGACCAGATGCCTTGTTAATATTTAACTGGACCAGATGTCTTGTTAATATTTAACTGGACCAGATGTCTTGTTAATATCTAACTGGACCAGATGTCTTGTTAATATTTAACTGGACCAGATGTCTTGTTAATATCTAACTGGACCAGATGCCTTGTTAATATCTAACTGGACCAGATGTCTTGTTAATATTTAACTGGACCAGATGCCTTGTTAATATTTAACTGGACCAGATGTCTTGTTAATATTTAACTGGACCAGATGTCTTGTTAATATCTAACTGGACCAGATGCCTTGTTAATATCTAACTGGACCAGATGCCTTGTTAATATCTAACTGGACCAGATGCCTTGTTAATATCTAATTGGGCCAGATGCCTTGTTAATATCTAATTGGACCAGATGCCTTGTTAATATCTAACTGGACCAGATGACTTGTTAATATCTAACTGGACCAGATGTCTTGTTAATATCTAACTGGACCAGATGCCTTGTTAATATCTAATTGGGCCAGGTGCCTTGTTAATATCTAATTGGACCAGATGCCTTGTTAATATTTAACTGGACCAGATGCCTTGTTAATATTTAACTGGACCAGATGCCTTGTTAATATCTAACTGGACCAGACGCCTTGTTAATATTTAACTGGACCAGACGCCTTGTTAATATTTAACTGGACCAGATGCCTTGTTAATATTTAACTGGACCAGATGTCTTGTTAATATTTAACTGGACCAGATGACTTGTTAATATTTAACTGGACCAGATGACTTGTTAATATTTAACTGGACCAGATGACTTGTTAATATTTAACTGGACCAGATGCCTTGTTAATATTTAACTGGACCAGATGACTTGTTAATATCTAATTGGACCAGATGCCTTGTTAATATCTAATTGGACCAGATGACTTGTTAATATCTAATTGGACCAGATGCCTTGTTAATATCTAACTGGACCAGATGCCTTGTTAATATTTAACTGGACCAGATGTCTTGTTAATATCTAATTGGACCAGATGACTTGTTAATATTTAACTGGACCAGATGCCTTGTTAATATCTAACTGGACCAGATGCCTTGTTAATATTTAACTGGACCAGATGTCTTGTTAATATCTAACTGGACCAGATGCCTTGTTAATATTTAACTGGACCAGATGCCTTGTTAATATTTAACTGGACCAGATGCCTTGTTAATATCTAATTGGACCAGATGACTTGTTAATATTTAACTGGACCAGATGTCTTGTTAATATCTAACTGGACCAGATGCCTTGTTAATATTTAACTGGACCAGATGCCTTGTTAATATCTAATTGGACCAGATGACTTGTTAATATTTAACTGGACCAGATGCCTTGTTAATATCTAACTGGACCAGATGCCTTGTTAATATCTAATTGGACCAGATGCCTTGTTAATATTTAACTGGACCAGATGTCTTGTTAATATTTAACTGGACCAGATGTCTTGTTAATATTTAACTGGACCAGATGCCTTGTTAATATTTAACTGGACCAGATGCCTTGTTAATATTTAACTGGACCAGATGCCTTGTTAATATCTAATTGGACCAGATGACTTGTTAATATTTAACTGGACCAGATGTCTTGTTAATATCTAACTGGACCAGATGCCTTGTTAATATTTAACTGGACCAGATGCCTTGTTAATATCTAATTGGACCAGATGACTTGTTAATATTTAACTGGAACAGATGCCTTGTTAATATCTAACTGGACCAGATGCCTTGTTAATATCTAATTGGACCAGATGCCTTGTTAATATTTAACTGGACCAGATGTCTTGTTAATATCTAATTGGACCAGATGACTTGTTAATATTTAACTGGACCAGATGCCTTGTTAATATCTAACTGGACCAGATGCCTTGTTAATATTTAACTGGACCAGATGTCTTGTTAATATCTAACTGGACCAGATGCCTTGTTAATATTTAACTGGACCAGATGCCTTGTTAATATTTAACTGGACCAGATGCCTTGTTAATATCTAATTGGACCAGATGACTTGTTAATATTTAACTGGACCAGATGTCTTGTTAATATCTAACTGGACCAGATGCCTTGTTAATATTTAACTGGACCAGATGCCTTGTTAATATCTAATTGGACCAGATGACTTGTTAATATTTAACTGGACCAGATGCCTTGTTAATATCTAACTGGACCAGATGCCTTGTTAATATCTAATTGGACCAGATGCCTTGTTAATATTTAACTGGACCAGATGTCTTGTTAATATTTAACTGGACCAGATGTCTTGTTAATATTTAACTGGACCAGATGCCTTGTTAATATTTAACTGGACCAGATGCCTTGTTAATATTTAACTGGACCAGATGCCTTGTTAATATCTAATTGGACCAGATGACTTGTTAATATTTAACTGGACCAGATGTCATGTTAATATCTAACTGGACCAGATGCCTTGTTAATATTTAACTGGACCAGATGCCTTGTTAATATCTAATTGGACCAGATGACTTGTTAATATTTAACTGGACCAGATGCCTTGTTAATATCTAACTGGACCAGATGCCTTGTTAATATCTAATTGGACCAGATGCCTTGTTAATATTTAACTGGACCAGATGTCTTGTTAATATTTAACTGGACCAGATGTCTTGTTAATATTTAACTGGACCAGATGCCTTGTTAATATTTAACTGGACCAGATGCCTTGTTAATATTTAACTGGACCAGATGCCTTGTTAATATTTAACTGGACCAGATGTCTTGTTAATATTTAACTGGACAAGATGTCTTGTTAATATCTAACTGGACCAGATGCCTTGTTAATATTTAACTGGACCAGATGCCTTGTTAATATCTAATTGGACCAGATGACTTGTTAATATTTAACTGGACCAGATGCCTTGTTAATATCTAACTGGACCAGATGCCTTGTTAATATTTAACTGGACCAGATGTCTTGTTAATATCTAACTGGACCAGATGCCTTGTTAATATTTAACTGGACCAGATGCCTTGTTAATATCTAATTGGACCAGATGACTTGTTAATATCTAATTGGACCAGATGCCTTGTTAATATCTAATTGGACCAGATGACTTGTTAATATCTAATTGGACCAGATGCCTTGTTAATATCTAACTGGACCAGATGCCTTGTTAATATTTAACTGGACCAGATGTCTTGTTAATATTTAACTGGACCAGATGACTTGTTAATATTTAACTGGACCAGATGCCTTGTTAATATCTAATTGGGCCAGATGCCTTGTTAATATCTAACTGGACCAGATGCCTTGTTAATATTTAACTGGACCAGATGCTTTGTTAATATTTAACTGGACCAGATGCTTTGTTAATATTAAACTGGACCAGATGCTTTGTTAATATTTAACTGGACCAGATGCCTTGTTAATATTTAACTGGACCAGATGCTTTGTTAATATTTAACTGGACCAGATGCTTTGTTAATATTTAACTGGACCAGATGCCTTGTTAATATCTAATTGGGCCAGATGCCTTGTTAATATTTAACTGGACCAGATGCTTTGTTAATATCTAACTGGACCAGATGCTTTGTTAATATCTAATTGGGCCAGATGCCTTGTTAATATTTAACTGGACCAGATGCTTTGTTAATATCTAATTGGGCCAGGTGCCTTGTTAATATCTAACTGGACCAGATGCTTTGTTAATATCTAACTGGACCAGATGCTTTGTTAATATCTAACTGGACCAGATGCTTTGTTAATATCTAACTGGACCAGATGCTTTGTTAATATCTAATTGCGCCAGATGCCTTGTTAATATCTAATTGGGCCAGATGCCTTGTTAATATCTAACTGGACCAGATGCTTTGTTAATATCTAATTGGGCCAGATGCCTTGTTAATATCTAACTGGGCCAGATGACTTGTTAATATCTAATTGGGCCAGATGCCTTGTTAATATTTAACTGGACCAGATGCTTTGTTAATATCTAATTGGGCCAGGTGCCTTGTTAATATCTAATTGGGCCAGATGCCTTGTTAATATTTAACTGGACCAGATGCCTTGTTAATATCTAATTGGGCCAGGTGCCTTGTTAATATCTAACTGGACCAGATGACTTGTTAATATTTAACTGGACCAGATGCCTTGTTAATATTTAACTGGACCAGATGCCTTGTTAATATCTAATTGGGCCAGATGCCTTGTTAATATTTAACTGGACCAGATGCCTTGTTAATATTTAACTGGACCAGATGCCTTGTTAATATTTAACTGGACCAGATGCCTTGTTAATATCTAACTGGACCAGATGACTTGTTAATATTTAACTGGACCAGATGCCTTGTTAATATCTAATTGGGCCAGATGCCCTGTTAATATTTAACTGGACCAGATGCCTTGTTAATATCTAATTGGGCCAGATGCCTTGTTAATATTTAACTGGACCAGATGCCTTGTTAATATTTAACTGGACCAGATGCCTTGTTAATATTTAACTGGACCAGATGCCTTGTTAATATCTAACTGGACCAGATGACTTGTTAATATCTAACTGGACCAGATGCCTTGTTAATATCTAACTGGACCAGATGCCTTGTTAATATTTAACTGGACCAGATGCCTTGTTAATATCTAATTGGGCCAGGTGCCTTGTTAATATTTAACTGGACCAGATGCCTTGTTAATATCTAACTGGACCAGATGTCTTGTTAATATTTAACTGGACCAGATGTCTTGTTAATATTTAACTGGACCAGATGACTTGTTAATATTTAACTGGACCAGATGACTTGTTAATATTTAACTGGACCAGATGACTTGTTAATATTTAACTGGACCAGATGCTTTGTTAATATTTAACTGGACCAGATGCCTTGTTAATATTTAACTGGACCAGATGACTTGTTAATATTTAACTGGACCAGATGTCTTGTTAATATTTAACTGGACCAGATGCCTTGTTAATATTTAACTGGACCAGATGTCTTGTTAATATTTAACTGGACCAGATGCCTTGTTAATATTTAACTGGACCAGATGACTTGTTAATATTTAACTGGACCAGATGTCTTGTTAATATTTAACTGGACCAGATGACTTGTTAATATTTAACTGGACCAGATGCCTTGTTAATATTTAACTGGACCAGATGCTTTGTTAATATTTAACTGGACCAGATGCCTTGTTAATATTTAACTGGACCAGATGCCTTGTTAATATCTAACTGGACCAGATGACTTGTTAATATCTAACTGGACCAGATGCCTTGTTAATATCTAACTGGACCAGATGCCTTGTTAATATTTAACTGGACCAGATGCCTTGTTAATATCTAATTGGGCCAGGTGCCTTGTTAATATTTAACTGGACCAGATGCCTTGTTAATATCTAACTGGACCAGATGACTTGTTAATATCTAACTGGACCAGATGCCTTGTTAATATCTAACTGGACCAGATGCCTTGTTAATATTTAACTGGACCAGATGCCTTGTTAATATCTAATTGGGCCAGGTGCCTTGTTAATATTTAACTGGACCAGATGCCTTGTTAATATCTAACTGGACCAGATGTCTTGTTAATATTTAACTGGACCAGATGTCTTGTTAATATTTAACTGGACCAGATGACTTGTTAATATTTAACTGGACCAGATGACTTGTTAATATTTAACTGGACCAGATGACTTGTTAATATTTAACTGGACCAGATGCTTTGTTAATATTTAACTGGACCAGATGCCTTGTTAATATTTAACTGGACCAGATGACTTGTTAATATTTAACTGGACCAGATGTCTTGTTAATATTTAACTGGACCAGATGCCTTGTTAATATTTAACTGGACCAGATGTCTTGTTAATATTTAACTGGACCAGATGCCTTGTTAATATTTAACTGGACCAGATGACTTGTTAATATTTAACTGGACCAGATGTCTTGTTAATATTTAACTGGACCAGATGACTTGTTAATATTTAACTGGACCAGATGCCTTGTTAATATTTAACTGGACCAGATGCTTTGTTAATATTTAACTGGACCAGATGCCTTGTTAATATCTAACTGGACCAGATGCCTTGTTAATATTTAACTGGACCAGATGCCTTGTTAATATTTAACTGGACCAGATGACTTGTTAATATCTAATTGGACCAGATGACTTGTTAATATCTAACTGGACCAGATGCCTTGTTAATATCTAACTGGACCAGATGCCTTGTTAATATTTAACTGGACCAGATGCCTTGTTAATATTTAACTGGACCAGATGCCTTGTTAATATCTAACTGGACCAGATGCCTTGTTAATATCTAACTGGACCAGATGACTTGTTAATATTTAACTGGACCAGATGACTTGTTAATATCTAACTGGACCAGATGCCTTGTTAATATCTAACTGGACCAGATGACTTGTTAATATTTAACTGGACCAGATGCCTTGTTAATATTTAACTGGACCAGATGCCTTGTTAATATCTAACTGGACCAGATGCCTTGTTAATATTTAACTGGACCAGATGTCTTGTTAATATTTAACTGGACCAGATGCCTTGTTAATATTTAACTGGACCAGATGCCTTGTTAATATCTAACTGGACCAGATGACTTGTTAATATTTAACTGGACCAGATGCCTTGTTAATATTTAACTGGACCAGATGCCTTGTTAATATTTAACTGGACCAGACGCCTTGTTAATATTTAACTGGACCAGATGCCTTGTTAATATTTAACTGGACCAGATGTCTTGTTAATATTTAACTGGACCAGATGACTTGTTAATATTTAACTGGACCAGATGCCTTGTTAATATTTAACTGGACCAGATGCCTTGTTAATATTTAACTGGACCAGACGCCTTGTTAATATCTAACTGGACCAGATGCCTTGTTAATATCTAATTGGACCAGATGTCTTGTTAATATTTAACTGGACCAGATGCCTTGTTAATATCTAACTGGACCAGATGCCTTGTTAATATCTAACTGGACCAGATGCCTTGTTAATATCTAACTGGACCAGATGCCTTGTTAATATCTAATTGGACCAGATGCCTTGTTAATATTTAACTGGACCAGATGTCTTGTTAATATTTAACTGGACCAGATGCCTTGTTAATATTTAACTGGACCAGACGCCTTGTTAATATTTAACTGGACCAGATGACTTGTTAATATTTAACTGGACCAGATGCCTTGTTAATATTGTACCGTTTCCGGCACGTCGCGACTGGAGTCTTGGTGTACTTGAGCTAGTAGAATATTCTAGTATTATTATAAGACAGACGACTGTCGCTAGTGATGATAGCATAAGCCGGACTTACATACATGGGCAACCATTTTAAGCTACTGATTTAGACAAACAAAAGTTAATATTTTTTAATAGTTAAATAAAGTCAATTAGTCAGCAGCTAAAGACAATTTTCAAAGGTTTTCAGAAAAAATTATTTTAATCAACAATTCAGCAAGCAATCTGGTGGGATTCTCTGGTTAAGTGTCCAAAAAAATACACACATCAAATATTATATTAGAATTTAAAAAAAAGAATATTTTTGTTTTCCTAAAGTGTAAAAAGAACTCGGCGAATTTATTTCTTTGTGTACCAATTTTTAATATGCTGCTCTTATATGATAAGGAATAAGGAATGATAAGGAATGCAACGTCGATTGAGTCTCGGTTAATAAACTCTATTTGTTTTTATTAATTACTGTGAATCTCTGAGTCTTTCGAAATTGTACATATAAATATAGTGATTATTTTATATATATGAGTCGTTATATATATATTTTTTCTAATTAAATCGTGTCATTTTATTAATGAGTTATTTGTATATTAACCTTGAAATTGGGTCCCTTTATTGTATCACCGTGAAAAGACACTACTTGTAACGTTTAACGACTGCGTTAAGATTCAGTTATCGATCGAACTTAGTTCAACGACAGTCGAATCACGACTGAAGACTATTGAAAATTAAGTTACTTTCAAATACTACTGAGTGACTCACTACGTTTTACGACAATCAATACTGATTTACGGCAGTGACTCTCTATAAACAATAAAGCGTTATTTACGTCAACTTTTGTGTTTGTAAAACCATGAAAATATTGATGCTTCAAACAATCAGTTCATCATACAAATTGCAAATCTGTACTAGACGTACTTGCATCAAATATATTCTTACTATAAATAGTATTATCTATTTGTAATAATTAGTGCAAGGAATATTTCGAAATCGCAAAATAAACGGTGACTCACTCTATGACGGCAATATGAAATAATGACGTTTTTACGTACAGATTTAAATAAGGTAATCTTTGTACTGAAACTATTATAATTTCTGTGGAATTTCATAATAAAACTAAATACAGCCAAAAATTATCATACCGGTATTTCTATGAATTTTCGTAACTTTTGATAATTTCGTTCATGACGGAAAGAAATATTATTCTCGAACATTACTAAAGTAAATTTTACGTTTTAATACTTAACTAGGTTGTTCCCACCAGCTGAAAAACAACAATTATTAATCATAAATAGCACATATACCAATGTTCCAACACATGTTGGAACTACCTACTTTCATTTTTAACATTACTAACTAGTAAATATAAATGTAAAAGTGAAAGTAGATTGATGTATGACGTCAACAATTAGATCTATTTATGGAATTATTTTCCAAAAAAAATAGTACAGTACAATTTAACAAGGGAATAATTCTGTCAGGAGGGAGAAGCTTATACAAGGATTGAGACAGCATTTCGAAAATCCGTTACAATATTTAACTGGACCAGATGACTTGTTAATATTTAACTGGACCAGATGCCTTGTTAATATCTAACTGGACCAGATGCCTTGTTAATATCTAACTGGACCAGATGCCTTGTTAATATTTAACTGGACCAGATGCCTTGTTAATATCTAACTGGACCAGATGCCTTGTTAATATCTAATTGGACCAGATGCCTTGTTAATATTTAACTGGACCAGATGCCTTGTTAATATCTAACTGGACCAGATGCCTTGTTAATATTTAACTGGACCAGATGCCTTGTTAATATCTAACTGGACCAGATGCCTTGTTAATATCTAATTGGACCAGATGCCTTGTTAATATTTAACTGGACCAGATGCCTTGTTAATATTTAACTGGACCAGATGCCTTGTTAATATCTAATTGGACCAGATGCCTTGTTAATATTTAACTGGACCAGATGCCTTGTTAATATTTAACTGGACCAGATGTCTTGTTAATATTTAACTGGACCAGATGCCTTGTTAATATCTAATTGGACCAGATGCCTTGTTAATATTTAACTGGACCAGATGCCTTGTTAATATCTAACTGGACCAGATGCCTTGTTAATATCTAATTGGACCAGATGACTTGTTAATATCTAATTGGACCAGATGCCTTGTTAATATTTAACTGGACCAGATGCCTTGTTAATATTTAACTGGACCAGATGCCTTGTTAATATCTAATTGGACCAGATGACTTGTTAATATCTAACTGGACCAGATGACTTGTTAATATCTAACTGGACCAGATGACTTGTTAATATCTAACTGGACCAGATGACTTGTTAATATCTAATTGGACCAGATGCCTTGTTAATATTTAACTGGACCAGATGCCTTGTTAATATCTAACTGGACCAGATGCCTTGTTAATATTTAACTGGACCAGACGCCTTGTTAATATTTAACTGGACCAGATGTCTTGTTAATATTTAACTGGACCAGATGTCTTGTTAATATCTAACTGGACCAGATGCCTTGTTAATATTTAACTGGACCAGATGCTTTGTTAATATTTAACTGGACCAGATGACTTGTTAATATCTAACTGGACCAGATGCCTTGTTAATATCTAACTGGACCAGATGCCTTGTTAATATTTAACTGGACCAGATGCTTTGTTAATATCTAATTGGACCAGATGACTTGTTAATATCTAACTGGACCAGATGCCTTGTTAATATCTAACTGGACCAGATGCCTTGTTAATATTTAACTGGACCAGATGACTTGTTAATATCTAATTGGACCAGATGCCTTGTTAATATTTAACTGGACCAGATGCCTTGTTAATATCTAACTGGACCAGATGCTTTGTTAATATCTAACTGGACCAGATGCCTTGTTAATATCTAACTGGACCAGATGCCTTGTTAATATCTAACTGGACCAGATGACTTGTTAATATCTAACTGGACCAGATGCTTTGTTAATATCTAACTGGACCAGATGACTTGTTAATATCTAACTGGACCAGATGCTTTGTTAATATCTAACTGGACCAGATGACTTGTTAATATCTAACTGGACCAGATGCTTTGTTAATATTTAACTGGACCAGATGTCTTGTTAATATTTAACTGGACCAGATGCCTTGTTAATATTTAACTGGACCAGATGTCTTGTTAATATTTAACTGGACCAGATGCCTTGTTAATATTTAACTGGACCAGATGCCTTGTTAATATTTAACTGGACCAGATGCCTTGTTAATATTTAACTGGACCAGATGCCTTGTTAATATCTAACTGGACCAGATGACTTGTTAATATCTAACTGGACCAGATGCCTTGTTAATATCTAACTGGGCCAGATGACTTGTTAATATTTAACTGGACCAGATGACTTGTTAATATCTAACTGGACCAGATGTCTTGTTAATATTTAACTGGACCAGATGCCTTGTTAATATCTAACTGGGCCAGATGACTTGTTAATATTTAACTGGACCAGATGACTTGTTAATATCTAACTGGACCAGATGACTTGTTAATATCTAACTGGACCAGATGCCTTGTTAATATCTAACTGGGCCAGATGACTTGTTAATATTTAACTGGACCAGATGACTTGTTAATATCTAACTGGACCAGATGCCTTGTTAATATTTAACTGGACCAGATGCCTTGTTAATATTTAACTGGACCAGATGCCTTGTTAATATCTAACTGGACCAGATGCCTTGTTAATATTTAACTGGACCAGATGCCTTGTTAATATCTAACTGGACCAGATGTCTTGTTAATATTTAACTGGACCAGATGCCTTGTTAATATTTAACTGGACCAGATGTCTTGTTAATATCTAACTGGACCAGATGTCTTGTTAATATCTAACTGGACCAGATGCCTTGTTAATATTTAACTGGACCAGATGCCTTGTTAATATTTAACTGGACCAGATGTCTTGTTAATATTTAACTGGACCAGATGCCTTGTTAATATTTAACTGGACCAGATGAATTGTTAATATCTAACTGGACCAGATGCCTTGTTAATATCTAACTGGACCAGATGCCTTGTTAATATCTAACTGGACCAGATGACTTGTTAATATCTAACTGGACCAGATGCCTTGTTAATATCTAACTGGGCCAGATGACTTGTTAATATTTAACTGGACCAGATGCCTTGTTAATATCTAACTGGACTAGATGACTTGTTAATATTTAACTGGACCAGATGCCTTGTTAATATTTAACTGGACCAGATGACTTGTTAATATCTAACTGGACCAGATGACTTGTTAATATCTAACTGGACCAGATGCCTTGTTAATATCTAACTGGACCAGATGCCTTGTTAATATTTAACTGGACCAGATGCCTTGTTAATATTTAACTGGACCAGATGCCTTGTTAATATTTAACTGGACCAGATGCCTTGTTAATATCTAACTGGACCAGATGACTTGTTAATATCTAACTGGACCAGATGCCTTGTTAATATTTAACTGGACCAGATGCCTTGTTAATATCTAACTGGACCAGATGCCTTGTTAATATTTAACTGGACCAGATGCCTTGTTAATATTTAACTGGACCATATGCCTTGTTAATATCTAACTGGACCAGATGCCTTGTTAATATTTAACTGGACCAGATGCCTTGTTAATATCTAACTGGACCAGATGTCTTGTTAATATTTAACTGGACCAGATGTCTTGTTAATATTTAACTGGACCAGATGCCTTGTTAATATCTAACTGGACCAGATGCCTTGTTAATATTTAACTGGACCAGATGCCTTGTTAATATTTAACTGGACCAGATGCCTTGTTAATATTTAACTGGACCAGATGCCTTGTTAATATCTAACTGGACCAGATGCCTTGTTAATATTTAACTGGACCAGATGCCTTGTTAATATTTAACTGGACCAGATGCCTTGTTAATATTTAACTGGACCAGATGCCTTGTTAATATTTAACTGGACCAGATGACTTGTTAATATTTAACTGGACCAGATGCCTTGTTAATATTTAACTGGACCAGATGCCTTGTTAATATTTAACTGGACCAGATGACTTGTTAATATCTAACTGGACCAGATGCCTTGTTAATATTTAACTGGACCAGATGTCTTGTTAATATTTAACTGGACCAGATGTCTTGTTAATATCTAATTGGACCAGATGCCTTGTTAATATTTAACTGGACCAGATGCCTTGTTAATATCTAACTGGACCAGATGTCTTGTTAATATTTAACTGGACCAGATGCCTTGTTAATATCTAACTGGACCAGATGTCTTGTTAATATTTAACTGGACCAGATGCCTTGTTAATATCTAACTGGGCCAGATGCCTTGTTAATATTTAACTGGACCAGATGCTTTGTTAATATCTAATTGGGCCAGGTGCCTTGTTAATATCTAATTGGGCCAGATGCCTTGTTAATATTTAACTGGACCAGATGCCTTGTTAATATTTAACTGGACCAGATGACTTGTTAATATCTAACTGGACCAGATGCCTTGTTAATATCTAATTGGGCCAGATGCCTTGTTAATATTTAACTGGACCAGATGACTTGTTAATATCTAACTGGACCAGATGCCTTGTTAATATCTAATTGGACCAGATGACTTGTTAATATCTAACTGGACCAGATGCCTTGTTAATATCTAATTGGGCCAGGTGCCTTGTTAATATCTAACTGGACCAGATGACTTGTTAATATCTAACTGGACCAGATGACTTGTTAATATCTAACTGGACCAGATGCCTTGTTAATATTTAACTGGACCAGATGACTTGTTAATATCTAACTGGACCAGATGCCTTGTTAATATCTAATTGGGCCAGGTGCCTTGTTAATATCTAACTGGACCAGATGCCTTGTTAATATTTAACTGGACCAGATGCCTTGTTAATATTTAACTGGACCAGATGCCTTGTTAATATTTAACTGGACCAGATGCCTTGTTAATATTTAACTGGACCAGATGACTTGTTAATATTTAACTGGACCAGATGCCTTGTTAATATCTAATTGGGCCAGATGCCTTGTTAATATTTAACTGGACCAGATGTCTTGTTAATATCTAACTGGACCAGATGTCTTGTTAATATCTAACTGGACCAGATGTCTTGTTAATATCTAACTGGACCAGATGCCTTGTTAATATTTAACTGGACCAGATGCCTTGTTAATATCTAACTGGACCAGATGCCTTGTTAATATCTAATTGGACCAGATGTCTTGTTAATATTTAACTGGACCAGACGCCTTGTTAATATCTAACTGGACCAGATGTCTTGTTAATATCTAACTGGACCAGATGTCTTGTTAATATCTAACTGGACCAGATGCCTTGTTAATATCTAACTGGACCAGATGCCTTGTTAATATTTAATAATCTTAAAACGTCTTGGACTTCATAGTTTTGAAGGACGATGTGATGTAGACATCGGTCGGGGTAGATCATCAGCAGGTAGGGACTTATTATCATCATTTATATTCGTCTACGAGAACAAGAAAACATTAAAGCCTCACCTCAGTATACACAATATACATTATTTTTAGAATAATTTAATGCTGGAATACCTTGATCTCTATGTTGAAACCCGACCAAATATTTCGCGGTTTTCCACCAGTCTTTTGCGAGAGTTATGCTGCTTTTCAGCTTATCGATTAGAGTATTGAAGAAATTTTCTAGTTTGTTACGAAAAATATTCACCGTTTTATTTCGGGCCTTTCTAAATAGTTCGTAGTGACGAGGAAGGTTAGATTTTTTTGTTAAGCCGATTACGTTTTCAGATGGCCTTTCTAATAGTATTATTCATCCAAAAAAGCCTCCGACTTTCGTACTATAATTAGTTTATTACGAAAAGAGTCATTCGTTGTTTGTAAGATAATTGTAAATTTTTCCACTAGTGTATCTAAATTATCGTCGGGTTGTAAAACGCCGTCCCAGTTTATTTTTCCTAGTTTTTGTCGGTATTTTACATAACCGCTCTAATTGTACTCACATTCTCCTCTTAAATCACGTACTCGCCCACATACATGTACAAGATAAATAAAAGCGGGATTAATGTATATATGACAAGATCAATTAGAGAACTCGAATTTTCAGAGAAATGAGTCGCATCATTAATAAATGGAATTGTATCATACTTAGATAAGATTCTCCGATTTTCGTATTCGTACGTTCATTGAAATCGTCCAGAATTATTATAATGTTACTAACCATCATCTAGAGCCAAGTCGATAGAGTATTCGATCAAGTCAAAACTATTCAACGGCGAATCAGGTGGCATACAGAATGTTCCAATAAGAACGGGTCTGTTGTTGTTTAGTTTTACTTCAACCCATACACATTCAAACCCTCGTATCTCTGAATGTCTAAACGATCACCTCTAAAAAAAAGGGGGGGGGTGGTGAAAATTTTTTAGGGTAACCAAAGTTTCCTCAATGTTTTGGTTCAACCACGTTTCAGTAAAACAAAGTATATCGAGATTATGTATTTAATTAAGCATTTATCAAATCTAATTTCGGGACAAGGCTTTGAATATTTAAATGCATAAAGGACGTAAAATGAGACAGACAGCTACGAAATTCGTCAATTACATGAATGAGTAACATACATCGTTGAAGAGAGTTCAGAAGTCACGGAAGATGGGCCAGGATTTAGTTCCATATCACCACACAGCGGAATCAAAATAATACATACAATACTTATTACGCTATGTCTATACATATTAGAATGTAATATGGATTAGACATTGAAAAAATGCGAGCACAGACAATATAGCCCTTTATTATTAATATATAATGTGCATTTCATATTTGACTTAATGATTACTTCCGAACACCCTAAAAGTGCCTCATAATTTCAGTGGTCGCGTGATGTCTTTCTTAGTAATGGTGACGTCAAATGAAATGTAATTATTGTCAGTTTTTAAAGATTGATTTAGAGATTGCAAAAAATTTGTATGAAATTTTTGTTGTTATTTTTAAATATAACATTTATTTTTTATCGACGTCAACTTTATATTTAAGTCTTTCTTTAAAATCAATTTTAGTGCTCTTCTTCCTTCACTTTGTTGTTACAGTTTTTTTTTGACGATATCAACTTCCGGACGAAAAACTTCAATATCAGCATCAAGCAGATTTTGATCACGTGATTTCATTTTGGTCACATGACAAGTAATTGCCGTAGAGCTCAGCGCTCTTCGCGGGCAGCTTCGATGCCCGCTGCGAACTGTGCTCGCTATTAGCAGTACAGGTTCATAGTTTAACATTTTGCACTTTTGTATTCTACATGCTCGTGAGTAAAACAATCCTATTCTAATGGTGAAGTCAGAGTTTTAAAAACCCATATATTTTATTATTTTAGTATGCCAACAATGACGAATCATTATTAGAACAGGACTGTTAATGCAATACATATAATTACCGTCCCAAACAGAGGTTGATTTAATTTTATGTTCTTTGATTGCTTGTCTGGCACGATAAGCTAACTTGCTACGAGTTTTGGTTAAGTCAAGACTAATAACAACCTTAACCTTAACCCTAACCCTTGTCTGGCACGATAAGCTAACTTGATACGAGTTTTGGTTAAGTCAAGACTAATAACAACCCTAACCATAACCCTTGTCTGGCACGATAAGCTAACTTGCTACGAGTTTTGGTTAAGTCAAGACTAATAACAACCCTAACCCTAACCCTTGTCTGGCACGATAAGCTAACTTGATACGAGTTTTGGTTAAGTCAAGACTAATAACAACCCTAACCATAACCCTTGTCTGGCACGATAAGCTAACTTGCTACGAGTTTTGGTTAAGTCAAGACTAATAACAACCCTAACCCTAACCCTTGTCTGGCACGATAAGCTAACTTGCTACGAGTTTTGGTTAAGTCAAGACTAATAACAACCTTAACCCTAACCCTTGTCTGGCACGATAAGCTAACTTGCTACGAGTTGTGGTTAAGTCAAGACTAATAACAACCCTAAACCTAACCCTAACCCTTGTCTGGCACGATGAGCTAACTTGCTACGAGTTTTGGTTAAGTCAAGACTAATAACAACCCTAACCCTAACCCTTGTCTGGCACGATAAGCTAACTTGCTACGAGTTTTGGTTAAGTCAAGACTAATAACAACCCTAACACTAACCCTTGTCTGGCACGATAAGCTAACTTGCTACGAGTTTTGGTTAAGTCAAGACTAATAACAACCCTAACCCTAACCCTTGTCTGGCACGATAAGCTTACTTGCTACGAGTTTTGGTTAAGTCAAGACTAATAACAACATCGTGGAGAATATTTCTATTATTTGTATCTGTAAGCAGTTCGATTCTTTTATTTGGATGAGTAGATCTGGCAATAATCTGCTTTTGACCTTTATAACTTGGCAAACGATGAGACGCTGATATCTTTGTTTTCTAATTGGGCAGTTTTAAGCAATATCACAAACAATGTAGTATTTTCGACAACTGACTGCGGTACCCCGCTTATTCGTATGCAGTTTTTACTGCTATGCTGTTCGCGATCGAGAACATCGATTTTTGAGATAATTTTGGAAATATTAGAAGTAGCATTTTTAAGGTGAAAGTTTTTCATTTTAGTTTGTCGATTTCGGCTAATAACGGTGCTTTCAAATTATTAACGTACTTGCATGTCGTTTCCGAGTTCTTTGCGGATATCGTCAAACATTAGCTGTTTGACAGCGAGTGCTAGTCTTTGCACATCGTCATCCGTGAACAAAGAATGTTGAGGCGTACAACTCAGAAAGGCTTCCGATGTCGAAGTCCTGTGGTTTCAATCAACCTTTTTATCACGAGATATGGTTAAAGTGTAGTTCATTTTTGTTTGTTTGTTTGTTTGCATGGTTTTTAACGCCACTTTCAGCAATATTTCAGCTATATCATGGCGTCCAGTTTTTTTTTTGGGGGGGGGGGGGGATGAAGCTGGAGTACCAGGAGAAAACCCCCGACCTTCGTTATGAAAATCATTGTCAATTAAGATTGTAGTCGAGCACACCCTGTCCACAGTGAGATTCGAATCCGCAATCTCATTTGATTCGGTTTCGGTCAGTTCTTGTTTGTTTGTTTGTTTGATGGTGTTTAACGCCACTTTCAGCAATTTTTCAGCTATATCATGCCGTCCAGTTTTTATTGGGTTAGGGTTAGGGTTAGGGATGAAGCCAGAGTACCCTGAGAAAACCCCCGACCTTCAGTTCTACGTGACATAATACATACCCAACATCAGTAACAGTAAATATCATAGAAAGTTCCAGTAATGCACACTACACAATGCATAATTTATTTTAACTGAAGAAGGCTATACTTCTTAATCACCGACCTGGTCATTGAGTTAATCATCATCTGCAGGTCATTTTTTGTTGTCAGTTTTAACTTCAAGTTGATAGGTGTTCACGACATTGGCGTAAAGAAGAATATGCTAACTTGGAATTTCGATGCTTTATAAAAAAAATATTTGTACATCCTCTTATCGCTGTATTAAAGAACATATGATGATCCACCAAACAGGGGATGAAGAATTTGTCTCAAGTTGCGCATATTCTCATTTAGCTGATTTGCTACTAGTTCGATATTTAAATATGCTTCTGTTGGACCCCTTTTCATACCAAACTAGTCCAGATACCAGAAATTCCTTTGTAAGTATCTAAAGTGTCTTGAAGATTAAAGATAATGAGGTGCCATCTTGAGTTGTGTACGACATTTTATCAGTTAAATATTCAATATTGATGCTGTTTAGGTTCTATTTACATGCCGAACCCGCCCAGATACCTTTAAATTCCTTTTGTAAGTATCTAAGGCAATATTATTTTTATTTGATATTTTGTATTTCTTAAAGTCGAACCCACTGCTAACTTCACATTCGGATAACACTTATTATAAGTGGGTAAACACCAGTTCAGTAGAAGTAGGTACAACGGTGACACATTATACAATGTTACTATAAACAAGTAACTTTTATGTGCCTTGTTTTATTTATTACACATTTTAATGTCACTACTATTGATCACCAGGAAAAATACATGATAATTAACTTAATGTATAAAATAATATATATAGCAATTGGACTAGATGCACTCATGGTACGACAAGTAAAAAACAAGGGTCAATAAGCAGTCAAACAAAGGTGGAAGTTGAAAAAAAAATAAGCAAATTTCAGACAACTTATAATTGTTATTTCTCCAAAAGCAATGAAAAAAATTGTTACGGAGCGAGAGGTCGAATGTCAAACAAATACAATAAACCTATACAATAGACATAACACATATATCAGCAGCATATACTATATAATATTAATCATATTTTGATTCTTAAACATTAAAAGAACTTTTGAAGAATTTAAAATGAACATCGATAGCTAAAATTTCATCTGGTAGGGCCTTTGATTTTTCAACTATGTATACCACCTAGACGCATGAAAACCTAAAGTTGTACATAAAGCCTTTGCTTCCACATATGCCTACAAATATGTTGTTTTAGGTTTCGACAATACGTTTCTTTCTACGAAAAGAACTAAAAGGCAAATTATGTTACTGCGAAGAACAGGTTTATAGTATGCTAGATGTTCTGATTGACAACATATTTGTAACTGTTGAAGGATGTATTTTTCAGCAGACAATCGGAATTCCAAGGGTTCATACTGTGCCCCACTCCTTGCCGATTTGTTCCTGTATTCTTATTACACTGATTTTTTTCGACGTCTAATTAAAGTCAAGAAGATAGCAGAAGCTAGAGGTCCTTTAATTTCACATATAGATGTATTGACGCAAATAACAACCCCCAATTTGCTGACTTGCTTCCGTTAATATATCCTTCAGAACTAGAAATTAAAGAAACCACAAAAACAGCTTCATCCACATCATTTTAAGACTAACACCTCGAATATGACACCAAATGTAATCTTAGCACAAGAAGATACAACAACCATGACGATTTTAATTTCAAAATTATAAATTTGCCTCACCTATGCAACAATATTCCAGCTTCTCCTGCATACGGTGTCTATATTTCTCAATTGATCAGGTATGCAAGAGCTTGCAGCGAGTATACTGATTTTTGCAAACCTCACCTATTTCTTCGGGAAAAACATAAACCAAGGTTACAAAAAAAAAAGACTCGTCCGCGCCTTTAATGTGTTTTATTATAGGTCAAAAATATCCCATCTCGTTTCAAAATATGGTTGCAGATAGTTTTCCAAATTTTTGAAATCGGTGTACTGTAACAGTGAATATGCTACGATGAATTTGGATACACCTATTACTGACCAGTGGTATATGATACACCTATTACTGACCAGTGGTATATGATACACCTATTACTGACCAGTGGTATATGATACCTATCCATTTTAATCAAATTACATTCTACAGTAATGGAAACGGGAGGTTTAGCATTACATAAAACCTGTCTTAACCCAATATTTCTTTTGAAATGCCCGTACCAAGCCAGGACCATAGTTACTATATTGTTGGTTGTTAGTTCTGGAGTTTTCCGGTTTCTCAAATTTATGGATTGTCTTGTTTTGACAGTTTCCTCGGTGTTCGGTATTTCGTTATTACTATCATTTCTTACACAATATCATATATACTTTCTTGCAAATAAAGCACCATGCAGATTATTGCTACAAATTTGACATTAATTAAATATGAAGAAAATTCTATACTTTGGTCGGTATCAGATTTGCGAAGAAGAGTTTTTTTTTAACAATATATACAAATCTGCTGAGTTTTCTTAATATGGTAGGGACTTTACTTTTAAATGATAAACAAAATTGAAGTTTTTAGTTTGTTTGAATGGTGTTAAACGCCACTTTCAGCAATTTTTCAGCTACATCATGGCGTCAAGTTTTTATTAGGGAGGAAGTCAAGTACCTGGAGAGAAACACCAAACCTTCTATTGGTAAACTGGCAATCCGTGTCAATTTAGATTGGAGTTATGTGCACCCAGCCGCAGTGAGACTCGAATCCGCAACCTCAGTGTTGAAAGACCTCGTTATCAGTAGTAGACGAAGTACATTAACCACTCGGCCATCCGTTCTATATGAGCGATTCAACAAATTTCCGGATTAATATTTGATATTCAATCAAAACCAATTGGGTTTTAGAAACGGTAATTCTACCACTGATAGATAGTCTGTTTTCTCTATTGAATTATTGAAAAGTAATCGAAAGCTATTTGGTTTTTTTATTGACTTGAAAAATGCTTTCGACAAGTGTAGAGTTAAGGCTTTATATGTTTCTGTTGTTGGTCTCGACATCTCACAACCTGCTTTATTTGTGGTTAATCACAATAAAAAAAACTTGGAAGTTTTAATTTTCTGCAGAATCAATCAATATGTGTGTTTGTTTGAATTATGTTTCAGCGATTTTTCAACTATATCTTGGCATCCACTTTGTACTGAGGAAGGAATTCAGAGTTCCTGAAGAAAAACCCCAACTTTCAGTGGGAAAACTGGCTGTACCAAGTAATTGTGAAACTTAATTATGAAAAGAAATCATCAGTCTATAATTGTTTACAACAGGGAAGCATCAGAATTTTTCCCTTGCCTTAATGGTGTACGACAAGGAGAAAATGTATCTCCCTTATGATTTTCTATTTTGTTTAAATCTTCTAATCAAGTTGTGATATTAGAGATCTTGAACTAATAACCACTGACAGTGATGAAAAATTTTATATATATAGTATATATCGACTTTTTTCATTGTTATATGCTGTTTTGTTGGCAGAGGATAAAAATGATATGCAACATCTTTAATATACTTTTTCAGATTACTGCAAAAGCTGGAAACTTAGGGTTAATATTGATAAGACAAAAATTATGATATTTCTAAAGGACAAATCTCAAACAGACTTAAATTTTACTTGGTAGCCATGAACTAGAAATATTTGAAGAATTTATTTTGTTAGCTGTTACATCGTCAAGATATGGTTCATTAATGTAGCAAAACATGGAGCTTATAAGCCAGGAACAAAAACACTAAAATTGGGAAGATCGCATAATTCATACATTGGGGGGGGGGGGGGCGCTATCCTTTAGATATTGATATTAAAGTTAGGGTAATATCGGTTTGGTGTTAAGTTAGATGCTTTGCCGGCCTTAATTGTTAATTTGTTGACTGAAAATTGTCAATAAAATATAATAATCTTTTACATATATACTGGACATTCCATTGGTTATAAAAGCATTGAATAGGTACAAATGAAGATAAATGACGAATAAAAGTAATACATTTTCTTGATTATACAATCATGTCCTTGTCTCTTTATTTAGGTGAACAACAAGTTAATTGACAGCTAGTAATAAAGAAATTGATCTTCTTTTGATGTATGTTATTACTCAATTATATCGTGCGTCAAAATAAAACTATATTCATCATATTTCTATAACCGTCGGTAGGACTAGGACGAAGACAGGTATGTACCCTAAAGTTTTCATGTTCTGGTGGGACTAACACAGAAAGGTTTGTTTTCATACAGTTTTCAAGGACAGGTTTGGACTAGCACAAGGACAGGTATATTTCCCTAAAGTTTTTAGGATCTTTTTGGAATAGCACGAAGTCAGGTATGTGTCCATAAAGTTTAAATAATATCTTTAGACTAGCACGAAGACAGGTAAGTTTCCTTACAGTTGTCTTGATCTGTTTGGACTAGCACAAGGACAGGTCTGTTTCCCAAAGCTTTTAGGATCTGTTTTGAAATAGCACGAAGGCAGGTATGTGTCCATAAAGTTTGAATTATATGTTTAGACTAGCACGAAGACAGGTATGTTTCCTAACAGTTTTCTTTTCTGTTTGGACTAGCAAAAAGACAGGTATGTTTCCACAGAGTGTTCATTATCTGTTTGGATCAGCACGAAGGCAAGTATGTTTCCTTTAAAGGTTTCATGATCTGGTTGGACCAGCACGAAGGCATGTATGTTACCTTAAAGTTTTCATGATCTGGTTGGACCCGCAAGAAGAGAGGTATGTTTCCTTAGAGTGTTCATAATCTGTTTGGACTAGCACGAATGCATGTATGTTTCCTTAAGGTTTTTAGGATCTGTTTGGAATACTAGTAGCACGAAGTCAGGTATTTGTCAATAACGTTTAAATAATATGTTTAGACTAGCACGAAGACATGAATGTTTCCTTAAAGTTTTCATGATCTGGATGGACAGGCACGAAGACAGGTATGTGCCCATAAAGTTTTTAGGATCTTGGACCAGCACGAAGACATGTATGTTTCCTTCATGATCTGGATCGACAAGCACAAAACAGGTATGTTTCTAAAGTTTTCATGATCTGGCTGGACCAGCCCGAAGACATGTATGTTTCCTTAAAGTTTTCATAATCTGGATGGACTGGCACGAAGACAGGTATGTTTCGCTAACGTTGTCATGATCTGGATGAACTGGCACGAAGACAGGTATGTTCCTCTAGTGTTTAGGATCTTGGATCAGCACGAAGACAAAGATTTTATGATTGGTTTGTCCTTTGGACTAGCAAAAAGACAAGTATGTTTCCCTAACGTTTTCATGATCTGCTTGTTGGTTGGTCTAGCACGAGGACAGGTATGTTTCTCTAAAATTTTCATTGTATGGTTGGACTAGCACATGGACAGGTATGTTTCCCATAAGTTTTCATGGTCTAGTTGGACTAACACAAGGAGAGCTATATTTCACCAAAGATTTCATGATCTGCTTGTCCCCTGGACTAGCATAAAACATGTGTAAACTGTTCATTAATAAGCCCTTATACTGAGTTGAACCTGTGCCAATACAGTATTTTCTATTGTTTTGTAGCAGTATGAAAATCCTAGTTGTAATTGTCATGGTGATGGTGAGTGTCACATCCGTTATGTCGTACTTCAATCCTACACACAGTTTTAATGCGCAGAGTAAGTACATAGTTGTAATTGTCATGGTGATGGTGAGTGTCACATCCGTTAATAACGGATTCCAGCTAGGGGGAAATAGAGGGGCGCCGCGCCCCGCCCTAAAATTACCGCGCCCCTGTGCCCCTCTCAGGCGCCCCTGTGTCCCGATTTGTGCCCCTTATCACTTTATTGCTCTAATTAATTTTCTGCTCTAAAATTAATAGTAATTATAGTGTTTTTATAGCTAATAAACTCAGACTATTCTCGTTTCCTTATAATTTGATTATGTAATTAGTGGTAGACAGTGGGGACTGGTACACAGGTAACACTTCAAAAATGTTATTACCTTAAAATTTGCGCGGTCACTGTTTTTGGCCATTTGGCTTAATTATGATCCAGACCGGAAATATCTACAACCGTTTTTATTGCCATTTGCGTAGATATCTTCGAATATTTGTCACCGCGCCATGTTTATCATTGAACACGCCATTGTTTTAAAACAAAAAAATGAAAGCTGGTACCCGACTGCCTTTTTCTATGTTCATATAGCGTTAAGTAAAAATAGTCGCGGCAACCAGTACAAACCAACTGAAAATAAGGATATATCCGGAGCGGATATGAACTTAGTTCAGGAACTTGCAAATACAATGCTGTTTGTGTTGAAGTTACAACCACAAACATTGAAACATAGTAATAAATAGTATTTTCGCAGTCACTTTTCAGTTGATTATATTTAAATATTTTACTTTAAAATGAAAACAAAGTTGAAAAACAGCAACAGAACACTTACTCAAATAACAATAACAACAAAAGTGCAACAACCTCAATCACACTAAAAAATATGAAAATACACGAAAAAGTGCCCTTCTCATGCGCCCCTCTATTTTTAAATCCTAGCTGGAACACGGTTATGTCGTACTTCAATCCTACACACAGTTTTAATGCGCAGAGTAAGTACATAGTTTTACTAATTTTCAGCCGCAAGTTTAAAACAAGTTAAATTTTTTATTTACAAAAGGTTAAAAAAGGTCTGACCCATTTTAAAGTTTTTTTTTCGATATACTGTGGTTGATATTCACTAATAGCATTTTGAGGTCACATGACTGCAGTCAAACTTTGAGGTCACATGACTGCAGTCAAACTTTGAGGTCACATGACTGCAGTCAAACTTTGAACGAACAATTTATCATGGATGGTGCTCTCCAAAGTATTCGATCAGTATTTTAAATTCGCTGGAATTTTAAAAATACATCGTGGAACTATAATGTCAAATCCTCTGGAACTACAACGTCAAATCCCCTGGAACTAGAATGTCAGATCCTCTGAAACTACAATGTCAAATCCTCTGGAACTACAATGCCAATTTCCTGGAACTACTATGTCAAATCCACTGGAACTACAATGTCAAATCCTCTGGAACTACAACGTCAAATCTTCTGGAACTACAAAGTCAAATCCTCTTGAACTATAATGTCAAATCCTCGGGAACTATAATGTCAGATCCTCTGGAACTATATGTCAAATTCTCTGGAACTACAATGTCAAATCCTCTGGAACTACAAAGTCAAATCCTCTTGAACTATAATGTCAAATCCTCTGGAACTACAATGTCAAATCCTCTGGAACTACAACGTCAAATCCTCTGGAACTACAAAGTCAAATCCGCTTGAACTATAATGTCAAATCCTCGGGAACTATAATGTCAGATCCTCTGGAACTATATGTCAAATTCTCTGGAACTACAATGTCCAATTTCCTGGAACAACAATGTCAAATCCTCGGGAACTATAATGTCAGATCCTCTGGAACTATATGTAAAATTCTCTGGAACTACAATGTCCAATTTCCTGGACCTACAATGTCAAATCCTATGGAACTACAATATCACATCCTCGGGAACTATAATGTCAGATCCTCTGGAACTATATGTCAAATTCTCTGGAACTACAATGTCCAATTTCCTGGAACTGCAATGTCAAATCCTATGGAACTACAATATCAAATCCTCTGAAACTACAATATCAAATCCTCTGGAACTACAATGTCCAATTTCCCGGAACTACACTGTCCAATTTCCTGGAACTATAATGTCAAATCCTCTGGAACTACAATGTCAAATCCTCTGGAACTACACTGTCCAATTTCCTGGAACTTTAATATCAAATCCTTTGGAACTCAACTATCAAATTCTCTCTGGAACTACAATGCCAATTTCCTGGAACTACAATGTCAAATCCTATGGAACCTCAATGTCAAATCCTCTGGAACTATAATGTCAGATCCTCTGGAACTATATGTCAAATTCTCTGGAACTACAATGTCCAATTTCCTAGAACTACATGTCAAATCCTATGGAACTACAATATCAAATTTCTGGAACTATAATGTAAAATCCTCTGGAACTACACTTACCAATTTCCTGGAACTATAATGTCAAATCCTCTGGAACTACACTGTCCAATTTCCTGGAACTATAATGTCAGATCCTCTGAAACTACAATGTCAAATCCTCTGGACCTACAATATCAAATCCCCTGTAACTAAAGTATCAAATCCTTTGTAACTAAAATATCAAAACCTCTGAAACTTCCTGTAACTATAATGTAAAATCCTCTGGAACTACACTTACCAATTTCCTGGAACTACATTGTCAAATCCCCTGGAACTACAATGTCCAATTTCCTGTAACTACTATGTCAAATCCTCTGGAACTATAATGTCAAATTCTCTGGAACTACAATGTCAAATCCTCTTGAACTATAATGCCGAATCCTCTAAAGCTACAATAGCAAATAATCTGGAACTTTAATGTCAATTCCTCTGGAACTATAATGTCGAATCCTCTGGAACTATAATATCAAATCCTTTAGAACTACAATGTCCAATTTCTTAGAACTGCAATGTCAAATCCTCTGGAACTATAATGTCAAATCCTAAGGCACTGCAGTGTCGAATCCTCTAGTGTTATAATGTTAAATGGTATCTTTGTAGGCTGGATCATAATGTATTCTGATTTCATGCTATTTAAAAATAGACCGCCTCATGCAATGCTCATTCCTGATTGGATTAATTTTTTGTATCGTTTTTGAAACCATTTACAAAGCCAAATAAAATCTTAGAGAATGATGCAAGGAATGTGACATTCATCGATGATTTTTACTGGTAACTGTTATGTTTCTGAATGGCTTAAATTACGAAGATATTTCTATGCTATTACAAGGCCAGCAGTTTTCCAGTAATCAAACCAGGTAGTAAATATGAATCCTTCAGCTATTTTATTTACTTATAAGTAAAACAGCTGTAGAAAACCAGGTTTATGACTCAAAACAGCAGGCGACACAGATGAAGACACAACAGGCTTTCAATTTAAAAAAAAAGGCCGTAGACACAACAGGCTTATAACTTAAAACAACTGTAGACATATCAAGATTATAACTTAAAATGACCATAGAAACACCAGGTTAATAACTTTAAATAGCCGTAGACACAACAAGCTTATAACCTAAAACAGCCAAAGACACGCCAAGCTAAAAACTTAAAACAACTCTAGACAAACAAGCCTTAGAACTTAAAAATGAACATATACTAGTACACAAGTGGTTTTACTTAAATGACTGCACGGTAGACACACAAGCCGTATAGTTTGAAATGATTGTAGGCACACCAGGCTAATAGTTTAAAATGGCTGAAAACTCACCAGGCTAATAATTTTAAATGGATGTAAACAAGCCCGGTCTATAACTTAAAAAGGCTGTAGACACACCAACTTTATAACTTTAAAATGACTGTTTAAACCCCGATTTATAACTAAAAATAGCTGTATGGCTTATAACTAAAAATAGTTGTATAAACACCAGGCTTATAACTAAACATAGCTGTATAAACACCAGGCTAATAACTAAAAATAGTTGTATAAACACCAGGCTTATAACTAAAAATAGTAGTTTAAACACCAGGCTTATAACTAAAAATAACTGTATAAACACCAGGCTTATAACTAAAAATAGCTGTATAAACACCAGGCTTATAACTAACATAGCTGTATAAACACCAGGCTTATAACTAAACATAGCTATATAAACACCAGGCTAATAACTAAAAATAGTTGTATAAACACCAGGCTTATAACTAAAAATAGTTGTTTAAACACCAGGCTTATAACTAAAAAAAGCTGTATAAACACCAGGGTTAGAACTAAAAATAGTTGTATAAACACCAGGCTTATAACTAAAAATAGTAGTTTAAACACCAGGCTTATAACTAAAAATAGCTGTATAAACACCAGGCTTAGAACTAAAAATAGCTGTATAAACACCAGGCTTATAACTAAAAATAACTGTTGAAACACTAGGCTTATAACTAAACATAGCTATATAAACACCAGGCTTATAACTAAAAAAAGTTGTATAAACACCAGGCTTATAACTAAAAATAGTTGTATAAACACCAGGCTTATAACTAAAACAGCTGTGGAAAAACCAGGCTTATAACTAAAAATAGCTGTATAAACACCAGGCTTATAACTAACAATAGCTGTAGAAACACCAGGCTTATTACTAAAAATAGCTGTATAAACACCAGGCTTATAACTAAAAATTTCTCACTGCAGGCAGGGTGTACTCGACTCCAATCTTAATTGACAAGGATTGCCAGTTTTCCTACCGAAGGTTGGGGGTCTTCTCCGGGTACTCCGGCTTCCTCCCCCAATAAAAACTGGACGCCATGATATAGCTGAAAAATTGCTGAAAGTGGCGTTAAACACCATCAAACAAACAAACAAACATATAACTAAAAATAGTTGTATAAACACCAGGCTTATAACTAAAAATACCTGTACAAACACTAGGCTTATAACTAAAAATAGTTGTATAAACATCAGGCTTATAACTAACAATAGCTGTAGAAACACCAGCCTTATAACTAAAAATAGCTGTAGAAACACCAGGCTTATAACTAAAAAAGGACTAAAGACACACCAGGGTTATAACTTTCAAAATTGCCTCGGACTTTTCACATAATACAGCATTCACGACGGTCATGTCACAATGTAATATTTTTTATTATTGTAGGATCTATGTACCTTGAGAATCAGCCGTATCGCTCCGTTTACCTACCAGTTGGTCTGGCCAACAGAAAAGGAAAATCAATGATGGGAAATTATTACCAAGGATAACCAGGGATGATTTCTGTTCTATCTATTTACATCAAGGACATGTTTTAATGGATTTTAACAAATATATATCACAAGATTAGAATATGGCTTAATAAAGAACACTGGCATAGCTTAGTGTTTATGATCGCCATCAAAGGTGTTTCAACATTATAACAAAATTCTAATATAATCCAGGGCTGACGACGTCTTTCAATCAAATTATAATTAGTTTGCAGTGTTTTTCGATTTGAAAAGAATAATGGGTTGCTGAGGTAGCTGATTAATATGATACAAAGTTGACGAAGATTTTGTATCAAATAATGTGAGGCAGGTTATACTAAGTTTGCAAAAGAATACTGGTCTAACTGCGGCTGGAAGTCATAATACTTAGCTGTCTAACATAATACTGAGTCGATGACGGTTGTGGTTCGGATATACGAGTTTTGACGAAGTAACTATCTAACATAATACTGGGTCAATGGCGGTTGTGATTCAGATAATACGTAGTTTGCCGAGGTATCTGATTTACATAATACTTAGTCAATGACTGTAGTGATTCATATAATACGTATTTTGCCGAGGTAACTGTCTAATATAATAATGAGTCGATGACGATTGTGATTCAGATATACGTAGTTTGCCGAGATATCTGATTAACATTATAATGAGTAAATGACGGTCGTGATTCAAATATACGTAGTTTGCCGAGGTATCTGATTAACATAATACTGAGTCAATGACGGTGATTCAGATAATACGTAGTTTGCCGAGGTAACTGATTAACATAATAATGAGTAAATGACGGTCGTGATTTAGATATACGTAGTTTGAATTGCCGAGGTATCTGATTACCATGTATAATACTGAGTCAAGTCTGCCAAAGTATATGATTAGCATTATACTGAGTCGATGACGGTTGTGATTCAGATACACGTAGTTTGCCGAGGTAACTGTCTAACATAATACTGAGTCAATGGTGCTTGTGATTCAGATAATATGTAGTTTGCCGAGGTATCTGATTAACATAATACTGGGACAATGACGGCTGTGATTCGAATAATACGTAGTTTGCCAAGGTAACTGTCTAACATCATATCGAGTCAATGACGATTGTGGTTCAGATATACGTAGCTTACCGAGGTATCTGATTAACATAATACTGGGACAATGACGGTTGTGATTCGGATAATACGTAGTTTGCCGAGGTAACTGTCTAACGTAATACCGAGTCAATGACGGTTGTGATTCAGATATACATAGCTTACGGAGGTATTTGATTAAAATAATGCTAAGTTAATATTGGTTCTAAGTTTATCAAAGAATACAAGCCTCACGGCGACTAAAAATCATATAATACGTCTTTTGTCGTGATACCGACTAATAAAATACTGAGGCAATGACGGTTGTGATTCAGATATACGTAGTTTGCCGAGTTGTCTTATTAACATAGTACTGCATCAATGACGTAATTAAGTTTAATTTGGCGAGGTATCTGATTATGATAATAATGAGTTAATGAAGTTGTGATACAGATATACGTAGTTTGCCGAGGTATCTGATTAACATAATTACTGAGTTAATGGTGGTTTTGATTTAGATATGCAGAGGTTGACAAGTCAATGACATTTGTCATTCAGATATACGTAGTTTGCCGATTTTGCAATTACATTCTTTTGTGGTGATCCATAATTTTCAGGACGAAATGCATTTGATTATTTTTGATTGGGAATAAAAGTGTTGCAAAAGGAATTGCGCACATGAGTTCATTAATATTTTCTTAAGAGGTCATGTTTATTTTGTGCCCCCTGGTTCTGTATTAGTATTTTTCGAGAGTTGATTGCCCTATGGTGTGCTTTTTAACGATCATACATTGCATTATGCTTTATTTACCATAAATACTATCTGACAAAGATTATCGTAGTTTTCTCATTAAAAAAAAAACCCGCTATAACATTATTGGCACTTATTTATCCAACAATATTCATATCTAACGTCCGGGTCTGTCGTAAAACACCAAGGCATGCCTACCGTTCCATTCGGATTTCTACAAAAGTTGCTGTCTTGGTCATAAGGATCATCTAATATATAGTTATGCTGGTGGGGATATTGACTGTTCCAATTCTGACAGGCCCTGCCAGTCACTGTACAATTCATCCTGCCTGAATACACTTTGGTAGTACTATAACAGTCTTCATCTAAAAAAGTAATCAGTGTGCAATACAATAATGTAGTCAACAGTGTGCAATACAATAATGTAGACAACAGTGTGCAATACAATAATGTAGTCACCAGTGTGCAATACAATAATGTAGTCAACAATGCGCAATACAATAATGTAGTCAATGTCAATGCTGTGCAATACAATAATGTAGTCAACAATATGAGGGGCGGATACAGGATTTTCGAAAGGGGGTTGCGTTAAATGGGGATATCGGAAAAGGAAGGCCACGAACAAGGTTTTTATAGTGTTCAGTAACCTTTATTTGGGACAGTATATACAACAGAGGGGATTACATTTTTGCCTTTGGCGCTGGTTGTTACCCTCCCTGTTCTCTTTTTTTCCTTTTCCTTTTTGAAAGGGGGGGGCGTACGCCGCTACGCCCCCCCCCGATCCGCCACTGGTATGCAATACAATAATGTAGTCAATTGTGTACGAAGTGCACTATTGTTTCATGCAACATATCGGTAATGAAATCCCAAATTATAATTACCAAATTATTAAAAGTAACCATGACAAGGAGGTGGCAAATCATCGGCATTCCACTGGTATGTCTTACACGGCAATAGGACGTCAGCTTGGCTGTCATTCCACTGGTATGTCTTACAAGGCAATAGGACGTCAGCTTGGCTATCATTCCACTGGTATATCTTACAAGGCAATAGGACGTCAGCTTGGCTATCATTCCACTGGTATGTCTTACAAGGCGATAGGACGTCAGCTTGGCTATCATTCCACTGGTATGTCTTACAAGGCAATAGGACGTCAGCTTGGCTATCATTCCACTGGTATGTCTTACAAGGCAATAGGACGTCAGCTTGGCTATCATTCCACTGGTATGTCTTACAAGGTAATAGGACGTCAGCTTGGCTATCATTCCACTGGTATGTCTTACAAGGCAATAGGACGTCAGCTTGGCTATCATTCCACTGGTATGTCTAACAAGGCAATAGGACGTCAGCTTGGCTATCATTCCACTGGTATGTCTAACAAGGCAATAGGACGTCAGCTTGGCTGTAGTTCCACTGGTATGTCTTACAAGGCAATAGGACGTCAGCTTGGCTATCATTCCACTGGTATGTCTTACAAGGCGATAGGACGTCAGCTTGGCTATCATTCCACTGGTATGTCTTACAAGGCAATAGGACGTCAGCTTGGCTATCATTTCACTGGTATGTCTTACAAGGTAATATGAAGTCAGCTTGGCTATCATTCCACTGGTATGTCTTACAATGTAATAGGACGTCAGCTTGGCTATCATTCCACTGGTATGTCTTACACGGCAATAGGACGTCAGCTTGGCTATCATTCCACTGGTATGTCTTACAAGGCGATAGGACGTCAGCTTGGCTATCATTCCACTGGTATGTCTTACAAGGCAATAGGACGTCAGCTTGGCTATCATTCCACTGGTATGTCTTACAAGGCAATAGGACGTCAGCTTGGCTATCATTCCACTGGTATGTCTTACAAGGCAATAAGACGTCAGCTTGGCTGTCATTCCACTGGTATGTCTTACAAGGCAATAGGACGTCAGCTTGGCTATCATTCCACTGGTATGTCTAACAAGGCAATAGGACGTCAGCTTGGCTGTAGTTCCACTGGTATGTCTTACAAGGCAATAGGACGTCAGCTTGGCTATCATTCCACTGGTATGTCTTACAAGGCAATAGGACGTCAGCTTGGCTATCATTCCAATGGTATGTCTTACAAGGCAATAGGACGTCAGCTTGGCTATCATTCCACTGGTATGTCTTACAAGGCAATAGAACGTCAGCTTGGCTGTCATTCCACTGGTATGTCTTACAAGGCAAAAGGACATCAGCTTGGCTATCATTTCACTGATATGTCTTACAAGGCAATAGGACGTCTGCTTGGCTGTCATTCCACTGGTATGTCTTACAAGGCAATAGGACGTCAGCTTGGCTATCATTCCACTGGTATGTCTTACAAGGCAATAGCATGCAGCTTGGCTATCATTCCACTGGTATGTCTTACAAGGCAATAGGACGTCAGCTTGGCTGTCATTCCACCGGTATGTCTTACAAGGCAATATGACGTCAGCTTGGCTATCATTCCACTGGTATGTCTTACAAGGCAATAGGACGTCAGCTTGGCTATCATTCCACTGGTATGTCTTACAAGGCAATAGGACGTCAGCTTGGCTATCATTCCACTGGTATGTCTTACAAGGCGATAGGACGTCAGCTTGGCTATCATTCCACTGGTATGTCTTACAAGGCAATAGGACGTCAGCTTGGCTATCATTCCACTGGTATGTCTTACAAGGCAATAGGACGTCAGCTTGGCTGTCATTCCACTGGTATGTCTTACAAGGCAATAGGACGTCAGCTTGGCTATCATTCCACTGGTATGTCATACAAGGCAATAGGACGTCAGCTTGGCTATCATTCCACTGGTATGTCATACAAGGCAATAGGACGTCAGCTTGGCTATCATTCCACTGGTATGTCTTACAAGGCAATAGGACGTCAGCTTGGCTATCATTCCACTGGTATGTCTTACAAGGCAATAGGACGTCAGCTTGGCTATCATTCCACTGGTATGTCTTACAAGGCAATAGGACGTCAGCTTGGCTATCATTCCACTGGTATGTCTTACAAGGCAATAGGACGTCAGCTTGGCTATCATTCCACTGGTATGTCTTACAAGGCGATAGGACGTCAGCTTGGCTATCATTCCACTGGTATGTCTTACAAGGCAATAGGACGTCAGCTTGGCTATCATTCCACTGGTATGTCTTACAAGGCAATAGGACGTCAGCTTGGCTATCATTCCACTGGTATGTCTTACAAGGCAATAGGACGTCAGCTTGGCTATCATTCCACTGGTATATCTTACAAGGCAATAGGACGTCAGCTTGGCTATCATTCCACTGGTATGTCTTACAAGGCAATAGGACGTCAGCTTGGCTGTCATTTCACTTGTATGTCTTACAAGGCAATAGGACGTCAGCTTGGCTGTCATTTCACTGGTATGTCTTACAAGGCAATAGGACGTCAGCTTGGCTGTCATTCCACTGCTATGTCTTACAAGGCAATAGGACGTCAGCTTGGCTATCATTATACATTCTTTAGGCGTTTGCACAGGCACATGGGGTCAGGATAATTTTTGTATGGAATAAAATGCCAATAAATGAGTTTACAGTGTGTATTCACTCGTTTGGTAACTAGTCTGACAAGTCTCATTGTGAAATATTGACCCCAGAAAAATAATAAACTTCTCTTTTGATGATCGTTATCGTAGGGACAGGTTGGCCTAATACACAGCAAGACAATATCGGAACATTAGAACCTAGCGACAAATACATTGGTCAGATGAGAGTTGATTTTAACTGCATGTAACTGATTAGCGAAACCGTATTTTGAGGCATCAAAAAACAGCTTACACGCCAAGAACTGGATCTGGTAACAATCAATGGCAACCTAAAATGGCGAAAAGTACACCCGGGATGTGCTTACACCTTTATGTGCCTCATTATGAAAACCACCCGTTAGAGTCAACACCTGTTTTCATGGATGACAACGCGAGACCTCATCGTTTCAGGGCAGTAAGGGCATATCTGGGGAACGAAGCTGTCACAGTCTCAAAAAAAAGCACAGGCACTTGAGGTCAGGATAATTTTTTTTATGGAATAAAATGCCAATAAATGAGTTTAAAGTGTATATTCACTCGTTTGATAACTAGTCTGAAATGTCTCATTGCGAAATATTGACCCCAGAAAAGTTATAAATTTCTCTTTATTATATTTATTATATAATAATTATATAATATTACCTGACTACTGCAATTAAGTACAACGTAACCTACCTGAATACTGCAATGAAGTACAACGTAATATACCTGAATACTGAAATGAAGTACAACGTAATCTACCTTAATACTGCATTGAAGTACAACGTAATCTACCTTAATACTGCAATGAAGTACAACGTAATATACCTGAATATTGCAATGAAGTACAACGTAATCTACCTGAATACTGAAATGAAGTACAACGTAATCTACCTGAATACTGAAATGAAGTACAACGTAATCTACCTGAATACTGAAATGAAGTACAACGTAATATACCTTAATACTGCAATGAAGTACAACGTAATCTACCTGAATACTGCAATGAAGTACAACGTAATCTACCTGAATACTGTAATGAAGTACAACGTAATCTACCTGAATATTGCAATGATGTACAACGTAATCTACCTGAATATTGCAATGAAGTACAACGTAACCTACCTTAATACTGCAGTAAAGTACAACGTAATATATCTTAATACTGCAATGAAGTACAACGTAATATACCTGAATACTGCAATGAAGTACAACGTAATCTACCTGAATATTGCAATGAAGTACAACGAAATCTACCTGAATATTGCAATGAAGTACAACGTAATCTACCTGAATACTGCAATGAAGTACAACGTAATATACCTGAATACTGCAATGAAGTACAACGTAACCTACCTTAATATTACAATGAAGTACAACGTAATCTACCTGAATACTACAATGAAGTACAACGTAATCTACCTGAATACTGCAATGAAGTACAACGTAATCTACCTGAATACTGCAATGAAGTACAACGTAACCTACCTGAATACTGCAATGAAGTACAACGTAATCTACCTGAATACTACAATGAAGTACAACGTAATCTACCTGAATACTGCAATGAAGTACAACGTAATCTACCTGAATACTGCAATGAAGTACAACGTAACCTACCTGAATACTACAATGAAGTACAACGTAATCTACCTGAATACTGCAATGAAGTACAACGTAATCTACCTTAATACTGCAGTAAAGTACAACGTAATCTACCTGAATACTGCAATGAAGTACAACGTAATCTACCTGAATACTGCAATGAAGTACAACGTAATCTACCTGAATACTGAAATGAAGTACAACGTAATCTACCTGAATACTGAAATGAAGTACAACGTAATATACCTTAATACTGCAATGAAGTACAACGTAATCTACCTGAATACTGCAATGAAGTACAACGTAATCTACCTGAATACTGTAATGAAGTACAACGTAATCTACCTGAATATTGCAATGATGTACAACGTAATCTACCTGAATATTGCAATGAAGTACAACGTAACCTACCTTAATACTGCAGTAAAGTACAACGTAATATATCTTAATACTGCAATGAAGTACAACGTAATATACCTGAATACTGCAATGAAGTACAACGTAATCTACCTGAATATTGCAATGAAGTACAACGTAATCTACCTGAATATTGCAATGAAGTACAACGTAATCTACCTGAATACTGCAATGAAGTACAACGTAATATACCTGAATACTGCAATGAAGTACAACGTAACCTACCTTAATATTACAATGAAGTACAACGTAATCTACCTGAATACTACAATGAAGTACAACGTAATCTACCTGAATACTGCAATGAAGTACAACGTAATCTACCTGAATACTGCAATGAAGTACAACGTAACCTACCTGAATACTGCAATGAAGTACAACGTAATCTACCTGAATACTACAATGAAGTACAACGTAATCTACCTGAATACTGCAATGAAGTACAACGTAATCTACCTGAATACTGCAATGAAGTACAACGTAACCTACCTGAATACTACAATGAAGTACAACGTAATCTACCTGAATACTGCAATGAAGTACAACGTAATCTACCTTAATACTGCAGTAAAGTACAACGTAATCTACCTGAATACTGCAATGAAGTACAACGTAATCTACCTGAATACTGCAATGAAGTACAACGTAATCTACCTGAATACTGCAATGAAGTACAACGTAACCTACCTGAATACTGCAATGAAGTACAACGTAATATACCTGAATACTGCAATGAAGTACAACGTAACCTACCTGAATACTGCAATGAAGTACAACGTAATATACCTGAATACTGCAATGAAGTACAACGTAATCTACCTGAATACTGCAATGAAGTACAACGTAATCTACCTGAATACTGCAATGAAGTACAACGTAACCTACCTGAATACTGCAATCAAGTACAACGTAACCTACCTGAATACTGCAATGAAGTACAACGTAACCTACCTGAATACTGCAATGAAGTACAACGTAATCTACCTGAATACTGCAATGAAGTACAACGTAATCTACCTGAATACTGCAATGAAGTACAACGTAACCTACCTGAATACTGCAATGAAGTACAACGTAATATACCTGAATACTGCAATGAAGTACAACGTAACCTACCTGAATACTGCAATGAAGTACAACGTAATATACCTGAATACTGCAATGAAGTACAACGTAATCTACCTGAATACTGCAATGAAGTACAACGTAATCTACCTGAATACTGCAATGAAGTACAACGTAACCTACCTGAATACTGCAATGAAGTACAACGTAATATACCTGAATACTGCAATGAAGTACAACGTAACCTACCTGAATACTGCAATGAAGTACAACGTAATATACCTGAATACTGCAATGAAGTACAACGTAATCTACCTGAATACTGCAATGAAGTACAACGTAATCTACCTGAATACTGCAATGAAGTACAACGTAACCTACCTGAATACTGCAATGAAGTACAACGTAATCTACCTTAATACTACAATGAAGTACAACGTAATCTACCTGAATACTGCAATGAAGTACAACGTAATCTACCTGAATACTGCAATGATGTACAACGTAACCTACCTGAATACTACAATGAAGTACAACGTAATCTACCTGAATACTGCAATGAAGTACAACGTAATCTACCTTAATACTGCAGTAAAGTACAACGTAATCTACCTGAATACTGCAATGAAGTACAACGTAATCTACCTGAATACTGCAATGAAGTACAACGTAATCTACCTGAATACTGCAATGAAGTACAACGTAACCTACCTGAATACTGCAATGAAGTACAACGTAATATACCTGAATACTGCAATGAAGTACAACGTAACCTACCTGAATACTGCAATGAAGTACAACGTAATATACCTGAATACTGCAATGAAGTACAACGTAATCTACCTGAATACTGCAATGAAGTACAACGTAATCTACCTGAATACTGCAATGAAGTACAACGTAATCTACCTGAATACTGCAATGAAGTATAACGTAATCTACCTGAATACTGCAATGAAGTATAACGTAATCTACCTGAATACTGCAATGAAGTACAACGTAATCTACCTGAATACTGCAAAGAAGTACAACGTAATATACCTGAATACTGTAATGAAGTACAACGTAATATACCTGACTATTGCAATGAAGTACAACGTAACCTACCTTAATACTGCATTGAAGTATAACGTAACCTACCTGAATATTGCAATGAAGTACAACGTAATCTACCTGAATACTGCAATGAAGTACAACGTAATCTACGTGAATACTGTAATGAAGTACAACGTAATCTACCTGAATATTGCAATGATGTACAACGTAATCTACCTGAATATTGCAATGAAGTACAACGTAACCTACCTTAATACTGCAGTAAAGTACAACGTAATATATCTTAATACTGCAATGAAGTACAACGTAATATACCTGAATACTGCAATGATGTACAACGTAATCTACCTGAATATTGCAATGAAGTACAACGTAATCTACCTGAATATTGCAATCAAGTACAACGTAATCTACCTGAATACTGCAATGAAGTACAACGTAACCTACCTTAATACTGCAGTAAAGTACAACGTAATATATCTTAATACTGCAGTGAAGTACAACGTAATATACCTGAATACTGCAATGAAGTACAACGTAATATACCTGTATACTGCAATGAAGTACAACGTAATCTACCTGAATACTGCAATGAAGTACAACGTAATCTACTTGAATATTGCAATGAAGTACAACGTAATCTACCTGAATATTGCAATGAAGTACAACGTAATCTACCTGAATATTGCAATGAAGTACAACGTAACCTACCTTAATACTGCAGTAAAGTACAACGTAATATATCTTAATACTGCAATGAAGTACAACGTAATCTACCTGAATATTGCAATGAAGTACAACGTAATCTACCTGAATATTGCAATGAAGTACAACGTAATCTACCTGAATATTGCAATGAAGTACAACGTAATCTACCTGAATATTGCAATGAAGTACAACGTAATCTACCTGAATATTGCAATGAAGTACAACGTAATCTACCTGAATATTGCAATGAAGTACAACGTAACCTACCTGAATACTGCAATGAAGTACAACGTAATCTACCTGAATATTGCAATGAAGTACAACGTAATCTACCTGAATATTGCAATGAAGTACAACGTAACCTACCTTAATACTGCAGTAAAGTACAACGTAATATATCTTAATACTGCAATGAAGTACAACGTAATCTACCTGAATACTGCAATGATGTACAACGTAATCTACCTGAATATTGCAATGAAGTACAACGTAATATATCTTAATACTGCAATGAAGTAAAACGTAATCTACCTGAATACTGCAATGAAGTACAACGTAATATACCTGAATACTGCAATGAAGTACAACGTAATATACCTGAATACTGCAATGAAGTACAACGTAATCTACCTGAATATTGCAATGAAGTACAACGTAATATACCTTAATACTGCAGTAAAGTACAACGTAATCTACCTGAATATTGCAATGAAGTACAACGTAATCTACCTGAATATTGCAATGAAGTACAACGTAATCTACCTGAATATTGCAATGAAGTACAACGTAACCTACCTGAATACTACAATGAAGTACAACGTAATATACCTGAATACTGCAATGAAGTACAACGTAATCTACCTGAATATTGCAATGAAGTACAACGTAATCTACCTGAATATTGCAATGAAGTACAACGTAATCTACCTGAATATTGCAATGAAGTACAACGTAATCTACCTGAATACTGCAATGAAGTACAACGTAATATACCTTAATACTACAATGAAGTACAACGTAATCTACCTGAAAACTGCAATGAAGTACAACGTAATATACCTGAATACTGCAATGAAGTACAACGTAATCTACCTGAATACTGCAATGAAGTATAACGTAATCTACCTGAATATTGCAATGATGTACAACGTAATCTACCTGAATACTGCAATGAAGTATAACGTAACCTACCTGAATACTGCAGTGAAGTACAACGTAACCTACCTGAATACTGCAATGAAGTACAACGTAATCTACCTGAATACTGCAATGAAGTATAACGTAATCTACCTGAATATTGCAATGATGTACAACGTAATCTACCTGAATACTGCAATGAAGTATAACGTAACCTACCTGAATACTGCAATGAAGTACAACGTAATATACCTGAATACTGCAATGAAGTATAACGTAATCTACCTGAATACTGCAATGAAGTACAACGTAATCTACCTGAATACTGCAATGAAGAATAACGTAATCTACCTTAATACTACAATGAAGTACAACGTAATCTACCTTAATACTGCAATGAAGTACAACGTAATATACCTGAATACTGCAATGAAGTACAACGTAATATACCTTAATACTACAATGAAGTACAACGTAATCTACCTGAATACTGCAATGAAGTACAACGTAATCTACCTTAATACTACAATGAAGTACAACGTAACCTACCTGAATACTGCAATGAAGTACAACGTAATATACCTGAATACTGCAATGAAGTACATCGTAATATACCTGAATACTGCAATGAAGTACAACGTAATCTACCTGAATACTGCAATGAAGTACAACGTAATATACCTGAATACTGCAATGAAGTACAACGTAATCTACCTGATTACTGCAATGAAGTACAACGTAATATACCTGAATACTGCAATGAAGTACAACGTAATCTACCTTAATACTGCAATGAAGTACAACGTAATATACCTGAATACTGCAATGAAGTACAACGTAATCTACCTTAATACTGCAGTAGAGTACACCGTAATCTACCTTAATACTACAATGAAGTACAACGTAATCTACCTTAATACTACAATGAAGTACAACGTAATCTACCTTAATACTACAATGAAGTACAACGTAACCTACCTGAATACTGCAATGAAGTACAACGTAATCTACCTTATACTGCAGTGAAGTATAACGTAATCGACCTTATACTGCAGTGAAGTACAACGTAATCTACCTTAATATTACAATGGAGTACAACGTAATCTACCTTAATACTACAATGAAGTACAACGTAATCTACCTGAATACTACAATGAAGTACAACGTAACCTACCTAAATACTGCAATGAAGTACAACGTAACCTACCTGAATACTGCAATGAAGTACAACGTAATCTACCTTAACACTGCAATGAAGTACAACGTAATCTACCTTATACTGCAGTGAAGTATAACGTAACCTACCTGAATATTGCAATGAAGTACAACGTAATCTACCTGAATACTGCAATGAAGTACAACGTAATCTACCTTAATACGTCAATGAAGTACAACGTAATCTTCCTTAATACTACAATGAAGTACATGTACAACGTAATCTACCTGAATACTGCAATGAAGTACAACGTAATCTACCTGAATACTGCAATGAAGTACATGTACAACGTAATCTACCTTAATACTGCAATGAAGTACAACGTAATCTACCTGAATACTGCAATGAAGTACAACGTAATATACCTTAATACTGCAATGAAGTACAACGTAACCTACCTGAATACTGCAATGAAGTACAACGTAACCTACCTGAATACTGCAATGAAGTAAAACGTAATATACCTGAATACTGCAATGAAGTACAACGTAATCTACCTGAATACTGCAATGAAGTACAACGTAATCTACCTGAATACTGCAATGAAGTACAACGTAATCTACCTGAATACTGCAATGAAGTACAACGTAACCTACCTTAATATTACAATGGAGTACAACGTAATATACCTGAATACTGCAATGAAGTACAACGTAACCTACCTTAATACTACAATGAAGTACAACGTAATCTACCTTATACTGCAGTGAAGTATAACGTAACCTACCTGAATATTGCAATGAAGTACAACGTAATCTACCTGAATACTGCAATGAAGTACAACGTAATCTACCTTAATACGTCAATGAAGTACAACGTAATCTTCCTTAATACTACAATGAAGTACAACGTAACCTACCTGAATACTGCAATGAAGTACAACGTAATCTACCTTAATACTGCAATGAAGTACAACGTAACCTACCTTAATACTACAATGAAGTACAACGTAATATACCTGAATACTACAATGAAGTACAACGTAATCTACCTTAATACTGCAATGAAGTACAACGTAATCTACCTTAATACTGCAATGAAGTACAACGTAATCTACCTGAATACTGCAATGAAGTACAACGTAACATACCTTAATACTACAATGAAGTACAACGTAATCTACCTTAATACTGCAATGAAGTACAACGTAATCTACCTGAATACTGCAATGAAGTACAACGTAATCTACCTGAATACTGCAATGAAGTACAACGTAATCTACCTGAATACTGCAATGAAGTACAACGTAATCTACCTGAATACTGCAATGAAGTACAACGTAATCTACCTGAATATTGCAATGAAGTACAACGTAATCTACCTGTATACTGCAATGAAGTACAACGTAATCTACCTGAATACTGCAATGAAGTACAACGTAACCTACCTGAATACTGCAATGAAGTACAACGTAATCTACCTGAATACTGCAATGAAGTACAACGTAACCTACCTGAATACTGCAATGAAGTACAACGTAATATACCTGTATACTGCAATGAAGTACAACGTAATCTACCTGAATACTGCAATGAAGTACAACGTAACCTACCTGAATACTGCAATGAAGTACAACGTAACCTACCTTAATACTACAATGAAGTACAACATAACCTACCTGAATACTGAAATGAAGTACAACGTAACCTACCTGAATACTGCAATGAAGTACAACGTAATCTACCTGAATACTGCAATGAAGTATAACGTAATATACCTGACTACTGCAATGAAGTACAACGTAACCTACCTGAATACTGCAATGAAGTACAACGTAATCTACCTGAATACTGCAATGAAGTACAACGTAACCTACCTTAATACTACAATGAAGTACAACGTAATCTACCTGAATACTGCAATGAAGTACAACGTAATATACCTGAATACTGCAATGAAGTACAACGTAACCTACCTTAATACTGCAATGAAGTACAACGTAATCTACCTGAATACTACAATGAAGTACAACGTAATCTACCTGAATACTGCAATGAAGTACAACGTAATCTACATTAATACTGCAATGAAGTACAACGTAATATACCTGAATACTGCAATGAAGTACAACGTAACCTACCTGAATACTGCAATGAAGTACAACGTAACCTACCTGAATACTGCAATGAAGTACAACGTAATATACCTGAATACTGCAATGAAGTACAACGTAATATACCTGTATACTGCAATGAAGTACAACGTAACCTACCTGAATACTGCAATGAAGTACAACGTAACCTACCTGAATACTGCAATGAAGTACAACGTAATCTACCTGAATACTGCAATGAAGTACAACGTAATCTACCTGAATACTGCAATGAAGTACAACGTAACCTACCTGAATACTGCAATGAAGTACAACGTAATATACCTGTATACTGCAATGAAGTACAACGTAATCTACCTGAATACTGCAATGAAGTACAACGTAATCTACCTGAATACTGCAATGAAGTACAACGTAACCTACCTGAATACTGCAATGAAGTACAACGTAATCTACCTGAATACTGCAATGAAGTACAACGTAACCTACCTGAATACTACAATGAAGTACAACGTAATCTACCTTAATACTGCAATGAAGTACAACGTAATCTACCTGAATACTGCAATGAAGTACAACGTAACCTACCTGAATACTGCAATGAAGTACAACGTAACCTACCTGAATACTGCAATGAAGTACAACGTAACCTACCTGAATACTGCAATGAAGTACAACGTAACCTACCTGAATACTGCAATGAAGTACAACGTAATCTACCTGAATACTGCAATGAAGTACAACGTAACCTACCTGAATACTACAATGAAGTACAACGTAATCTACCTTAATACTGCAATGAAGTACAACGTAATCTACCTGAATACTGCAATGAAGTACAACGTAACCTACCTGAATACTGCAATGAAGTACAACGTAATCTACCTGAATACTGCAATGAAGTACAACGTAATCTACCTGAATACTGCAATGAAGTACAACGTAACCTACCTGAATACTGCAATGAAGTACAACGTAATCTACCTTAATACTGCAGTGAAGTACAACGTAATCTACCTGAATACTACAATGAAGTACAACGTAATCTACCTGAATACTGCAATGAAGTACAACGTAATCTACCTGAATACTGCAATGAAGTACAACGTAACCTACCTGAATACTGCAATGAAGTACAACGTAACCTACCTTAATACTACAATGAAGTACAACGTAATCTACCTGAATACTGCAATGAAGTACAACGTAACCTACCTGAATACTGCAATGAAGTACAACGTAACCTACCTGAATACTGCAATGAAGTACAACGTAATCTACCTGAATACTGCAATGAAGTATAACGTAACCTACCTGAATATTGCAATGAAGTACAACGTAACCTACCTGAATACTGCAATGAAGTACAACGTAATCTACCTTAATACTACAATGAAGTACAACGTAATCTACTTTAATACTACAATGAAGTACAACGTAACCTACCTTAATACTACAATGAAGTACAACGTAATCTACCTGAATACTGCAATGAAGTACAACGTAATCTACCTTAATACTGCAATGAAGTACAACGTAACCTACCTTAATACTACAATGAAGTACAACGTAATCTACCTTAATACTACAATGAAGTACAACGTAATCTACCTTAATACTACAATGAAGTACAACGTAATCTACCTGAATACTGCAATGAAGTACAACGTAATCTACCTGAATACTGCAATGAAGTACAACGTAACCTACCTTAATACTACAATGAAGTACAACGTAATATACCTTAATACTGCAATGAAGTACAACGTAACCTACCTGAATACTGCAATGAAGTACAACGTAATCTACCTTAATACTACAATGAAGTACAACGTAATATACCTGAATACTACAATGAAGTACAACGTAATCTACCTTAATACTACAATGAAGTACAACGTAATCTACCTTAATACTACAATGAAGTACAACGTAATCTACCTTAATACTACAATGAAGTACAACGTAATATACCTGAATACTACAATGAAGTACAACGTAATCTACCTTAATACTACAATGAAGTACAACGTAATATACCTGAATACTACAATGAAGTACAACGTAACCTACCTTAATACTACAATGAAGTACAACGTAATCTACCTGAATACTACAATGAAGTACAACGTAATCTACCTGAATACTACAATGAAGTACAACGTAATCTACATTAATACTACAGTGAAGTACAACGTAATCTACCTTAATACTGCAATGAAGTACAACGTAATCTACCTTAATACTGCAATGAAGTACAACGTAATCTACCTGAATACTACAATGAAGTACAACGTAATCTACATTAATACTACAATGAAGTACAACGTAATCTACCTGAATACTACAATGAAGTACAACGTAATCTACCTTAATACTGCAATGAAGTACAACGTAATCTACCTTAATACTGCAATGAAGTACAACGTAATCTACCTTAATACTACAATGAAGTACAACGTAATCTACCTGAATACTACAATGAAGTACAACGTAATCTACATTAATACTACAATGAAGTACAACGTAATCTACCTTAATACTGCAATGAAGTACAACGTAACCTACCTTAATACTGCAATGAAGTACAACGTAACCTACCTTAATACTGCAATGAAGTACAACGTAATCTACCTGAATATTGCAATGAAGTACAACGTAATCTACCTGAATACTGCAATGAAGTATAACGTAACCTACCTGAATACTGCAATGAAGTACAACGTAATCTACCTGAATACTGCAATGAAGTACAACGTAATATACCTTAATACTGCAATGAAGTACAACGTAATCTACCTGAATACTGCAATGAAGTATAACGTAATCTACCTGAATACTGCAATGAAGTACAACGTAATCTACCTTAATACTACAATGAAGTACAACGTAATCTACCTTAATACTGCAATGAAGTACAACGTAATATACCTGAATACTACAATGAAGTACAACGAAATCTACCTGAATACTTCAATGAAGTACAACGTAACCTACCTGAATACTGCAATGAAGTACAACGTAATATACCTGTATACTGCAATGAAGTACAACGTAATCTACCTGAATACTGCAATGAAGTACAACGTAATCTACCTGAATATTGCAATGAAGTACAACGTAATCTACCTGTATACTGCAATGAAGTACAACGTAATCTACCTGAATACTGCAATGAAGTACAACGTAACCTACCTGAATACTGCAATGAAGTACAACGTAATCTACCTGAATACTGCAATGAAGTACAACGTAACCTACCTGAATACTGCAATGAAGTACAACGTAATATACCTGTATACTGCAATGAAGTACAACGTAATCTACCTGAATACTGCAATGAAGTACAACGTAACCTACCTGAATACTGCAATGAAGTACAACGTAACCTACCTTAATACTACAATGAAGTACAACGTAACCTACCTGAATACTGAAATGAAGTACAACGTAACCTACCTGAATACTGCAATGAAGTACAACGTAATCTACCTGAATACTGCAATGAAGTATAACGTAATATACCTGACTACTGCAATGAAGTACAACGTAACCTACCTGAATACTGCAATGAAGTACAACGTAATCTACCTGAATACTGCAATGAAGTACAACGTAACCTACCTTAATACTACAATGAAGTACAACGTAATCTACCTGAATACTGCAATGAAGTACAACGTAACCTACCTGAATACTGCAATGAAGTACAACGTAATATACCTGAATACTGCAATGAAGTACAACGTAACCTACCTTAATACTGCAATGAAGTACAACGTAATCTACCTGAATACTGCAATGAAGTACAACGTAATCTACATTAATACTGCAATGAAGTACAACGTAATATACCTGAATACTGCAATGAAGTACAACGTAACCTACATTAATACTGCAATGAAGTACAACGTAATATACCTGAATACTGCAATGAAGTACAACGTAACCTACCTTAATACTGCAATGAAGTACAACGTAACCTACCTGAATACTGCAATGAAGTACAACGTAACCTACCTGAATACTGCAATGAAGTACAACGTAATATACCTGAATACTGCAATGAAGTACAACGTAATCTACCTTAATACTGCAATGAAGTACAACGTAATATACCTGAATACTGCAATGAAGTACAACGTAACCTACCTTAATACTGCAATGAAGTACAACGTAACCTACCTAAATACTGCAATGAAGTACAACGTAATATACCTGAATACTGCAATGAAGTACAACGTAACCTACCTAAATACTGCAATGAAGTACAACGTAATATACCTGAATACTGCAATGAAGTATAACGTAACCTACCTGAATACTGAAATGAAGTACAAAGTAATCTACCTTAATACTGCAATGATGTACAACGTAATCTACCTGAATACTGAAATGAAGTACAAAGTAATCTACCTAAATACTGCAATGAAGTACAACGTAACCTACCTGAATACTGAAATGAAGTAGAAAGTAATCTACCTACATGAACACGACAGCTGCACTGGAGTCCAACGTAACCTACATCAACACGACCGCTGCACTGGAGTCTAACGTAACCTACTTCAACAGGACAGATGCACTGGAGTACAACGTATCCTACCTGAACATGACCGCTGCACTGGATTTCAACGTGACCTTCCTGAACACTGCACTGGAGGACAACGTAACCTTCCTGAACACTGCACTGGAGTCAAACGTAACCTACCTGAACAATGCACTGAAGTTCAACGTAACCTTCCTGAACACTGCACTGGAGTACAAAGTAACCTACCTAAACACTGCACAGGATTCAAACGTAACCTACATCAACACGACCACTACACTGGAGTTCAACAGTGTAGTAACCTACTTCAATAGGACAGATGCACTGGATTACAACGTATCCTACCTGAACACGACCGCTGCACTCGAGTTCAACATACTAGTAACCTACTTCAACAGGAAAGATGCACTGGAGTACAACGTATCCTACATAAACACGACAGCTGCACTGGAGTCCAACGTAACCAACCTGAACACTGCACATGGGTCCAACGTAACCTACCTGAACACAACAGCTGCAATGAAGTCCAACAAAACCTACCTTAACACGACAGCTGCACTGGAGTCAGACGTAACCTACATCAACACGACCGCTGCCCTGGAGTCCAACATAACCTACCTGAACACGACAGCTGCACTGGAGTCCAACATAACCTACTTGAACACCACAGCTGCACTGGATTACAACCTAACATACCTGAACACTGCACCGGGGTCCAACGTAACCTACCTTAACACGACAGCTGCACTGGAGTCGAACATAACCTACTTTAACAGGACAGATGCACTGGGGTACAACGAATCCTACCTGAACACGACCGCTGCACTGGGTCCACCGTATTCTACATCAACCCGACTGCTGCACTGGAGTCCAACGTAACCTTCTTCAACAGGACAGATGCACTGGTCAAACGCATCCTACCTGAAAACGACAGCTGCACTGGAGTTCAACGTATCATAATCTGAACACTGCACCGGAGTACCTGAACACGACCGCTGCACTGGAGTTCAACGTTACCTACCTGAACACGACAGCTGCACTGGAGTCCAAAGTAATCTACGTGAACACGACTGCTGCACTGGAGTCCAACGTAACCTACTTCAATAGAACAGATGCACAGGAGTACAACGTATCCTACCTGAAAACAACAGCTGCACTGGAGTCCAACGTAACCTACCTGAACACGACAGCTGCACCGGAGTCCAACGTAATCTACGTGAACACGACTGCTGCACTGGAGTCCAACGTAACCTACTTCAATAGAACAGATGCACAGGAGTACAACGTATCCTACCTGTAAACAACAGCTGCACTGGAGTCCAACGTAACCTACCTGAACACGACAGCTGCACTGGAGTCCAACGTATCCTACCTGAACACTGCACCGGAGTCCAACGTAACCTACCTGAACACGACAGCTGCACTGGAGTCCAACGTTCTTGTTCATATCGAGAAATCGGGCAATGTTCTGTTGTATTTGTGGTCATGTTGTTCATACACTGAAAACGGATAACTGGTACATCGGCATAGTGATCTGACCGTGTATAGTTCAGGGTAGGAAAATTAAGTTCCGGGTCTGAAGTCTCTATAAAAAATGATTGTTGTGTAAGTTCTTGTACGATTATTATCTTTTAAACCTGACCGCCCTTTAGTTCTGCTGAGACAAAATAGGAATCGTGACCAATGAATGTACAACAATGGTTTAACAATTAACTTTTAAATAAGCAAATAATCAACACAAAGCCCCCTTAACAACAGAGTCAACATATATTGGTTCTCTAGTCACACCCGTAATTTTTACAATTTATCATATGAATAATTGATACAGAAATGTAAAAATTGGCACACTTCTGGTTAATGAGTTCTTTTACCACGGCAGTGGTTGTCTTTGGCGCACGCGCCGATCCAGTTCATCCCACAGATGCTCAATTGGGTTAAGATCCGGAGATCGTGATGGCAAACGGATCACATTGACATTCTGTTGCTCTAAAAAATCTACTGTTACACATGCTGTATGTGGCGGGCATTCTCTTTGAATGTCAATTACGGCCAAAAATTAGGCCGTATAATTTCGTCTCTTTATCTAACAGCGTTAAGAATTCCTTAGATATGTATCAGCTGTGTGTTCCTGACGAAAGAGATAGCGGCCCACATCATAACACTGCCTCCGCCAAAATTTTATCTTTCTACAACAGTTTTGCGCGAAACGTTCATTTCGACGCCTGTACACTCGTATGCGATCATCTCGATTTTCAAGCTGAAAACGTGACTCATCGCTGAACCACACTATTCTCCAGTTTTGTAAATTCCATACACGAACGGTAGTACCCTATCTAACCCTTACTCGGCGGTGTTGGCGTATCATTCTTGCTCCGACGTAAGGTCTTCTTGCCCACAATCCATGAGAGCGTTACCGATTGCGTATTGCCTCTGGTGATATACAACCCAGGGACGTTTACAGCTGTTTCTGTTGCAGCAATAGTCCTGTTCCGTAGATGGAATAATCTAATGTAACGATCCTGCGCCCGAGTGGTAACACGCGGAGGTCCTGAACGTAGTCGGTCTGTCGTAGTACCAAGCTGCTGGTAGCGTCTCCAAAGGCTTGAAATTGTGCTACGATGATTCCTTGGCCTCAGTTGAAACGAGTTTTGATGACATTTTTATCAGTATATGTTCCCAATGAAAATACTTATAAGCTATGTGAAAAACAGCAAGGTGATGTAAAGAATAGCAATGAGACGTAAAGAAGAGCAGGAATGTGTGAAGAACTGCAGTGTTGTGTGCAAAACAGTGGGATCTGTGAAGAACAGTAGAATGTGTGAAGAACTGCAGTGTTGTGTGCAAAACAGTGGGATCTGTGAAGAACAGTAGAATGTGTGAAGAACTGCAGTGGTGTGTGCAAACCAGTGGGATCTGTGAAGAACAGTAGAATGTGTGAAGAACTGCAGTGGTGTGTGCAAAACAGTGGGATATGTGAAGAACAGTAGAATGTGTGAAGAACTGCAGTGGTGTGTGCAAACCAGTGGGATCTGTGAAGAACAGTAGAATGTGTGAAGAACTGCAGTGGTGTGTGCAAAACAGTGGGATATGTGAAGAATAGTAGAATGTGTGAAGAACTGCAGTGGTGTGTGCAAAACAGTGGGATATGTGAAGAATAGTAGGAATATGTGAAGAACTGCAGTGGTGTGTGCAAAACAGTGGGATATGTGCAGAATAGTAGAATGTGTGAAGAACTGCAGTGGTGTGTGCAAAACAGTGGGATATGTGAAGAATATTAGGAATATGTGAAGAACTGCAGTGGTGTGTGCAAACCAGTGGGATATGTGAAGAATATTAGGAATATGTGAAGAACTGCAGTGGTGTGTGCAAAACAGTGGGATCTGTGCAGAATAGTAGAATGTGTGAAGAACTGCAGTGTTGTGTGCAAAACAGTGGGATATGTGAAGAATAGTAGAATGTGTGAAGAACTGCAGTGTTGTGTGCAAAACAGTGGGATATGTGAAGAATAGTAGAATGTGTGAAGAACTGCAGTGTTGTGTGCAAAACAGTGGGATATGTGAAGAACAGTAGAATGTGTGAAGAACTGCAGTGTTGTGTGCAAACCAGTGGGATATGTGAAGAATATTAGGAATATGTGAAGAACTGCAGTGGTGTGTGCAAAACAGTGGGATCTGTGCAGAATAGTAGAATGTGTGAAGAACTGCAGTGTTGTGTGCAAAACAGTGGGATATGTGAAGAATAGTAGAATGTGTGAAGAACTGCAGTGTTGTGTGCAAAACAGTGGGATATGTGAAGAATAGTAGAATGTGTGAAGAACTGCAGTGTTGTGTGCAAAACAGTGGGATATGTGAAGAATAGTAGAATGTGTGAAGAACTGCAGTGTTGTGTGCAAAACAGTGGGATATGTGAAGAATAGTAGAATGTGTGAAGAACTGCAGTGTTGTGTGCAAAACAGTGGGATATGTGAAGAGTAGTAGAATGTGTGAAGAACTGCAGTGGTGTGTGCAAAACAGTGGGATCTGTGCAGAATAGTAGAATGTGTGAAGAACTGCAGTGTGTGCAAACCAGTGGGATCTGTGAAGAACAGTAGAATGTGTGAAGAACTGCAGTGGTGTGTGCAAAACAGTGGGATATGTGAAGAATAGTAGGAATATGTGAAAAACTGCAGTTTATGTGAAAAACAGCTGGCTCTGTGCAGAACGACATGGCTTTATGAAGGACAGGGGGATTATGTGAAGAACAGCGAGATATGTAAAAAAACAGCAGGTCTTTATGAAGAACAGCAAAGATTGTTGAATAACAGCAGTGCTATGTGCAAAACAGCAGGATCTGTATATGAAGAACAGCATGAATATGTAAAGAACGGGGTAATGTTATGTAACAACAACAAGATTATGTGAAGAACAGCGGATCTTTGAGTACTAGCAGTGATATGTAATCAGAAACAACGGGGCTGTGTAGAAAACAGTAGGAATATGTGAAAAACAGCAAGGCTATGTAGGTAACAGCAGGGCTATGGGACGAACAGCAGGGTTATGTGAGGAACTGCAGGGCTGTGTAAAGAACAACGTGGTTATGTGAACCTCAGAAGGGCTATGTGAAGAACAGCAAGGTTATGTGAACATCAGCAGGGCTATGTGACGAACAGCAAGTTTATGTGAACATCAGCAGGGCTATGTGACGAACAGGAAGGTTATGTGAACATCATCAGGGCTATCTTACTAACAGCAATGTCATGTGAACATCAGCAGGGCTATGTGACGAACAGCAAGGTTATGTGAACATCATCAGGGCTATGGGACGAACAGTAAGGTTATGTGAACATCATCAGGGCTATGTGACGAACAGTAAGGTTATGTGAACATCATCAGGGCTATCTGACGAACAGCAAAGTTATGTGAACATCATCAGGGCTATCTAAGGAACAGCAAGGTTATGTGAACATCATCAGGGCTATCTAAGGAACAGCAAGGTTATGTGAACATCATCAGGGCTATGTGACGAACAGTAAGGTTATGTGAACATCATCAGGGCTATGTGACGAACAGTAAGGTTATATGAACATCATCAGGGCTATGTGACGAACAGCAAGGTTATGTGAACATCATCAGGGCAATGTGACGAACAGTAAGGTTATGTGAACATCATTAGAGCTATGTGAACATCATCAGCGCTATGTGAAGAACAGCAAGGTTATGTAAACATCATCAGGGTTATGTGACGAACAGTAAGGTTATGTGAACATCATCAAGGCTATGTGACGAACAGCAAAGTTATGTGAACATCATCAGGGCTCTCTAAGGAACAGCAAGGTTATGTGAACATCATCAGGGCTATGGGACGAACAGTAAGGTTATGTGAACATCATCAGGGCTATGTGACGAACAGTAAGGTTATGTGAACATCATCAGGGCTATCTGACGAACAGCAAAGTTATGTGAACATCATCAGGGCTATCTAAGGAACAGCAAGGTTATGTGAACATCATCAGGGCTATGTGACGAACTGTAAGGTTATGTGAACATCATCAGGGCTATGTGACGAACAGTAAGGTTATGTGAACATCATCAGGGCAATGTGAAGAACAGTAAGGTTATGTGAACATCATCAGGGCTATGTGAAGAACAGCAAGGTTATGTGAACATCATCAGGGCTATCTGAAGAACAGCAAGGTTATGTGAACATCATCAGATCTATGTGAACATCATTAGGGCTATGTGAAGAACAGTAAGGTTATGTGAACATCATCAGGGCTATCTGAAGAACAGCAAGGTTGTTTGAACATCATCAGAGCTATGTGCAGAACAGTAAGGTTATGTGAACATCATCAGGGATATGTGAAGAACAGTAAGGTTATGTGAACATCATCAGGGCTATGTGAAGAACAGTAAGGTTATGTGAACATCATCAGGGCTATGTGACGAACAGTAAGGTTATGTGAACATCATCAGGGATATGTAAAGAACAGCAAGGTTATGTGAACATCATCAGGGATACGTGAAGAACAGTAAGGTTATGCGAACATCATCAGGGCTATGTGAAGAACAGCAAAGGTTATGTGAACATCATCAGGGCTACGTGAAGAACAGTAAGGTTATGTAAACATCATTAGGGCAATGTGAAGAACAGTAAGGTTATGTGAACATCATCAGGGCTATGTGAAGAACAGTAAGGTTATGTGAACATCATCAGGGCTATGTGAAGAACAGTAAGGTTATTTGAACATCATCAGGGCTATGTGACGAAACGCAAGATTATGTGAACATCATCAGGGCTATGTGAAGAGCAGCAAGGTTATGTGAACATCATCAGGGCTAGGTGAAGAACAGTAAGGTTATGTGAACATCATCAGGGCTATGTGACGAACAGCAAGATTATGTGAACATCATCAGGGCTATGTGACGAACAGCAAGATTATGTGAACATCATCAGGGCTATGTGACGAACAGCAAGATTGTGTGAACATCATCAGGGCTATGTGAAGAACAGCAAGGTTATGTGAGCATCATCAGGGCTATGTAAAAAAAGGTTATGTGAACATCAAGGCTATGTGAACATCATCAGGACTATGTGAAGAACAGCAAAGTTTATGTGAACATCACCAGGGCTGTGTGAACAACAGCAAGGTTATGTGAACATCATCAGGGATATGTGAAGAACAGCAAGGTTATGTGAACATCATCAGGAATACGTGAAGAACAGTAAGGACAGTAAGGTTATGTGAACATCATCAGGGCTATGTGAAGAACAGTAAGGTTATGTGAACATCATCAGGGCTATGTGACGAACAGTAAGGTTATGTGAACATCATCAGGGATATGTGAAGAACAGCAAGATTATGTGAACATCATCAGGGATACGTGAAGAACAGTAAGGTTATGTGAACATCATCAGGGCTATGTGAAGAACAGCAAAGGTTATGTGAACATCATCAGGGCTTCGTGAAGAACAGTAAGGTTATGTAAACATCATTAGGGCAATGTGAAGAACAGTAAGGTTATGTGAACATCATCAGGGCTATGTGAAGAACAGTAAGGTTATTTGAACATCATCAGGGCTATGTGACGAAACGCAAGATTATGTGAACATCATCAGGGCTATGTGAAGAACAGCAAGGTTATGTGAACATCATCAGGGCTCTGTAAAAAAAGTTTATGTGAACATCATCAGGGCTATGTGAAGAACAGTAAGGTTATTTGAACATCATCAGGGCTATGTGACGAAACGCAAGATTATGTGAACATCATCAGGGCTATGTGAAGAACAGCAAGGTTATGTGAACATCATCAGGGCTATGTAAAAAAAGTTTATGTGAACATCATCAGGGCTATGTGCAGAACAGCAAGGTTATGTGAACATCATCAGGGCTATGTGAAGAACAGTAAGGTTATGTGAACATCATCAGGGCTATGTGAAGAACAGCAAGGTTATGTGAACATCATCAGGGCTATGTGTAGAACAGTAAGGCTGTGTGAACATCATCAGGGCTATGTGAAGAACAGTAAGGTTATGTGAACATCATCAGGGATATGTGAAGAACAGCAAGGTTATGTGAACATCATCAGGGCTAGGTGAAGAACAGTAAGGGTTATGTGAACATCATCAGGGCTATGTAATGAACATTAACGTTATGTGAACATCATCAGGGCTATGTGACGAACAGCAAGATTATGTGAACATCATCAGGGCTATGTGAAGAACATCAAGGTTATGTGAGCATCATCAGGGCTATGTAAAAAAAAGGTTATGTGAACATCAAGGCTATGTGAACATCATCAGGACTATGTGAAGAACAGCAAAGTTTATGTGAACATCATCAGGGCTGTGTGAAGAACAGCAAGGTTATGTGAACATCATCAGGGCTATGTGAAGAACAGTAAGGTTATGTGAACATCATCAGGGCTATGTGAAGAACAGCAGTAAGTTTATATGAAGAAATGTAGGATATGTAAGGAACAGCAAGCTTATGTGAAAAACAGTAAGTTTATGTGAAGAACAGCAGGAATATATACAGACATCGTGTTTCATCGAGATTGAAAATTTGACACATTTAGGGGCAGCTAATTTGCAATGCGATGTCGGTACTTTGGGTGTCTGTAGTAAAGGGTGGCCATTTTGAAATGACGTCTCTAAGAAATGTGTCGGACAAGTTCTGGGTGCCGTTTCATAAAACGATCGTTAGCCAACGTTCAATCGTTAACTAATCGCATCGCTAAAAATACGTTTCATAAAACAATCGCTATTAACGACGATCGCAGATAGCGTGCAAATACTAATCGCTATTTACGTGTACTTGACCTTCTCGCTAATTAAATTCAAAGATGGCAACCTTTGTTCAAATCTAAAACGCGAACAACCGGAGATCTTTGAGACGACAGAGAGTTTTTAGAGATCGCACCAATGTGATGGACAGCCTTGACGATGTGGAGATCATACAGCGGTATCGTCTTACTAGAGGCTCCATATTTGAACTTTTTTACATGGTAGGTCCTAGACTGGAGAGACAATCCCAGAGGAACCAGGCAATTCCCCCTGGGATTCTACAGATTCTCACCACACTGAGGTTTTATGCAAAAGGAGGATTTCTATCGGAGATCGGCGACATCCATGGCATTAGCAGAACGTCCGTGTCAAGGATTATAGAGAGTGTCACAGATGAATTGGTATTGACTTTGGTGGGGAAGATCCAGTTTTGCTTTGACCAGAGAAGTTTAAGGAGGCCAAAGAGGATTTCCACCAGATAGCAGGGATGCCTAACGTTGTAGGAGCCATAGACGGTACCTTTATTCCCATAATTAGACCAGTGGAAGATGAGCAGTCTTTTGTTTGCCGAATTGGGTACCATGCACTGAATGTCCAAGTCATCTGCAATGCAAACTTGCTGTAAGTTTTTTTCTGGGCTCGACTTACTAAAATCGTAAACACAAATATCTACGTTAGGTCTTACTATGTAATGTAATGTAATTCAATGGTTTATATTGATTGATTAATATGATATTTGTGATGTTTCAGATTAATGATGCGTGTAACAATGAAAAACCATGAACAAAATGTGGTTTATATAAATTATGTATGCAGATATAAATAGGACAGGATGTGTACTGTAAATTATACTTACTTGTGCTAGAACATGACGGCACAGGACATATGTCCAGGGGCATATCCTGATCTCCGGTTATACACCACAAATATGGTCTTTTGAAAGGAATGTGTTCAGGAGATCGGCAGTAATTATCTGTATTCCAATCCTCCGGAAATGTTGCATTAGTGAGCAAGTCAGTGAGAAGTGAGTTCCACTGCTGACATTTCCGACCAGTTAATGACGTCATTGTTTTACTTATTGTCTTGTCATATGGATTATTGAAACAATCTACAAAACATAATGCTTCTTTAAATTTTGTTAATGCTGTAGTAAAAAGATTCTAGACGCATACACTCTGATCATTGTCCATATGATATCATGCTTATCACGAACCTACTTAACGCCCACCTCCAATCAACAAGCGACATTATAATAATTGTCCATTTGATATTAAATGCTTATCTCGACACAACAGACGGAAATTTTATCAATGTCCATTGAATATAATGCTTACCTAGAGACATCGAACGGAAATCTGACTATCGTTTCTTTAGTATAACACGACAAACGTAAAATCTAAGCTTTGTCCACATCGTACAAATGTTTTAACATTACAACCAAGATCTGGCCTGGGCGCCATAAAACCTTTCTGAGTAAAAATATTTTGCTCAGCATGAGAATTTTCTCAATTACCATGACAACAAGGGAAAATGAAAGATTTGATTGGATGAAATTGAGAATAAACAAATTCTCAGCAAAGAAAATGTTTATGGCGCTGGACCCTGATCATTGTTTACTGGTATATCACCTATCTGGAAACCACAAACAAAAAAATCTTACCATTGTTCATTTGGTGTAAGAAATACCTCGACATGCCAAATGATAATTTTACCATTGTTCGTTGGTATATTGTCTTCCCCGAAACGTAAAACAAAAATATGATCATTGTCCATTCGAAATAGCGCATATCTCGACACGATAAAAAACCCTGACAATTTTCCATTGGTTCAATGCCTACATCGAAACATCTGTCTGTTGTATGTTGGATTAGCGCTTACTTTAAAACCTCCAAGAAAAAATAAATGATCATTGTCATTTGATATAACACTTACCTCGAAACTTGAAACAAAATCTGACCATTTTTCAATGATATAACGCTTACCTCGAACCTTAAAACAAACATCTGACAATTTTTCAAGGGTATAACGCCTTTATCGAAAATTGAAACAAACATCTGACCATTTTTAAATGGTATAACGCTTACCTTGAAACTTGAAAAAAAAACATCCGAACATTTTTCAATGGTATAACACTTACCTCGAACCTTAAAACAAACATTTGACCATTTTTCAAGGGTATAACGCCTTCCTCGAAACTTGAAACAAACATCCAACCATTTTTCAATTGTATAACGCTTACCTCGAAACTAGAAACAAACATCTGGCCATTTTTCAAGGGTATAACGCTTACCTCGAAACTTGAAACAAACATCTGACCATTTGTCAATGGTATAACGCCTTCCTCGAAACTTGAAACAAACACCTGACCATTTTGCAAGGGTATAACGCCTTCCTCGAAACTTGAAACAAACATCTGACCATTTGTCAATGGTATAACGCCTTCCTCGAAACTTGAAACAAACACCTGACCATTTTTCAAGGGTATAACACTTACCTCGAAACTTGAAACAAACACCTGACCATTTGTCAATGGTATAACGCCTTCCCCGAAACTTGAAACAAACACCTGACCATTTTTCAAGGGTATAACGCCTTCCTCGAAACTTGAAACAAACATCTGACCATTTGTCAATGGTATAACGCCTTCCTCGAAACTTGAAACAAACACCTGACCATTTTTCAAGGGTATAACGCTTACCTCGAAACTTGAAACAAACACCTGACCATTTGTCAAGGTTATAACGCCTTCCTCGAAACTTGAAACAAACATCTGACCATTTTGCAAGAGTATAACGCCTTCCTCGAAACTTGAAACAAACATCCGACCATTTTTCAAGGGTATAACGCTTACCTCGAAACTAGAAACAAACATCTGGCCATTTTTCAAGGTTATAACGCTTACCTCGAAACTAGAAACAAACATCTGGCCATTTTTCAAGGGTATAACGCTTACCTCGAAACTTGAAAAAAAAACCATCCGAACATTTTTTAATGGTATAACACTTACCTCGAACCTTAAAACAAACATCTGACCATTTTTCAATTGTATAACGCTTACCTCGAAACTTGAAACAAACATCCGACAATTTTTCAAGGGTATAACGCCTTCCTCGAAACTTGAAACAAACATCCGACCATCTTTCAATGCTATAACGCTTACCTCGAAATCTAATCATTGTGCATTGAAATAACCCATACCTCAAAACATAACTCACATATAATGGCCATTGTTTATTGGTATTATGCCTGCATCAAAACAAAACAACTAATAATTGCAGGATTTTAGCTAGGATTTTGAAACCATTAGTCACTTTTGCGTACTAAAATTATTAAGATCTAATATGTGTGTATATTTATGTATAAATGCATGCATAAGTATTAATTAATGAATACAATAAATAACATTAAATACATAATTTTTTTCTAGCATCATTTTGTAACATATATTATGTATTCAATGGAAAATCATTATGTCATATTACAGATATTTAAGCAGATTAAGTTAAACTATTTTAAAAGTAACTGTCAAAACATTTTTGCAGTACATGTAGTTATATTTAAATGCGTTTGAAATCTTCGGCACCGATTTCATATATCATAATGTCGTATTTTCTTATTTGCTTTGTACTGGTTTTCGATAGTATTTAAATTCTACGCTTTATGCACAAATAATAATGGCTGGAAACAGCAATAGCAAATGGCGCGTAAAAACAATAAACATGAGTCTATGACCAAAAATATGACGATTTCTAATGCAAATGTCAAGAAAATTAAAAGGACACATAGTGCGACATCATCTTTGCTTTAAAGGATGGACAAGGGGAAGTGGGACCACTATAAGGCCGATGAGTAGACGTCCAACGCAACCCTAGCCCTAGGTACCTTTAGCTATGTTTGATCGCGTGTGACGATGTGTACACAACAATTAACTGATCACGTATAAAACAATATCGGTTGATATGTTTATTACATCAATACTTATACATATATCATCTGCTCTGGTCTGACCATTGTCCATTGGTATAACATCTACCACGACACGACAAATGGATATCTGACCGTTGTCCGTTGGTATAACATTTATTACGACATAACAAACGGATATCTGACCATTGTACGTTGGTATAACATCTACCACGACACGACAAATGGATATCGGACCATTGTCCGTTGGTATAACATTTACTACGACATAACAAACGGATATCTGACCATTGTCAGTTGGTATAACATCTACCACGACACGACAAATGGATATCTGACCATTGTCCGTTGGTATAACATTTACTACGACATAACACAAACGGATATCTGACCATTGTCATTTGGTATACCATTTACCACGACACTACAAATGGATATCTGACCATTGTCCGTTGGTATAACATTTACTACGACATAACAAACCGATATCTGACCATTGTCATTTGGTATAACATTTACCACGACACTACAAATGAATATCTGATCATTGTCCGTTAGCATTTTAGTATAACATTTACTACAAACGGATATCTGACCATTGTCCTTTGGTATATTTACCACGACACTACAAATGGATATCTGACCATTGTTAATTGATATAACATTTACTACGACATAACAAACCGATATCTGACCATTGTCCTTTGGTATAACATTTACCACGACACTACAAATGTATATCTGACCATTGTCCTACCCAGACACGACAAATGGATATCTGACCATTGTCCTACCCAGACACGACAAATGGATATCTGACCATTGTCCATGTTATAACATCTACCACGACACGACATATGGATATCTGACCATTGTCCATGTTATAACATCTACCACGACACGACATATGGATATCTGACCATTGTCCTACCCAGACACGACATATGGATATCTGACCATTGTCCTTTGATATAACATTTACCACGACACGACATATGGATATCTGACCATTGTCCATATTATAACATCTACCACGACACGACATATGGATATCTGACCATTGTCCATATTATAACATCTACCACGACACGACATATGGATATCTGACCATTGTCCATATTATAACATCTACCACGACACGACATATGGATATCTGACCATTGTCCATGTTATAACATCTACCACGACACGACATATGGATATCTGACCATTGTCCATGTTATAACTTCTACCACGACACGACAGATGGATATCTGACCATTGTCCTACCCAGACACGACATATGGATATCTGACCATTGTCCTTGTTATAACTTCTACCACGACACGACAGATGGATATCTGACCATTGTCCTACCCAGACACGACATATAGATATCTGACCATTGTCCATGTTATAACATCTACCACGACACGACATATGGATATCTGACCATTGTCCATGTTATAACGTCCACCACGACACGACATATGGATATCTGACCATTGTCCTTGTATGACATCTACCAAGACACGACAAATGGATATCTGACCATTGTCAAAGTTATAACATCTACCACGACACGACTGATGGATATCTGACCTTGTCGATTGGTATAACATCTACCAAGACACGACAAATGGTTATTTGATCATTGTCCAAGTTATAACATCTACCACGACACGACTGATGGATATCTGACCATTGTCAATTGGTATAACATCTACCAAGACACGACAAATGGTTATCTGACCATTGTCCAAGTAATAACATCTACCATGACACGACTGATGGATATCTGACCATTGTCAATTGGTATAACATCTACCAAGACACGACAAACGGTTATCTGACCATTGTCCAAGTTATAACATCTACCACGACACGATTGATGGATATCTGACCATTGTCAATTGGTATAACATCTACCAAGACACGACAAACGGTTGTCTGACCATTGTCCAAGTTATAACATCTACCACGACACGACTGTTGGATATCTGACCATTGTCAATTGGTATAACATCTACCACGACACGACAGATGGATATCTGACCATTGTCCAAGTTAACATATACCCCGACACAACAAATATCTGACCATTGTCCAAATACAACATCTACCACGACACGACAGATGGATATCTGACCATTGTCAATTGGTATAACATCTACCACGACACGACTGATGGATATCTGACCATTGTCCGTTGGTATAACATTTACTACGACATAACAAACCGATATCTGACCATTGTCATTTGGTATATTTACCACGACACTACAAATGGATATCTGACCATTGTTAATTGATATAACATTTACTACGACATAACAAACCGATATCTGACCATTGTCCTTTGGTATAACATTTACCACGACACTACAAATGTATATCTGACCATTGTCCTACCCAGACACGACAAATGGATATCTGACCATTGTCCTACCCAGACACGACAAATGGATATCTTACCATTGTCCATGTTATAACATCTACCACGACACGACATATGGATATCTGACCATTGTCCATGTTATAACATCTACCACGACACGACATATGGATATCTGACCATTGTCCTACCCAGACACGACATATGGATATCTGACCATTGTCCTTTGATATAACATTTACCACGACACGACATATGGATATCTGACCATTGTCCATATTATAACATCTACCACGACACGACATATGGATATCTGACCATTGTCCATATTATAACATCTACCACGACACGACATATGGATATCTGACCATTGTCCATATTATAACATCTACCACGACACGACATATGGATATCTGACCATTGTCCATGTTATAACTTCTACCACGACACGACAGATGGATATCTGACCATTGTCCTACCCAGACACGACATATGGATATCTGACCATTGTCCTTGTTATAACTTCTACCACGACACGACAGATGGATATCTGACCATTGTCCTACCCAGACACGACATATAGATATCTGACCATTGTCCATGTTATAACATCTACCACGACACGACATATGGATATCTGACCATTGTCCATGTTATAACGTCCACCACGACACGACATATGGATATCTGACCATTGTCCTTGTATGACATCTACCAAGACACGACAAATGGATATCTGACCATTGTCAAAGTTATAACATCTACCACGACACGACTGATGGATATCTGACCTTGTCGATTGGTATAACATCTACCAAGACACGACAAATGGTTATTTGATCATTGTCCAAGTTATAACATCTACCACGACACGACTGATGGATATCTGACCATTGTCAATTGGTATAACATCTACCAAGACACGACAAATGGTTATCTGACCATTGTCCAAGTAATAACATCTACCATGACACGACTGATGGATATCTGACCATTGTCAATTGGTATAACATCTACCAAGACACGACAAACGGTTATCTGACCATTGTCCAAGTTATAACATCTACCACGACACGACTGTTGGATATCTGACCATTGTCAATTGGTATAACATCTACCACGACACGACAGATGGATATCTGACCATTGTCCAAGTTAACATATACCCCGACACAACAAATATCTGACCATTGTCCAAATACAACATCTACCACGACACGACAGATGGATATCTGACCATTGTCAATTGGTATAACATCTACCACGACACGACTGATGGATATCTGACCATTGTCCGTTGGTATAACATTTACTACGACATAACAAACCGATATCTGACCATTGTCATTTGGTATATTTACCACGACACTACAAATGGATATCTGACCATTGTTAATTGATATAACATTTACTACGACATAACAAACCGATATCTGACCATTGTCCTTTGGTATAACATTTACCACGACACTACAAATGTATATCTGACCATTGTCCTACCCAGACACGACAAATGGATATCTGACCATTGTCCTACCCAGACACGACAAATGGATATCTTACCATTGTCCATGTTATAACATCTACCACGACACGACATATGGATATCTGACCATTGTCCATGTTATAACATCTACCACGACACGACATATGGATATCTGACCATTGTCCTACCCAGACACGACATATGGATATCTGACCATTGTCCTTTGATATAACATTTACCACGACACGACATATGGATATCTGACCATTGTCCATATTATAACATCTACCACGACACGACATATGGATATCTGACCATTGTCCATATTATAACATCTACCACGACACGACATATGGATATCTGACCATTGTCCATATTATAACATCTACCACGACACGACATATGGATATCTGACCATTGTCCATGTTATAACTTCTACCACGACACGACAGATGGATATCTGACCATTGTCCTACCCAGACACGACATATGGATATCTGACCATTGTCCTTGTTATAACTTCTACCACGACACGACAGATGGATATCTGACCATTGTCCTACCCAGACACGACATATAGATATCTGACCATTGTCCATGTTATAACATCTACCACGACACGACATATGGATATCTGACCATTGTCCATGTTATAACGTCCACCACGACACGACATATGGATATCTGACCATTGTCCTTGTATGACATCTACCAAGACACGACAAATGGATATCTGACCATTGTCAAAGTTATAACATCTACCACGACACGACTGATGGATATCTGACCTTGTCGATTGGTATAACATCTACCAAGACACGACAAATGGTTATTTGATCATTGTCCAAGTTATAACATCTACCACGACACGACTGATGGATATCTGACCATTGTCAATTGGTATAACATCTACCAAGACACGACAAATGGTTATCTGACCATTGTCCAAGTAATAACATCTACCATGACACGACTGATGGATATCTGACCATTGTCAATTGGTATAACATCTACCAAGACACGACAAACGGTTATCTGACCATTGTCCAAGTTATAACATCTACCACGACACGATTGATGGATATCTGACCATTGTCAATTGGTATAACATCTACCAAGACACGACAAACGGTTGTCTGACCATTGTCCAAGTTATAACATCTACCACGACACGACAGATGGATATCTGACCATTGTCCAAGTTAACATATACCCCGACACAACAAATATCTGACCATTGTCCAAATACAACATCTACCACGACACGACAGATGGATATCTGACCATTGTCAATTGGTATAACATCTACCACGACACGACTGATGGATATCTGACCATTGTCCAAGTTAACATATACCCCGACACAACAAATATCTGACCATTGTCCAAATACAACATCTACCACGACACGACTGATGGATATCTGACCATTGTCAATTGGTATAACATCTACCAAGACACGACAAACGGTTATCTGACCATTGTCCAAGTTATAACATCTACCACGACACGACTGTTGGATATCTGACCATTGTCAATTGGTATAACATCTACCACGACACGACAGATGGATATCTGACCATTGTCCAAGTTAACATATACCCCGACACAACAAATATCTGACCATTGTCCAAATACAACATCTACCACGACACGACAGATGGATATCTGACCATTGTCAATTGGTATAACATCTACCACGACACGACTGATGGATATCTGACCATTGTCCGTTGGTATAACATTTACTACGACATAACAAACCGATATCTGACCATTGTCATTTGGTATATTTACCACGACACTACAAATGGATATCTGACCATTGTTAATTGATATAACATTTACTACGACATAACAAACCGATATCTGACCATTGTCCTTTGGTATAACATTTACCACGACACTACAAATGTATATCTGACCATTGTCCTACCCAGACACGACAAATGGATATCTGACCATTGTCCTACCCAGACACGACAAATGGATATCTTACCATTGTCCATGTTATAACATCTACCACGACACGACATATGGATATCTGACCATTGTCCATGTTATAACATCTACCACGACACGACATATGGATATCTGACCATTGTCCTACCCAGACACGACATATGGATATCTGACCATTGTCCTTTGATATAACATTTACCACGACACGACATATGGATATCTGACCATTGTCCATATTATAACACCTACCACGACACGACATATGGATATCTGACCATTGTCCATATTATAACATCTACCACGACACGACATATGGATATCTGACCATTGTCCATATTATAACATCTACCACGACACGACATATGGATATCTGACCATTGTCCATGTTATAACTTCTACCACGACACGACAGATGGATATCTGACCATTGTCCTACCCAGACACGACATATGGATATCTGACCATTGTCCTTGTTATAACTTCTACCACGACACGACAGATGGATATCTGACCATTGTCCTACCCAGACACGACATATAGATATCTGACCATTGTCCATGTTATAACATCTACCACGACACGACATATGGATATCTGACCATTGTCCATGTTATAACGTCCACCACGACACGACATATGGATATCTGACCATTGTCCTTGTATGACATCTACCAAGACACGACAAATGGATATCTGACCATTGTCAAAGTTATAACATCTACCACGACACGACTGATGGATATCTGACCTTGTCGATTGGTATAACATCTACCAAGACACGACAAATGGTTATTTGATCATTGTCCAAGTTATAACATCTACCACGACACGACTGATGGATATCTGACCATTGTCAATTGGTATAACATCTACCAAGACACGACAAATGGTTATCTGACCATTGTCCAAGTAATAACATCTACCATGACACGACTGATGGATATCTGACCATTGTCAATTGGTATAACATCTACCAAGACACGACAAACGGTTATCTGACCATTGTCCAAGTTATAACATCTACCACGACACGATTGATGGATATCTGACCATTGTCAATTGGTATAACATCTACCAAGACACGACAAACGGTTGTCTGACCATTGTCCAAGTTATAACATCTACCACGACACGACAGATGGATATCTGACCATTGTCCAAGTTAACATATACCCCGACACAACAAATATCTGACCATTGTCCAAATACAACATCTACCACGACACGACAGATGGATATCTGACCATTGTCAATTGGTATAACATCTACCACGACACGACTGATGGATATCTGACCATTGTCCGTTGGTATAACATTTACCACGACACGACTGATGGATATCTGACCATTGTCATTTGGTATAACATTTACCACGACACGACAAACGGATATCTGACCATTGATATCTGACCATTGTTAATTGGTATAACATTTACTACGACATAACAAACCGATATCTGACCATTGTCCTTTGATATAACATTTACCACGACACTACAAATGGATATCTGACCATTGTCCTACCCAGACACGACATATGGATATCTGACCATTGTCCATGTTATAACTTCTACCACGACACGACAGATGGATATCTGACCATTGTCCTACCCAGACACGACATATGGATATCTGACCATTGTCCATGTTATAACTTCTACCACGACACAACAGATGGATATCTGACCATTGTCCCACCCAGACACTACAAATGGATATCTGACCATTGTCCATATTATAACATCTACCAGGACACGACATATGGATATCTGACCATTGTCCAAGTTATAACATCTACCACGACACGACAGATGGATATCAGACCATTGTCAATTGGTATAACATCTACCACGACACGACAAATTGTTATCTGACCATTGTCCAAGTTATCATTTACCCCGTCACAACAAAAACCTGACCACGCTTACCTTGACACCTTAATTGGAGATCTGACCAGCGTCCATTTGGTAGACATTTGATATCGGTGTTACCAAACGATCGAAAGGTTTCATGTTTACAAGTAAACAATGTTTTGTTGTCTAGTTTGGTGCCTTCTACTGTTGCCAGGGCTCCATAAGTCTTTGGAATATGGCCGCATTCAATATCTTTAAAAATTAAAAAAAGCGATTCTTTTGTTTGAATGATGTTTAACGCCACTTTCAGCATTTTTTCTGCTATATCATGGCGTCCAGTTTTATTTGGGGGGGGGGGGGGGGGGGTAGCCGGAGTACCCGGAGAAAACCCCCGACCTTTGGTAGGAAAACTGGCAATCCTTGTCAAATAAGATTACAACTAATTTTATTCACAAACAAAATTGATTTTATTATGTGAATTGTTTCCTTTTAATACATGTCACATCACAAAAGAACTAATTATTATATCACACGTGACATTCCTCCCCCTGAGCATTTTATATTACCGCCGCAACTCGTCAAATTAGATGATATATATTGAATACTGGACATCTTTTTTTGATACAGACTTTACTGAAAGTATCTGGTGATCCTACGTGGCGAACCCAATAGGTTAAGCTGTGATTAAGTACGCATCAAAAATCTTAATGTTCTTTATTCCTTTTATCGGTAATTTACCTACTGACCCAATAAATTCGGTGATAAAATGCAAGTATGTACCGACTTTATCAGCTGTCTAAATCAAAGGGAAAATTTATAAATTATCGATAAATTATGTCTATTACCATATTCATGCGAACGTAACGCAATCGTAATCCAGCTTAGATACTTCGATAGCTCACACTCAGCCCAGCTCAGATATTTCGATAGCTCAGACTCATCCTAGCTCAGATAATTTGATAGCTCAGACTCAGCCCAATTCAAATACTTCGATACCCCAGAGTCAGCATAGCTCAGACAATTTGATAGCTCAAACTCAGTAACGCTCACATACCTCGATAGCTCAAACTCAGTCGCGCTCACATACTTCGATAGCTCAAATTCAGCCCAGCTCAGATACGGCCCAACTCGTATACTTCGATAGCTCAGACTCAGTCCAGCTCAGATACTTCGATAGCTCAGACTCGGCCCAACTCGGATACTTCGATAATTCAGACTCAGCCAGCTCAGATACTTCAATAGCTCAGACTCAGCTCAGCTTAGATACTTCGATAGCTCAGACTCGGCCCAACTCGGATAGCTCAGACACATTCAAGCTCAGATAATTCGATAGCTCAGACTCCGTCCAATTCTGATATCGATAGCTCAGACTCAATCCTGCTCACATACTTCGATAGCTCAATCTCAACCTAGCTCAGATACTTCGATTGCTCAGACTCGGCCCAACTCATATACTTCGATAGCTCAGACTCAGCCCAGCTGAGATACTTCGATAGCTCAGACTCAGTCCAGCTCAGATACTTCGATAGCTCAGACTCGGCCCAACTCGGATACTTCGATAGCTCAGATTCGGCCCAGCTCAGATACTTCGATAGCTCAGACTCAGCGCAGCTCAGATACTTCGATAGGTCAGACTCAGCGCAGCTCAGATACTTCGATAACTCAAACTCAGGTAGGCAGGATGTTGCCCCGTATTTATTTTATATTATGTACGTACTGAGAGGTAAGCAGGTGTTTGTCCAATTCTTATTTCATTACTTACGTACTGAGAGGTAGTCAGGTTGTTGTCACATTCTTATTTCATTACTTACGTACTGAGAGGTAGGCAGGTTGTTGTCACATTCTTATTTTATTACTTACGTACTGAGAGGTAGGCAGGTTGTTGTCCCATTCTTATTTTATTTTTTACGTACTGAGAGGTAGGCAGGTTTTTGTCTTTATTTTATTATTTACGTACTGAGAGGTAGGCAGGTTGTTGTCCTTATTTTATTTTTTACGTACTGAGATATAGGCAGGTTTTTGTCCTATTCTTATTTTATTATTTACGTACTAAGAGATAGGCAGGTTGTTGTCTCATTCTTATTTTATTATTTACGTACTGAGAGGTTCACAGGTCGTCGTCCTATTCTTATTTTATTATTTACGTACTGAGAGGTAGACAGGTTGTTGCCCCCATTCTTATTTTATTATTTACGTACTGAGAGGTAGACAGGTCGTCGTCCCATTCTTATTTTATTACTTACGTACTGAGAGGTAGGCAGGTTGTTGTCCCATTCTTATTTTATTACTTACGTAGTGAGAGGTAGGCAGCTTGTTGGCATATTCTTATTTTATTAGTTACGTACTGAGAGGTAGACAGGTCGTCGTTCAATTCTTATTTCATTATTTACGTACTGGGAGGTAGGCAGGTTGTTGTCCCATTCTTATTTCATTATTTACGTACTGAGAGGTAGGCAGATTGTTGGCCTATTCTTATTTCATTATTTACGTACTAAGAGGTAGGCAGCTTGTTGGCATATTCTTATTTTATTACGTACTGAGAGGTAGGCAGGTTGTTGTCTCATTCTTATTTTATTATTTACGTACTGAGAGGTAGACAGGTCGTCGTCCCATTCTTATTTTATTACTTACGTACTGAGAGGTAGGCAGGTTGTTGTCACATTCTTATTTTATTAGTTACGTACTGAGAGGTAGACAGGTCGTCGTTCAATTCTTATTTTATTATTTACGTACTGGGAGGTAGGCAGGTTGTTGTCCCATTCTTATTTCATTATTTACGTACTGAGAGGTAGGCAGATTGTTGGCCTATTCTTATTTCATTATTTACGTACTAAGAGGTAGGCAGCTTGTTGGCATATTCTTATTTTATTACGTACTGAGAGGTAGGCAGGTTGTTGTCTCATTCTTATTTTATTATTTACGTACTGAGAGGTAGGCAGGTTGTTGTCCCATTCTTATTTAGTATTATTCACGTACTGAGAGGTAGGCAGGTTGTTGGCCTATCCTATTTTATTACTTACGTACTGAGAGGTAGACAGGTCGTCGTCCCATTCTTATTTTATTAATTACGTACTGAGAGGTAGGCAGGTTGCTGTCCCATTCTTATTTTATTACTTACGTACTGAGAGGTAGGCAGGTTGTTGTCACATTCTTATTTTATTACTTACGTACTGAGAGGTAGGCAGGTTGCTGTCACATTCTTATTTTATTACTTACGTACTGAGAGGTAGGCAGGTTGCTGTCCCATTCTTATTTTATTACTTACGTACTGAGAGGTAGGCAGGTTGCTGTCCCATTCTTATTTTATTATTTACGTACTGAGAGGTAGGCAGGTTGTTGTCCCATTCTTATTTCATTATTTACGTACTGAGAGGTAGGCAGATTGTTGGCCTATTCTTATTTCATTATTTACGTACTAAGAGGTAGGCAGCTTGTTGGCATATTCTTATTTTATTACGTACTGAGAGGTAGGCAGGTTGTTGTCTCATTCTTATTTTATTATTTACGTACTGAGAGGTAGGCAGGTTGTTGTCCCATTCTTATTTAGTATTATTCACGTACTGAGAGGTAGGCAGGTTGTTGGCCTATTCTTATTTCATTATTTACGTACTAAGAGGTAGGCAGCTTGTTGGCATATTCTTATTTTATTACGTACTGAGAGGTAGGCAGGTTGTTGTCTCATTCTTATTTTATTATTTACGTACTGGGAGGTAGGCAGGTTGTTGTCCCATTCTTATTTCATTATTTACGTACTGAGAGGTAGGCAGATTGTTGGCCTATTCTTATTTCATTATTTACGTACTAAGAGGTAGGCAGCTTGTTGGCATATTCTTATTTTATTACGTACTGAGAGGTAGGCAGGTTGTTGTCTCATTCTTATTTTATTATTTACGTACTGAGAGGTAGGCAGGTTGTTGTCACATTCTTATTTTATTACTTACGTACTGAGAGGTAGGCAGGTTGTTGTCCCATTCTTATTTAGTATTATTCACGTACTGAGAGGTAGGCAGGTTGTTGGCATATCCTATTTTATTACTTACGTACTGAGAGGTAGACAGGTCGTCGTCCCATTCTTCTTTTATTGGTTACGTACTGAGAGGTAGGCAGGTTGCTGTCCCATTCTTATTTTATTACTTACGTACTGAGAGGTAGGCAGGTTGTTGTCACATTCTTATTTTATTATTTACTTACTTAGAGGTAGGCAGGTCGTTGTCCCGTTATTGTCTGCATGACACATTTCTTCTCTGCTGCAATTGTGCTGCATACAACTGGCGCCGTAAATCTAGTAATTCGTCAGATGTATTAAGTGTGAATTTAGTAGAGGTAGAATGTATCTCGTTATATTCCGAGAAAGCTATATTTTCATGTTGTTATTTTCGCCAACAAAGTCTGGATTTACAATTTTTATCATTTGTCTTGAATGTATTTTTTAATTATGTTGTAAACTTACCATTTGTGTGAACAAGCAGGAATTAGACAATCATGTAACCCCCTGTTTGATTCTCAAAAATACATTTAAATGATGGCATATGTACATATTGGCTTGATACATTCTTTTTTGGAATAAATTCTTTCTTAATCTTGTGTTTAATTTTAATAGATTAGTTCTATTGCATAAATTTACATGCTTAAAACAACTGTAGTAATTTTGTACATATGTACTTTTACATGTACACAATAAAATATCAGACTCAATTAAAAAAAAAAATTTTGCATTTTTATTTGTTGTTGTTGACATTTTGAGCCAATTTGTGGGTTTCTGCCTGAAGAATAATAGTAACATGTCCAAACATTATGAGGTTTCCCAAACAATTTGCTGAACAGTCTGAAAATTAAAAAAAACTAGTTTGACATAGAAGGAATGACAATACAGAAGGAAAAACCAAAGACTTGCAAGTAGAACATGTTTAGGGTTAAAGTGATGAGAACACAAAGACGTTTAGGTTTATGTTTAGACTCTAAATAGTTTTATTACAATGTATGTCTTGAATTTATATATAAGTTAATTTATTAATAAATATGTAAGAGGTTCTAGAAATCCAGTTTTACAGTACGACCTGTTTGTCTGCTATTAAGTTGTTAAATTTTATATATTTAAATAAAATCTATCAAACTCAAACCAACACATTTTCGTTAAAAATTACTTAAAGACAAAACAACTTATCCAACAAAAAATTAATGATAGAACCGACAAATACAACGGCATAAAGTATTGACAGAATTTAACGAATAACCTATTTTCTCGGCAATTGTTAACAGACAATAAGTCGTTGCAAGGCATTTTTCATAGACAACAATCACAGTTTTGTCTTGTTTATTGTTCACAGGCAGCCAATCGTAGTTAGGTGTCGGTTATTGTCGCACTTTTGCCTGTGTAATTGTTCACAGACAATAAGTTATTGCCAGTTAATTGTTCAAAGACAATAACTTATGTCCCGGTAATTGTTCATAGACAATAAGTTATGTCCCGGTAATTGTTCACAGACAAATTATGTCCCGGTAATTGCACACAGACAATATGTTAGGTCTTGGTGATTGTTCACAGACAATAAGTTATGTCCCGGTAATTGTTCACAGACAGCAACTTATGTCGCGGTAATTGTTTACAGATAATACATTATGTCCCGGTAATTGTTCACAGACAATAAGTTATGTCACTGTAATTGTTCACAGACAGCAAATTATGTCGCGGTAATTGTTTACAGATAATACATTATGTCCCGGTAATTGTTCACAGACAATAAGTTATGTCACTGTAATTGTTCACAGACAATAAGTTATGTCTCGGTAATTGTTCACAGACATTATATTATGTCTTGGTAATTGTTCACAGACAATAAATTATGCCCCGGTAATTGTTGAGACAATAAGTTATGTCCCGGTAATTGTACACAGACAATAAGTTATGTCCCGGTAATTGTTCATAGACAATAAGTTATTTCCCGGTAATTGTCCAGAGACAATAAGTTATGTCCCGGTAATTGTTCACAGACAGCAAATTATGTCGCGGTAATTGTTTACAGATAATACATTATGTCCCGGTAATTGTTCACAGACAATAAGTTATGTCCAGGTAATTGTTCACTGACAATAAGTTATGTCCCGGTAATTGTTCACAGACAGCAACTTATGTCGAGAAATTGTTTACAGATAATACATTATTACATGAATAGAATTTTGCGTGTTTTTGATTGGTTTAAAAACAACTTTCGGGTCACGATAAATCGCAACAGTACTAAAATTACATAAAATGTTGTACGCTGCACGATTCCGCTGCATAGTAGTCAAGCGGAATACAATATCGATCTGGTTTTTATGTTTAAGCCAACCAGAATAGCCGTCTTTCTTTCTTTCTTTCTTTCTTTCGTTGTTATCCCTCCATTAGCTGGAGCACCAATCAATAATAAGATTATTGATGTGTAGCATAGCAACTATACAGTTAAGCAACTGTGTGCATGTGCAGGGTTTAAACGTAAAATTTCAATATTAATTAGAAGAAGGTGCTAGATCCAGTATATACTCGGTTCCGTTCCAGACACATAAATTAAAAAGCCGAATACTGGAATGGAATGTCACATTACAATCCAACCCACCATCATATTAACATTGGATCACAAGGTCATTCCACTAAAAGATTAATAGGACAGCAAACACATGTGTACTACGTCTATGTTAATATATCAACACATTACACCGCACAGCAAACACATGTGTACTACGTCTATGTTAATGTATCAACACACTACACCGCACAGCAAACACATGTGTACTACGTCTATGTTAATGCATCAACACACTACACCGCACAGCAAACACATGTGTACTACGTCTATGTTAAATGAACACACTACACCGCACAGCAAACCCACGTGTACTAGCGTCTATGTCAACACATCGACACACTACACTGCATAGCGTCCATACGATATAAAACGTAGCACATCAGTGAATATATACATGTATATATAGTGTCAAGTTAAGATTACATTTATACATTAATTTACTAAGCCCCTAATGCGCATACACCTGGGAAAATTAGTAGTATTAAAATAGCTGTCATCAATATGGCGATTTATTAATAATCACTGTAAGGGACCTACATAAATAACCAATTAATAATGCTCATTGGAATTAAGATTATAATGGTTTCAAAAGAAGCTAAAAAATATTAAGGTTTAAAATCTAAAAATAGTATTGGCTTATGCTTATATGAGGTTAATTTCCCTACACATAATGTTATTCTATACAGTCGAATGTAGCATATGATACTATAAATAAAACAGGTTTACTAGTTAAAAGCTAAAATCAATTAATCTTTAAAAAGTATACAAAAAGAGGCACTTAGATCACCATTACTAAGATGCTGCGTGTATGGATATAAAACTAATTTAGTGGAATGTTAAAGCTTTGCACTCTTAAAAAATACACTATAGGTGGTAACCCTGATGGCAAGTATAAAAATAGAACCAATTGAACGAGGGATGAGCTTGTAATAGAGGCTTGAAATACTAATAACAAAATAACAAATATATCAACCCATTCACATACAGGGTTAAGGCTATATTAGTAAACTGTCCACCCCCCTCACTGACTGACTTAATGTATTATCACTACATACTAAAAAGTCAATTTCAGTTGTTTGCATCTTTCTCTATGAAGAGCATATATAAGACTACGAGATACAGCTTCGATCTTAATACTAATGTCAGACTGTAAAATAATAGGTAACGATGGATGCGATATATCCATTAGAATCTGAGTCAGATACTTCTTTTGCTGATTGTGAAATATCACATCTTCTAACGCAATGTCTATACACCTGATAATATAACGTAGTGATCGAGTCAATATATGGAATTCTCACGTGTTCTGTTGCTTTACAATTCAGCAGGAAATGTTCAATATCTTCGTCGCTTTTTTCACACAACTGACAACGTGGGCTTATTTGATGTTGGTTAAATTTACTACGGTTTGACTGCAGTATATAGACCCCAGACAGAAGTCTTGACTTAACATTTGCTTTCTGTATGGAGATTGGATCATACCCAGAGCTACTCCATATCGGATGCACATTTCCAATATTCATTGATTTACAACTTAGAAATTTCATTGTTGATTTCCCAACTGACATTTCTTCTAATCTCTTACTCCAGAAAAGGTTTATCTTCGTCTTTACATTGTTTTTCCATATAATTTTGCTTGGCATGTTTTCTATTAAGTCAAACACAGAGCCCAAATCATATAGTTCTTGGAGTTTAGCCGCGTAAATGAACCAGCTGCTGGATTTCGGTCCCTTTATAATCAGTTGTCTAATCGCTAAAGTTTTTTCAATATTGTCTTGACGGAGAATATATTAAGATTTACTAAGATTAAATAGTGTATAAAAGATTCAATTGGAAATTGACCCGAGAGAATATACACTGCAGCATCCGTCGTACGTTCTGGTAAATTCAGAAGAGTTTTCAACTGTGATTTTTGAAACATGTTGAGTTCATACATATCTTTGTTGGTAAGTACTACAGAGTCGAGACCGAAGAGCAGTCTAGGACGAATATACGTATTCCAAAGCTTCAGTATGACTTCTGGGTTGATCCCGTTATAACCATGTAGGCCAGCACCCATAAGTGCATACGAAGTACGTCTGGCAACTTTAATCCTGTTACGAACCAGTTCTTTTGCGTCATGATTTCTGTTTATTCCAATATGAGTATACTCTGAGACTTCCTCTATTTTTTTATCATTTAAATAAAATTCATCAACGTTGACTTTGTTCCTTTTGTTACTAAATGACATTACTTTGGTTTTCGTTTCACTGATAAAGTATCTTTCACAATTCGCAAAATAGCCTTGCAAGTTAAGCATTATTTGCAGATGTTGAACATTTTCTGATAGTAATATAATGTCATCAGCACACGCTGGGATCCAATGTGAATAGAGCCAATATGAAAGCCTAGATGTTTCTGTTCGTACCAGTCCAACAGAGGATTAATGAACATCTTGTACAAAGATGGAGACAATATTCCGCCTTGCCTCACACCTTGCTCTTCCCGAAAAGCCCGTGAAAATTCACCCTCCCATTTTACCTTTGATTGAAGTTTTTGGTACCAGTTATAAACAATCATCCAGTCCTTTCCAGTTATGCCGGCTTCGTATATTTTATGCAATAACGAGTCAATCCAGACGACGTCAAAGGCCTTTGAGGCGTCAATAAATGCGGCATATAGCCTCTTGCCACTATCCCTAACTTCTGATATCGCTTCTGTTAATAAGAGCGCTGCGTTTGAAGGTGATACATTTTTGGTAAATCCCCGTTGCAAGTCATTTTGTGTTTTCTCAATCAACGGGCTTATACGTGATAGAAACAGAGCTTCGAAAATTTTGCCGATTATACTACATACCGTTATTCGTCTATATGAATTGGGTTCCTCTAGAGGCTTGTTATGTTTCTTATATATCGGGGTGATTATTCCTGATCGAAAAGCATTAGGTATATCACAGTCAGACCATATGCGATCGAATATCTTCTTCAAGAAGTCAATAACTACATCACCTCCATATCGTAAATGTTCGCTAGTTAGATGCTGTTCATCTGGAGCTTTCCCAAACTTTAATTGATTAACAGTTTTCAATATCTCTTCTTCTGTAGTGAAGATGTTGCCCCCTTCTGAACTAACAGTAGACTTCAGGATCGACTTGATGTCTGCTTCTATACGATTTTTATAATCATCAGGAAATGCTATGTCCTGTGACGCTTTACTCAAGTTCTCAAAATAATCTGCCCATCCATTTCGAATGTCAGTTGATGATTCCAGGCAAACATTGTCAACAATTAACTTTGATAACTTTCTACATTTCCCATTTCGTTGCACATTAATAAGCTTATGGAATAATTTTTGATCACATGTATGAGCGTCCATTATCTCCGAATACAGTTTATACTTTCTATTGGCCTCCAATTGCCTCCTCGCCCGACGCAACCTTTTCTTTGCAATTTTACTTTTGACCCACAGCTCATTAGTCTCGCTTTTTTTGCCACCATTTTCCTTGAAGAGCCAGTAAGCATGTTTACTGTCTTTACATAATTGTAAAATTTCTGGAGTCCAATGTTGATTTGCTTTTTTCCTCTTACGTTTTAATTGATTTGGTCCACTGCATGCTTGTTTGGCACTACTTGTTAGAGCGTCAGAAATCAAATGTATCTTATCATCAATAGGACCAGCATTTATATCTATCTTTCTGAGTTGTTCCATGACAAGGTTTTGATACTTTTTCAAATCACATTTCTGCCAATTTATTCGGTATTTCGTAGGCTCGAGACAGTTTTCAGTATTAACTTCAACATCAGTGGTAAGCTCATGAACTGTTATGTGTCCAATTGTAGGGACATGTGTTGATAAATTTATTCCAGACTGATTATGAATTTTAATATCAGTAATTAAGTTCTCACACCTGCTGTTTACTAGGATATAGTCAATCTGTGATGTATCAGTCTGATTATGGTGATAGAAGGTACTCTTTTTAGGGTAATTTTTTGGTACAACCATTTCAAGATCTTTCAATGCATTGATAAAGATTTTGTCTCTTGTGGATTGTTGCTTTCTTGATAAAGATGCATTCATATCTCCCAGTATAACAATTTGGAAGTCACTAAATTTCTGGATGATTTCTGATAGTTCATCGATACATTGTAAGTATTTCAAGTCGTACTCTTTGTTGCCCGCGCTTGGCATATATACTGAGATCAAACATAGTGGAATTGGCTTATTGTTTAATGTAATGACACAAATTCTTTCGCTGCCGTCCATTTTTATCTCTATGACTTTGTCAATTTCCTTCTTCCATAGAAATCCACACCCACCCCATCCCCTAGACCTTTGTCTACTGGATATTGGTTCAAATTCATCCGTACATTTAATAAAACTAATACTATCATTCTCTTCTGCAAAATCTTCAATATAGGATTTTTCAAAAGTCCATAGCCAGTGCTCCTGCACGGCTAATATATCTATATTCTTAAGAAGTTCTGATACATAGATGGAGTTGGTAGTAATGTTCTCAACATTGAAGGTTGCGATCCGAAGCTTTGTAGTATTGGATGGTAACTCTGTATCTGAGATGGGTATCTCATCATTTGAAGGTTGTGTATTGGAGGATATGTTGATTGCTGTGTTGTATTCACTGGATTGTTTACTTGTATTGGTGAATTTTGATATTGATTGATATTCTGACTGGGTACATTTTTTCGTTGATTTTGCTTTTTCTTCCGGCGTCGTGGTGGACGTCGTTTCATCCTGCTTTTGACTAAAAAATGAAAATTGTCATTATTAACGATTTCCTTGGTCTCCTGAGAGCTGACAGCTTTCGGCTTGGATTCATTGTTATTTTCCACTATTACATCTTTGTCTGTGACATAGTTATTGGTTTTATTGCAAATTTCAGACGGTGTTATACTATTGACCGACGATGTTGGGTCTACACCACTACTATTATCAGAAGATATTGGGTCTACTCTGTTTATATGACAAGACTCGACAATTTCAACGGGCATCTTCTTGTTAGTATCCTGTTTATCATTCCAGTTTACATTATTGTTTATGATGATTCCTCTTTCTGTATTTTGTGGTTGTAATATCTTAAGTTCAAGAAGAGAAAGTCTTGATTCCATTAGCTTTATATCATACTGCATGTTACAGTTGTGACCTTGACACAGGCTTCTATTTTGGAAGTTACTATTACATGGGTTAATATTCTCTTGTATCGCTTGTGATTGTTCTAGATCTCGGATCTTTTTTTCCAGTGTAAGTATATACGATTGAGCACTTGCCAGTTTTTTGCTTGTTTCATTCAACAATCGCTCTTTAGACTTCAATGCACTTTCTCTTTGGTTCAATTCTTTTTCCTTTGCTTTGAGTGTTTGTTTTCTTTCCGCTATTTGATCTGTATTATTCAATGATACTGGTTCATCGATTATAATATAGCTAGTAGTATTTATATCAGCTTTATTTGTCTCTTTTTGCTTCTTATTTTTGTTCCCTTTGCTCGTTTTAGGAATGCTAACTCTGGTTGCTGAGTGATCTTGAGTTGTAAACGTGGGACTGTCATTGTTATTCATAGAACCATGGTCACCGTTTAATTGAGGAGCCTCTGATCTATCGAAATTGTCGATAAATAATATGTCATTACAGCTGGTACATAAGTAGTATCCCTCGTTGTCTTTAAGTTTCTCTGCTTCGCATTTAGACATTCCTTCACACGCGTAGTGTATCTGAGAGTTACACCCATCGCATAGGATAGCTTCTTTGTCACTACAGATCTCTTCACACACTAAACAAATATCAGGAGTATATGAGCTTGTGTTGGCATATGTACTTCCACTGCAGATCGATAATAGATTGTTTGATCGAATATTTCTCACAGATTTCTTGCTGTTGTCTACTTGTTTTGTACAATTTGGTGTATCATCAATGTCTAAGCTCATTTTATCTAAAGTGTCAATACTACTTGTTAGTACCTGACGATTTCGCATAGATTTCTTGTTGGGTCCTAACTGTTTGTCATCATGAATGTTTGTACTTTCGCTTGATAGAACTTGTTCAATTTGCTCCTTGATAATCTTATTCATAGCAGTGAAATCACCCATTTTGTTCATTTCGTGTATTATTGCTGGCATATGATCATTCGTGAATATGCTCAGATCTTTCCCGTGGACTTGAGAGACTGATGTTGTTAGATATAAGTTTATTCTGTACAGTTTTTCATCAAATTTGCAGGCTATCACTGCTTCCTCAGCTTTGGTTGGGTCGTCTTTCGAGGATCTTACCTCAGCTTCAAAATTTATAGTCATATATGGACTTTGACAGACAAACTGTGACAATACACTTCGAAAGGCCTCAAAAGCTGAGGTCGAGAATGTCAATATTAGGTTACCTCCTTTATACTCGACACTTAGATGCTCCCTCTGTGTAGCATCATGTTTCTGTGACAGTGCTGTGTGTTTATTCACATTATAATTGACGCATTTAGCTTTTGTTGGTTTCGACGGGCGACTTGGTGTAAACACAGTTCTAGGGCGACGACACCTTGTGGTTCGCAGCATCGTTATTAAAGTCAGTCAATGAGTATATAAGGTACCCTCAAAAATGGCAGGAAGTCTGATAGAAAATATTTATTACTAATCTAGGTAGTTAAAAAAAAAACATTAACCCTGCATCAGGGGTTACCTTTACAAGCACTAATTAAAAGCCTATGTTTTGAATAGACAAGTTTGAGAAGCCACCAATACACAGTTGGTACCAAAATTACAGTAATGGTTGACAGGTAATATTCACAGCAACAGACTAGCAGCAGACACGACTAGTGTCTAATAAAATCAAATACACTAAGAAACAGCTATGAGTCTGTAAGGTGTGTAACAGCTGGTAGTAGTAGTGGCTTTACCATATGCATATATATGTGTTTTTAAAAAGAAAAAAGAAAAAGGGGGGAGGGAGTGCAAGTGTATCTGGATATCGAACTAATGTGTATGCACAACTTTACAACAGTTGAATTTAAGAATACGAGTTTTCACATGCAGGAATACTGTATTGTCAGCCTATCTTTTTAATTTTTGTGTGTGTGTAAAAGTTCGGCAATTTAAAAGGTAAGAATGTTTATAAAAACAAAGATGGCTGTCTACAGTGGGAAGACGAGGTCTCTGTGAAAAACGGGCCAACACTACAAAATACTCATGGTGGTGGGTTAAAACCAGATAAAATATTATTAACAGGTAAAACACTTTGTAAATTGCCAATGTTGACTGGAAATCTTCTCAAGAAATAGCAATATTTTCAATTTTTTTCAACAGAGCTTTCTCAAGTCCATCCACTTCCCTGCACATGCGTAATCTCCATCAACCCTTTTATTTTTAACAAATTCATTCGTCCAATCAAATCGATTGTATTAATTGTATATCGTGCGTGATAACAACAAATGGGAGAAACGTCGGCTATGCGATATGTTGATTCATTTATACTCTTCTCAATATTTAAACGGGAATTTCAGGATTACCAGCAAATTGATATCAAAATGCAGTAACAACAATTACAAAATGTAAGTAGGGGCTCCAGTAGAAAAGGCATCCTCTGTTTTTCTGATCAAGGGAGATGGTGGGCTCGGTGAACATTACATTTTCTCTTGCTGATAAATCCTGATAGCGACCTATATCAAAGTCATTAATTGTATATTATGTTCCGGTAATTCTTCACAGACAATAAGTTATGTCTTGGTAATTGTTCATAGACAATAAGTTATGTCCCGGTAATTGTCCAGAGACAATAAGTTATGTTCCGGTTATTGTTCACAGACAATACTTTATGTCCCGGTAATTGTTCACAGACAATAAGTTATGTCCCGGTAATTGTTCACAGACAATAAGTTATGTCCCGGTAATTGTTCACAGACAATAAGTTATGTCCCGGTAATTGTCCAGAGACAATAAGTTATGTCCCGGTAATTGTTCACAGACAACAAATTATGTCGCGGTAATTGTTTACTAATACATTATGTTCCGGTTATTGTTCACAGACAATACTTTATGTCCCGGTAATTGTTCACAGACAATAAGTTATGTCCCGGTATTTGTTCACAGACAGCAAATTATGTCGCGGTAATTGTTTACAGATAATACATTATGTCCCGGTAATTGTTCACAGACAATAAGTTATGTCCCGGTAATTGTTCACAGACAATAAGTTATGTCCCGGTAATTGTTCACAGACAATAAGTTATGTTCCGGTTATTGTTCACAGACAATACTTTATGTCCCGGTAATTGTTAACAGACATTATATTCTGTCTTGGAAATTGTTCACAGACAATAAGTTATGTCCCGGTAATTGTTCACAGACAATAAGTTATGTCCCGGTTATTGTTCACAGACAATAAGTTATGTCCCGGTAATTGTTCACAGACAATATATTATGTCCCGGTAATTGTTCACAGACAATATGTTATGTCCCGGTAATTGTCCAGAGACAATAAGTTATGTCGCGGTAATTGTTCACAGACAATAAGTTATGTCCCGGTAATTGTTCACAGACAGCAACTTATGTCGCGGTAATTGTTCACAGACAATAAATTATGTCACGGTAATTGTCCAGAGACAATAAGTTATGTCCCGGTAATTGTTCACAGACAATAAGTTATGTCCCGGTAATTGTTCACAGACAGCAACTTATGTCGCGGTAATTGTTCACAGACAATAAATTATGTCACGGTAATTGTTCACAGACAATAAGTTATGTCCCGGTTATTGTTCACAGACAATAAGTTATGTCCCGGTAATTGTTAACAGACATTATATTATGTCTTGGAAATTGTTCACAGACAATAAGTTATGTCCCGGTAATTGTTCACAGACAATAAGTTATGTCCCGGTTATTGTTCACAGACAGCAAATTATGTCGCGGTAATTGTTTACAGATGATACATTATGTTCCGGTAATTGTTCACAGACAATATGTTATGTCCAGGTAATTGTTCACAGACAATAAGTTTTGTCCCGGTAATTGTTCACAGACAATAAGTTATTTTACGGTTTTATTGTGCAGTTGTCAATTTGCTACTAGCACGCAATAAACGTAATGACCAGATGACGACACGTTGCGTAGCTACCATTTACGCAACGACACACCTGCTTACACAAACGAAACGGCAAAGGAAACTAGGGAAGTGGAAGATGTATTCTCATTCTATATGTTTTAGGTAGTTTTCAGTTCAATAAAAGGCTATATCCGCGACCCGATGGGGCCTTTAGCGGCCCCTAGACCCCTTGTCATAAGTTTTGCGTGCACTGTAAATCAGAACCTAGCTACGCCACTGACGACGCCTATCCTTTAAAGATCTACTTCTGCCTAGAGTTGAATTCTTTATCAAATGGTTTAAAAGCAATCAGCAGACAATAGTTAACCAGATATGTTTACAAATAATGCACCTCGAGCTTGCTTGTCTTTATAATATATCATCTTTACTTTACAATTACATTTCTGAAAACTTCAATCACAATTTCTGTACAAACTCTTTAAACATTTATACATACCTTTGGTATATCCGCACCAGCAACATAAATTGAAGAATCTCTTCGCACAGGACTCCCTTCATAATTCAGTTCACACTTATTTTCCTTTGGAAGAAAATTGACAGACTTACATAATTTCATTTTAAGACAGTTCTCAGCACATGAATATAACGACGTGGGTTGAATTGTCCGGAACACAGTATTCGCTGTGTAAAATCCACTTTTCCTTTTTATGCGAGGAAATACATATATATAACCTTGATTTTTGTTATTATCTTCCATACTAGTGTTAGCACACGTCATGACATGCATTAAAATGCTTATCTGTAACAAGATTGAAGATTGCATTCGGAAAAAAATTCAAGAGACACAAAGTCAAATTACTTCTTGTGAAATTCCTAGTCTTTGTGGTGCTCCGGCCTTAAACATTCCGATAACACGACAGAACTAGGAATACAGTGTACCATCGACTATTATTATATTGTGTTCATTTCTTTTATCTCATTGTTTATTCATAATAAGTTTAGATACAAATTCAGTCGTTAAAAGGATGTTTCCTTTTCGGGGCTTTGTCCTAAAAGTTTATTTCTATTATTGATTAGCAATTTACTTGTAATGGATATGTAAACCTGAAAAATCCTTACATAACAAATCTGTCCTGTGAATAAGCAATGATGTCCTGAAAATGGCCTGAAATGTCATCAAAACGTGCATAAATGGTCATAACGTTTTATTTCTTGATAAATTTGCCTCAAATTTTGTCAGTTTAAGATATACACATAGACTATTAATATGAAAATGCTACATAATAAATATTTAGATCAAATATAAAAAACAAATAAATAAAGCTAACATAAAAAAGCGACAGGTAAAGATGGTATATCACCAAAATTATTGAAATTGGCTAAAACAGCAATCAATAAACCAATTACAAATCTGATAAATAAAACTATCAACTCTTCAAAATTCCCTGTGAAATTAAAAGAAGTCCATTAGTCCCGTGTTATAAGAAGAATAATGCCCTAGAAAAAAGTAACTACAGACCATTAGTCCCCTGTTATAAGAAGAATAATGCCCTAGAAAAAAGTAACTACAGACCATTAGTCCCCTGTTATAAGAAGAATAATGCCCTAGAAAAAAGTAACTACAGACCATTAGTCCCCTGTTATAAGAAGAATAATGCCCTAGAAAAAAGTAACTACAGACCATTCGTCCCCTGTTATAAGAAGAATAATGCCCTAGAAAAAAGTAACTACAGACCATTAGTCCCCTGTTATAAGAAGAATAATGCCCTAGAAAAAAGTAACTACAGACCTATCAGTTTTCTACCTTATATTTCAAAACTTTTTGAGAGGGCTATAAATGACCAATTAACTGATTATTTTAATAAATTATTTCACCCTTTCCTCTCTGCTTTTCGTACTGGGTATGGATATCAAACCACATTACTTAAAATAGTAGAAGACTGGAAAACAGTATTGAAAATAAACAAAATAGATACATGTACAGGCAAAATAACACAAGGTACAAATATATCATTCAGTAAAAGTCATTCAAACAGTTAAAATACAGAGTGCACTAGTTTATATACAAAAAGTAAAATCGTATTTCACAATAAAACAGTCTGTTTTGAATAAAGTTAGATCATATAGAGTTAATCTAACTGGATCTCAGTAAAAATACGAATCTCACATAATGGTAACGATAAAGTACTTATAAATTGGCAATATTTAAAACATGAAACATGGACAGTTCATTTTACACAATGATATCATTTAAGATTTCATTTAAGATTTTCGACCTCTGTTTAAAAAGACTCTTGATCGATAAAGTATACAACTACGTTATCAAAATATGATCCAATCTCATCATTAATGAAATAGCCCCAGTCCCCAATTAAAAACTTTATCTTGTCATTAAAATTGAGGTCTGGGATATTTGAATCAATATTTTCGAAGGTGTCTTTACGAATTTCAGCTAAGGCAGGACATTCCAATAAAAAGTGATTAATATTTTCAGTTACATTTTCAGCACATATCTTGCAAGTTGAAGAGTTACTAAGGCGAAATCTTTGCAGATTTTCGTAAAGACATAAGGTGTTTGTTCTGCAGAGAAATTTAAGTCTAGCCCCTTTCAAAATCTGATTGAGCATCCTCTTCGTCGGTAAGAGTAAACATAATTGTCGAGAGAAGATTTTGACAAAATATCTACTGTGAGTTTTGAAGCTGAATTTTGTCCCATAAAGAGGTTAAATTTTCCTGTATTAAAGGCCTTATTAGCAAACACAAAGTCGAGACCAACATCTTGGAAGATAGATTTAATGTACGTAAAGTAGGGCCAATCGTTAGGGCGTCCCCAAAGATAATACGGTTAAAGTTTCCGTGCATTCCTAAAATACGGGTCATGTAATTTTATTTCTTATCGATGTTCTCTTTAATGTACGAGTTTATGTGAACATGTGGTTTCAACGTCCATGACAAGTATACTCCAAGATATTTATACTCGTTCGTTTTGTATATGAATTGATCACCTAGCGACATTAATATAAACTTCTTCAGGATTATTTGTCGGACAGGCTCTATACATGTCCAGTTTTGTTTATTATTTTTCTAAACGATATTTTCTACTTCATACATGATACACAACTTTATAACTATGCAGCTGACAACACTCTTTCATATGCCGGATATAACCTTAATGAACTCAAAACTTATTGGAAACAGACAGCTTGGTTTACTATAAATCAAATGAAAGCTATCCCTGATAAATTCCAGGCCCTTGCCATTGGTAGCAAAACCCATGAACAAAATATAATTGCTCAAATGAAGAACAACAAAATATTATATGTATGAAAACTATGAATCAGAGTTTATTAGTGTCTTAAACAAACATGCACCTATCAAATCACGCAAACCAAGGAAAAAACCTCTCCCATGTATGAACAGTGATTTAAGATCAGCCATTAATAAAAAACACATGCTGTACTCCCAGTATACAAGTACAAAAATGATAAAACATGGGACAGATATCACAGATAAAGAAACTTGGTAATAAAAATGAAGACAAAAATCCATGAAAAACTATTTTCTTGAACGTTGTACTGGTGGTTGTAAAAACAACAATTTTTGGTCAACCATGAAACCTTTTTTCTCTAAAAAACTGACAAAGGTGAGCAGAAAATTGTGTTGTGTGAAAATAGAAAAATTATAAATAATAGCAAAGAAGTCACTGAATGTTTTAACAATTTTTTCTCAACTGTAGCAAATGATATTGGAAAAGGTATATTGTATAATCCAGAAAGTCATCCAAGTATTGTAAATATTAAGAAAACAGTGGAATTAAAGCCCGAAAAAAGTTTTGTATTTCAAAAGGTTACGGAAAACAATGTTGTTAAAATTGTAAACAGTATTAATATTAAGAAGGCTACAGGATTTGACGGTATCCCAGCTAAAATTGTAAAAAATTGTAAAGAGGTTATTGTACCACAGTTAACAACACTGATTAATTTATCTGTAGAATGTAGTTTTTTTGCAGACCGGCTCAAACAAGCCCAGGTTACTCCATTATTTAAGAAAAATAATCCACTAGAAAAGTCAAATTATAGACCAGTAAGTGTATTTTCTAAGATTTTTGAAAAAGTAATGGAAATCCAACTTTCAGATTATTTTGATACTATTTTTAAACCATATTTGTGTGCATTTAGAAAGGGACATGGATGTCAGACCACCTTGCTGAGGTTGATTGAAGATTGGCGTACTGCTCTGGACAATAATCAATATGTTGCAGCAGTTCTCATGGATCTCTCTAAGGCCTTTGACTGCCTCCCCCATGATATTTTGCTTGACAAATTGACAGCATATGGTGTTTTACCAAATTCGGTCTCCCTCCTAAAATCATATTTAACAAACCGGAAACAGCAAATTAAACTGAACAGCATCCTCAGCAGCTGGACTGACATCTAGAAAGGAGTCGCACAAGGCTCAATACTTGGACCTCTATTGTTCAACGTGTTTATTAATGATATTTTTTCAGTTGTGAAATCTGGTACCTTGTACAATTATGCAGACGACAACACTTTGTCTTTTTGTAACCCGAATTATGATAATTTAATAAGTGCCTTGCAAAGTGATTCAATAGAACTTATTAAATGGTTTAAGATAAACAAAATGCAGGCAAATCCTGATAAATTTCAATTTTTAGCAATTGGTAAAAAAACTTTTTCTAAATATCCCTGTATAGACATTCAAGGCTCGAATATCTCGTGTGAATCTACTGTCAAATTACTAGGTATAGATATTGATTATCAGCTAAACTTTGATGTATATATTAGCAACATCTGCAGGAAGGCATCACAGCAAATAAATATTTTAAAGCGTTTGGGACATTGTTTGGATAGACTTAGTAAACTAACTATATTTCATACTTTATCCTCAGTAATTTTAACTTTTGCCCTTTGGCTTGGCACTTCTGCACAGAGAAAAATTCTAAAAAAAATGAAAAAGTGCAGGAACGAGCACTCCGTTTTGTATATGATGACTACTCCATCACATACGAAATGTTATTAGAAAAAGCCTTGATGCCTTCCTTACATATAAGACGCCAACGAACTATGGCTCTAGAAACATATAAAATTGTAAACAAAATTGCACCTGTTTGTCTACAAAATCTCTTAAATGTTAAAGAATCTAAATATTCTTTCAGATATAACAATATTTTGGATGTACCACGAGTAAAAACATCAACTTATGGTAAGAAAAGTTTTAAATTTGCTGCAGCTGTAATGTGGAACAGCCTTCCAGACCATTTCAAGACTGAGGGCAGTTTTTATCAGTTTAAAAGCCTCATTCAGTCCTGGAATAGATCTGAATGTCACTGTTCTGCTTGCATGTAGTTGTTTTTTATCTTCTGCTTTAAACTGCTTAGTTATTTTTAGTTGTCTTCAGTCTTAGCTTTGAACTGCTTAGTTATTCTTAGTTGTCTTCAGTTTTTAAAACTGCTTAGTTATTTTTAGTTGTCTTCAGTTTTTAAAATTGCTTAGTTATTTTTAGTTGTCTTCAGTTTTTAAAACTGCTTAGTTATTTTTAGTTGTCTTCAGTTTTAGGTGCTTTTATGCTATGCTTCAACTGTATGTTGCTGTTGCTTAGGCTAGTGCTTTTGAGCTTACTTTTTTTAAACTCACGGTATGTTGCCTTATGCATGTGCTAGTGCTTTTGATGTTATTTATTTTATTGTACTGTCACGTCATTTTAATTTGTATGCATGCATGTATGTTATGTTTGTCTGTATTCGGTAAAAAGCTCATCAGAGCTTGTGTTGTACTGTTTTGTATGTGCCGAATTAAAATAAAGCTTTTGTATTGTATTGTATTTGTTGTAAAAGTTAAAATTGCTTAATACAAAAGGATGAAAAATTGTAATTTTATTTAGCCTGGTCAAAAATGGACTCAAACGTTTTAGAATACGATTTTTTTTTAAAATTTCTGCATATATTTCATTCTTATTTTGGTTTATATTAACATATACTATTTTAATATTACTATTTATTTACTATTTTACTATTTTACTTAAATGTGTATACTTGTTATTGTTTGTCAATTTTGTGAATGATATGTTTAATTGTAATAGTTATATATTTATGTCAAATTATAATTGTAATGTCATTTGCCCTTTGTGGGCCCTGATTTGGTCTAATAAAATATTCTATTATATTCTATTCTATACTAATGTCATGAGAAATTAAAAAAAAAGAAACTTAGAAAAAGAGATTTCAGGTTTTATTGGAGAAAAGTTTACCTGAAGGATTATCTCCGACAACGAAGAGAAGTGACCTTATATAACGCAGTCTCATAGTTAATCTATATATTAATAATATAAATCCATCTGAATAGTAGAACAGCTCGATAATTTTATAAACATGAAATTTCTGTCCCTTACTCGGGTTTTGCATCCCTGAAATAGGTACCACCAATTCATCTCAGTTCACTTCCGGTAAGGTAAAGACAAGGTCATCACCAATAACCTGCAGGAAAGTTAACTGGTAGGCTTCTTTTTGTAATAAATATCTTAAAAGAAACGATATTTGCAAGTTTAATTTTCCACACAGACACACACACACAAATTCTTTCATGTAACGACATAACCCCTCTTGCAAATTAAAATGGCCAAATTCAAAGACGTACACACTCACAGGGGTCCTGATAATTTTTTTATGGATAAAATGCCAATAAATGAGTTTACAGTATGTATTCACTCGTTTGGTAACTAGTCTGAAATGTCTCATTGCGAAATATTGCCCTCAGAAAAATTCTCTTTATTATATAACAACAAGGCATGAATCTTATCAAAGTTCTAAAAATAGCACAACTTGTATTTACTGGAATCTCCACGTTTTATTTAAAAAGTATACCTTTCAGAGTGTCCAGTCAGGAATGAGCTATGTCCGTTTAATACGTCTTATGCCTTGCGTCTTCTTTGTAGATTCCGCCTATACCAGGTGCACCACCAAATTTTCTTCAGTGTTAGGGGTAAAAAAGTTATTATCATAAAATAAAAACAGCACAAGTGTGGAATAAAATGATAAAAAAAAGAAGGAAATTTAAGTGGAATAAAATGATAAAAAATAGGGTAATCAAAACTTATGTACATAACCTCACCATGAGCCAGAGACAAAACTGTACTATTAGTTGAAATAGAGGAATTGACAGTTCTATACATGTAGTAACATTGCAGCTCCTTTTTGATGTAGTCAATAGCAGATATTAATATATAATATTAATATTCTTTTATTATTTTTCTGGGGGCAATATTTCACAATGAGACATGGCAGACTAGTTACCATACGAGTTAATTCACACTGTAAACTCATTTATTGGCATTTTATTCCATAAAAAAATTATCTTGGCCCCAAGTGCCTGTGAATCTTTCCTATAGTATAGGCTATAGTAAACATGGTAAAAGTTGGCGTGTTTTGCTGGTTTTTTTCATACCTTTGTGCACTTTGTCTAGCGGTCGAAAATAGGCCTTAGGCTTCTACCATGTCTACAGACCAGTCAACTTCTGTTTCTCTCATGTTAAATTCTTGTCGCATAATAAAATATGAATTTAATTAGAAACTTGTAGACTGTAGGTGTGCGCATTAACATGAACTTGTAAATTTACACAGATTCCAGTTCTCAAGATTCAAAGCGGTCTTAAAGCATTCAGAGACCCGGACATCACTGTTGAGTTTAGACGCGTTTACGCGTCCTGGACGCGTGAAAGTTGTGTAGGACGTGCCATTTCTAGATTCCGTGAATCCTCGGGACGCATCGCAGTCAAATCATTTGCGTCCCTTAAATCAACAGCACGTCATTTACCTAAACCATACCGAATGACACTTTTACAACCGGATGTAATTCTATTTTTAGCTGTGATGCACAGCAGGTGAAATATATTTGATCTCTGACGATGACCGATAATAAGTGGCTGAATAAAAACAACAAGTTTTATAAACCGTAATGATAATATCTTTCCTTGTACATCACGCCGAAAGTAAACAAACACGTTTTCGATGTTCGTGGTTTTTAAACGGTAATTAAGTGAAACACCTGGCTTGCAACTTGATTTTAAAAGTTTTCTATTTGAATAATAAATAAATTATTTCCATTTACTATCAGTGACTAGCTAAAGCTTGGAATCTTTGCGGGTTTACATAACCAATAATTTAATACAAAGGTTACAAAGAAAATATTTGCAGCAGAAAGATCGTTTTGGATGTTTTTAAAATGTGACTAAGTGAAACACTTGGCTTGTAACCCGATTACAATGATTAAAAAATATTATTGTAATGATTAAATGTCGAATGAACTTTTGTTATTTCAAATGAGGTTTAGCAGAAATATTGTCAAGTTTTGGATTGGTAAATTTAAACATAATTTATAAAATTTATTGAATAACTTAATAACTTAGTGCTTTGAAATTTATGTATGTATTATACAATTAGTCAAATTTTTTAAACTGAGGTGTTGCCTCTTATCACACTGAACCCATATTTTCACCCAGATGAAGCCATGCAGACTTCAAATAACCAACAGAAATAAATGGTGTTTATTCATAATTCCCTTCCATAAAATGATACTAAAATCTTGGGATATATAAATATGGTCATAATAAATTATGTGTATCTTTCCATGCTCATTCAGAGTAAATTTTTATCTTAGTACTAGTAGAAGATTACAACCCTACATTTTTAAGTTTGAAAAGTTTAAATAAAATTCACAGCAAACTTCATTATTGAATTGAAAATGCCTCAACCCTGACCAACTTTTTATAAGTACACCCAGACAGTGAACGGAAATATATCATACAAAATTAGGTTGACACAAAGCAAAACTACCAAAACAAATATTTTTAATATCTTTTCATTCTGGAAACATGTAGATTAAGCTGTCATGTAGTAATGCATGGGTTTCAACAGGGATTTTAGTATCAAAGAAAACTTGAAGATGTTCATAATGTTACAAAACAAAAATTAATGTATTGCTCATGGTAACGTCATGTATACCGGTAGTTTGGTTCGAGTCAACTTTATGGACTCGCCAAGACAGATTGGGACTCATCATTCCAAAAAGTGATGAGTCCCAGGACTCACCATAAAAAATCCTAGTGAGAACCCTGAGTTTGACAGTTTGTTCTACTGATCCGCAATTCTAATTGAAAAAGTATGTAATACCTGAGTTGTCTTAACACTGTTTCTTATGAAGTTTTAATGAGTGACCTCTAGTCGTATTTGACGATGCTAAGGTAAAGAGATTCATCCAGTTAATATCATCAATACCATGTAATTCTGCCTGAATAAAAACTGTGTACCACGTATGGTACAGTTTATGCTCCTGTTGTAGATCCGAAAATTATATTTTTAAATCAACAATTATTTCCTCAACATATTCTGCATATTTGAAATGCATCGGTTTTTTAAAGGTAAAGAGATTCATCCAGTTAATATCATCAATACCATGTAATTCTGCCTGAATAAAAGCTGTGTACCATGTACATGTATGGTAGAGTTTATGCTCCTTTTGTAGATCTGAAAATTATATTTTTAAATCAACAATTATTTCCTCAACATATTCAGCATGTTCAGCAAATTTGAAATGCAGCAGTTTTTTTCATTTTTATGGAGTCATTTTGTCATCAATTTGTATTTAATTATGCCTTTGTGGATACATTTGTTGAAATTTGTTTTAATTAATTACAATGTACAAAAAGGAATTGCCATAAAATCTGATTGAATATTGAGGTAATATATATACTAGTATGCTTAAGTAATGCAATAATACCATTTACACATCGTATCAACACTTTTGCATAAACTTAAATGAAATTAACAGTTAGCATGTTTATTTAAAAAAAATAAATAAAAAACATTCATTACAACAAGGTTTACATGCAATACATTCACACAATTTTATTGATCCAATGTGACAGGAAAATAATTGAAATATATAAACTGATATTGAGTTAGGTCCGCTCATGAACTATTTCCGGAAATCTCAAGATTCTGCACATGTATCTCTAACTCTCGATTTCTTGAACACTTTTCATTGACCCCTTCGAGTCTCCGCTCAATTCCTGTGGTTACTTCTTATGCACATATCAGGCCTCAACAATAAATGTTTGAAAATGTTTTTAAGTTTGGACATGTAAAAAAAATCTATCCATGTTTGAAAGAAAACATCACTTGTCACTTGTGCAGCCAGCAGTTTCCACAGCTATTTGAATTTATTGGGCATTAAAAATGTGCGAATTTTTTGTGAACTGCATCAGAAAAGCACAGTCTACTTTAGTACAGTACTTAAGTAAAAAATATTTTTAGAAGCCTGGATGTAAAACATGTTTATCTGCATGTACTGTACTCAGTACAATTGCGGCCACACATTTATATATTATTATGTGTTGTTTTTCAGATTATAACAATGGGAGGCGACTGTGAACCAGATACCAAGTTCGTAAGAGGAACAAGACAATTCTATTTTAATTCATTCACTATGAGAGGAAGAGTAAATGTAAGTACATATATACATATTTATAGACCTTAACACATTTGGAATATAAACACAACCTGATGCATGTAACTTGTTAGTCCTGGTTGCTTTGTAATCAACTCCTACAGTTTTCAACCAAGATCTCCAAAGCTTCACAGAAAATAATTGCACATGATTGAGTTGTGTTAAGTTCTGTCATTATGGAAGTGTTCAGTTTTTTTTCTTAATTTTCCTGACTTGGGAACATAATCATTTCTCATCAAATTTTACTGAAGTTGATACACATTTTGTGTAATCAACCCTTCCTTCAACATTCAAAACAGATCTCTGAAACTTTACAGAAATATTGCCCACATATTGATTTTTGGAGCTATGCACATGCTATAATCGAATTTTTTTATTACTTTTTACCAAATTTTTCAAACTTCTGAAGTCATTTTCAGAAAATTTACAGAAGAGGGGATTTATTAAATTATGTGTACATGTACAGCTTTCAACCCATATCCTTGAAACTTCATAGAAAGATTGAAAATTTCATTGAAGCTTTGCATTTGTTCAAGAATTGTTTTCCCACTTTTCTAGACATAGCAACTGACAGTAGTCATTTTTGAGCACATTTTATGATGAATTTGTAATTGTGTAATCAGCTCCTCCTATATTTTTGACACAGACCTAAAACCTCCTTCCAAGAATATGTAAACCATTCTCCATTTATAAAGTCACCGTTGCAAATCGGTCGTTACAAACTTATGCAAATTTTTCAGGAATTATCATTGATACAGGCAATGTGAGATTTTCCCCTTTTACCTACTTCATGTAAACTTTTTGTACTAAACACAATTGTCGTTCAAATTAGCCGAAATGTTCATCACAATTTTCTTTGTGAGTGTTGCTGCTTCAATGTTGATTTGTCAAGAAACATTGCCAACATGGCCAGTTCTCAATGGCTAAAATTTGAAAAACTTATATTTTAAATATTTTCCTTGTTTAGGTAGTCAACAAGTGTTGTTATTTAAGAGATAATTGGAAATTAAAAAAATGGCTGTGGTGGAGGTCTAAGTTTGTAATGAAACATGTGGAAAATTATATTTTGGATTTAACAACTGGTTCTTACAGTTCCTTAACTAGAATTCTTTTTGTTTGACACTTTTTTAACTAGAGTATCTTGTTAGATGCTTTTTGCTTCTGACACCTTCCTTAACTAGAGAAAGTATCTTGTTAGATGCCTTTTGTTTCTGACAACTTCCTTAACTTGTTAACTAGAGTATCTTGTTAGATGCCTTTGTTTCTGACAACTTCCATAACTGGAGAAAGTATCTTGTTTGATAGTCTTTTGTTTCTGACAATTTCCTTAAACTGTTAACTAGAGTATCTTGTTAGATGCCTTTTGTTTCTGACAACTTCCTTATACTTGTTAACTAGAGTATCTTGTTAGATGCCTTTGTTTCTGACAACTTCCATAACTGGAGAAAGTATCTTGTTAGATAGACTTTGGTTTCTGACAACTTCCTTAAACTGTTAACTAGAGTATCTTGTTAGATAGACTTTGGTTTCTGACAATTTCCTTAAACTGTTAACTAGCTATATATACTAGTAGAGTATCTTGTTAGATGCCTTTTGTTTCTGACAACTTCCTTAAACTGTTAACTAGAGTATCTTTTTAGATGCCTTTTGTTTCTGACAACTTCCTTAAACTGTTAACTAGAGTATCTTGTTAGATGCCTTTGGTTTCTGACAACTTCCTTAAACTGTTAACTAGAGTATCTTGTTAGATGCCTTTTGTTTCTGACAACTTCCATAACTAGAGTATCTTGTTAGATGCCTTTTGTTTCTGACAACTTCCATAACTAGAGTATCTTGTTAGATGCCTGTTGTTTCTGACAATTTCCATAACTAGAGTATCCTGTTAGATGCCTGTTGTTTCTGACAACTTCTATAACTAGAGTATCTTGTTAGATGCCTGTTGTTTCTGACAACTTCTATAAGAAGTGTGTCATGTTGGATGCCTGTTGTTTCTGACATCCTTAACAAGTGTGTCATGTAGGTTGCCTGTTGTTTCTGACATCCTTAACAAGTGTGTCATGTAGGTTGCCTGTTGTTTCTGATATCCTCCTAAAGAAGTGTGTCATGTAGGTTGTCTGTTGTTTCTGATATCCTCCTAAAGAAGTGTGTCACGTAGATTGCCTGTTGTTTGTGATATCCTCCTAAAGAAGTGTGTCATGTAGGTTGTCTGTTGTTTCTGATATCCCCCTAAAGAAGTGTGTCATGTAGGTTGCCTGTTGTTTCTGATATCCTCTTAAAAAGTGTGTCATGTAGGTTGTCTGTTGTTTCTGATATCCTCCTAAAGAAGTGTGTCATGTAGGTTGCCTGTTGTTTCTGATATCCTCTTAAAAAGTGTGTCATGTAGGTTGTCTGTTGTTTCTGATATCCTCCTAAAGAAGTGTATCATGTAGGTTGCCTGTTGTTTCTGATATCCTCCTAAAGAAGTGTGTCATGTAGGTTGCCTGTTGTTTCTGATATCCTCCTAAAGATGTGTGTCATGTAGGTTGTCTGTTGTTTCTGACATCCTTAACAAGTGTGTCATGTAGGTTGCCTGTTGTTTCTGACATCCTTAACAAGTGTGTCATGTAGGTTGCCTGTTGTTTCTGATATCCTCCTAAAGAAGTGTGTCATGTAGGTTGCCTGTTGTTTCTGATATCCTCCTAAAGAAGTGTGTCATGTACGTTGCCTGTTGTTTCTGATATCCTCCTAAAGAAGTGTGTCATGTATGTTGTCTGTTGTTTCTGACATCCTCCTAAAGAAGTGTGTCATGTAGGTTGTCTGTTGTTTCTGACATCCTCCTAAAGAAGTGTGTCATGTAGGTTGCCTGTTGTTTTTGATATCCTCCTAAAGAAGTGTGTCATGTAGGTTGTCTGTTGTTTCTGACATCCTTAACAAGTGTGTCATGTAGGTTGCCTGTTGTTTCTGACATCCTTAACAAGTGTGTCATGTTAGATGCCTGTTGTTTCTGACATCCTTAACAAGTGTGTCATGTAGGTTGCCTGTTGTTTCTGACATCCTTAACAAGTGTGTCATGTAGGTTGCCTGTTGTTTCTGATATCCTCCTAAAGAAGTGTGTCATGTAGGTTGTCTGTTGTTTCTGATATCCTCCTAAAGAAGTGTGTCATGTAGGTTGTCTGTTGTTTCTTACATCCTTAACAAGTGTGTCATGTAGGTTGTCTGTTGTTTCTGACATCCTTAACAAGTGTGTCATGTTGGTTGCCTGTTGTTTCTGACATCCTTAACAAGTGTGTCATGTAGGTTGCCTGTTGTTTCTGATATCCTCCTAAAGAAGTGTGTCATGTAGGTTGTCTGTTGTTTCTGATATCCTCCTAAAGAAGTGTGTCATGTAGGTTGTCTGTTGTTTCTTACATCCTTAACAAGTGTGTCATGTAGGTTGTCTGTTGTTTCTTACATCCTTAACAAGTGTGTCATGTAGGTTGTCTGTTGTTTCTGACATCCTTAACAAGTGTGTCATGTTGGTTGCCTGTTGTTTCTGACATCCTTAACAAGTGTGTCATATAGGTTGTCTGTTGTTTCTGACATCCTTAACAAGTGTGTCATGTTGGATGCCTGTTGTTTCTGACATCATTGTGTCCTGTTGGATGCCTGTTGTTTCTGACATCCTTAACAAGTGTGTCATGTAGGTTGCCTGTTGTTTCTGACAACTTTCTAAAGAAGTGTGTCATGTTGGATGCCTGTTATTTCTGACAACTTCCTTAATGAGTGTGTCAAGTTTAAGGCCTGTTGTTTCTGATAGCTCCTGAACTAGCTATGATTGATCATCCTGTAGTGGTCCCCTTCCTGTGATACCACCAGGGCCAGTTTGAATGGAACTAACGTTGGCTTTGACCATTCAGCTTTGCCTTCCTTCCTTGCAAACCACAAGGGCCAGTAGGATTTTATGTTGGAATGGACGGTCCCTTCATCAAAGGCTGCTATGGCCAGTTGCAGATTAAGTTGACATGGACTGTCCTTTTCCTCTTAGACTAGTTCTTAGGCCAATTGAAATTAAAGTTGGTTTGGACTGACTTTTATTGGCCCACTTCATCTAAAAAACACCAGGGCTTGTAACTCAAGATTGAAAGGACCATCCTTGATAATATGAATCCTCTTCCAAAAATGTGTCAGGTAGTATGGCCTTCTATGTGTACAAAGATGAACACTGTTTCTGTTTGTTGTACCTCAAACTAAATTAAGCTATGCAAACTTATACATCTAGATAGATTCTATATTTTCATTCTTGACAACTTAACCCAATTGTTATCTATTAAAAGATCGAAAGACAGCTACAATTCTCATTATAATAAATGATGTTCAAAAGCAATGTTTTTACTTTATTCAGATTAATGAGTTTTTTGTCCCAACTGTGGAGTTTATGTTGTTTGTTTGAATATTGTTTAATGCCACTTTCAGCAACTTTTCAGCTATATCATGGCATCTAGTCTTAAATGGTGGAGGAAGCTGGAGTACCCGGAGAAAATCCCGACCTGCGATAGGAAGACTGGCAATCCTTGTCAATTAAGATTGGGAGTCGAGAACATCCTGCTCGCAGTGACACTCGAACCCGCAACCTCAGTGTTGACAAACTACGTGATCAATAGTAGACGAACTACCATTCGGCCGAGTTTGTGTTGTTATTTCCCCAGTGATTTACAGGGGCCAAGGCCCCTTTTTAAAACAAGATAGAAAAATCCCTGTCGAGCACAAGAAGGGAGGGTATGGTTTTAGATATGTCTGGAACCTTCAAAACAGGGAACAAACACTCTTTCACCTATTAGAATTACACATGTATATTTATGCGATTAAATGTAAATATTTCAATATTTTTTTGTAGTTTATCTTCTGGAGTACAGCCATACATGGTTTTCTAATTTACAAACTGATGACGCGTAAGAACAAGGATAAACCTCATTAACTGACAGTGAACTGAACTAGGACATGCAGGAGTTATGTTTGAGTGAATAAAAAAATAAACTTTATAAATTGTCACTAATGTGCTCTGTTGTTTATTTACTTGGCTAAACCTCAATGTGAGGTAATCAATCTTCTAGTATGATCTGTCCATCCATGATCTTATCTTTTAAAACCTAGGCTTTATTGGATCTGAAAATTAATGCAATGCTTTTTTAATGATCTCATTTAATAGAAAATTTTGACTGATACATTGTTGGTCATCAGTGTCCAGTATCCCAACTTAAAGCAATCCCCTTTTTGGGGCAGCAGTGTCTAACAGCTCTACCTTAACAAAGGATTTCTCTCATGTTGTTCAGCCGTGTCTAAAAGCCCAACCTAACCAAAGTATTCAGGTCAGGTCATAATATATCAAGCCTGGCAGTGGACTATAGTGGGTAATGTGTTTGGAGAGTGCCAAGCCCCTTGCATGATAAAGACCCCTTTTGTAGATTTTGAAAAAGAGTAGGCTGTTTGTAGCCACTACAATTTTCTAATGTCCCATCCCACCCCATTTTCCATTGAGTAATTGTTTGTTAACTTGTTCTCGTCCTTAATATAGCTAAAATACTGCTTGCTGGATGTCAAGCAAGCATCCAATCATTTGGCCAAAGGGTTTCCTCATTTGTTGGTCAGCATTGTCTAATAGCCCAACCTAACTATAGGATTCCCCTATTGTTGGACAGCAGTGTCTGGCCACCCTAACCAAAGGATTCCCCTTTTTAGCTCACCTGACCAAAAGGGTCATGTAAGCTATTGTTATCACTTTGCGTCCGTCGTCATTGGCGGTGTCTGTAAACTTTTTACATTTTAATCTTCTTCTCTGAAACCCCTTGGCCAATTGAATCCAAACTTGGTCAGAATGTTCGTTGGATGGATCTTTACAAAGTTTGTTTTTTATTCTGATTGGAAAACTAATATGACCGCCACCGTAGGACTTAGTTTAACATTGTGAAACCAGCCTCTTCTCTGAAACCGATTAACCAATGGAAACAAAACTTGCTATGAATATTTTTTGGATGATCCTCTTTAAAGTTTGTTTTTTATATCAATCGAAAAATGAAAATGGCCGCCACCGCATGACTTAGTGTAACACATTGGACCCTAAGGGAAACAGTTTATAAAGGTTTCTTCATCCGTGCCTAATAGCTCACTGTGACCAAATCGGGCCCCGATTGTTCGACTGCAGTGTCTAATAGCTTTTCCTTAACCAAGGCAGGTCCGTATTGGACAGATATGTCAAATAGCACAACTTGTATTATTTAGTAGGCCCCTGTTTTGACAGCAGTGTCCAATGTCTCTAACTGGACCAAAACAGGTCCTTATTGGTAAGGATTTTTCAATAGCGGCACAGTAACCATTCTTCCCCTATTGTTGCGTAGCTGTATCCAATAGCCCAACATAACGGAGGAATCCCCTATTGTTGGACAGAAGTGGCAAATAGATTCATCTGAACCAAAACCGTACCTATTTTTAGCTCACCTGACCCAAAGGGTCATGTGAGCTATTGTTATCACTTTGCGTCCGTCGGCGTCGTCGTCGTTGTCGTCGTCGTCGGCGGCGTCTGTAAACTTTTTACATTTTAATCTTCTTCTCTGAAACCACTTGGCCATAATGTTCATTGGATGGACCTTTACAAAGTTTGTGTTTTTTATTTTGATTGGTAAACCAATATGGCCGCCACCTCAAGACTTAGTTTAACATAGGACCCTATGGGAAAAAAGTTTAAAAGGGCTTCTTCTCTGAAACCGTTTAACCAATCAAAACAAAACTTACTAGCAATATTGTTTGGATGGTCCTCTATAAAGTTTGTGTTTTTGATGGGAATTGGAAATTCAAAATGGCCGCCACCGCAGGACTTAGTTTAACATAGAACCCTATGGGAAAAAGTTTTAAAAGGCTTCTTCTCTGAAACCGGTTAATCAATGGAAACAAAAACTTACTAGCAATATTGTTTAGATGGTCCTCTATAAAGTTTGTGTTTTTTATGGCAATTGGAAATTCAAAATGGCTGCCACCGCAGGACTTAATTTAACATAGGACCCTATGGGAAAAAGTTTGAAAGGCTTCTTTTCTGAAACCGGTCAACCAATGGAAACAAAACTTACTAGCAATATTGTTTGGATGGTCCTCTATAAAGTTAATGTTTTTTTATCCCAATCGGAAATTCAAAATGGCCGCTACCGCAGGACTTAGTTTAACATAGGACCCTATGGGAAAAAGTTTTTAAAGGCTTCTTCTCTGAAACCGGTTAATCAATTGAAACAAAAACTTACTAGCAATATTGTTTGGATGGTCCTTTATAAAGTTTATGTTTTTTATGGCAATTGGAAATTCAAAATGGCCACCACCGCCGCAGGACTTAGTTTAACATTGGACCCTATGGGCAAATAAAAAAAATCTTCTCTATACAACCGGTTAACCAATGAAACAAAGCTTTCTAGTAATATTGTTTGGATGGTCCTAATTAAAGTTTATTGAAAATTACAGGACTAACTTTAACATCAGGGAAATGCCATCTTCATTTCCTATAAAATCAGGTGAGCGATACAGGCTCTTAAGAGCCTCTGGTTGTAGAACGTGGTCGAATTGCCCCACCTTAACTACAGCCGGCCCTATTATTTGAGGGACCTCGGTGGCCGATTGGTCAAGGTCGTTCGTATATTATTGATCGCGTGGTCTGTCGACACTGTAGTTCCGGATTCGAGTCTCACTGCGGGCAAGATGTACTCGACTCAATCTTAATTCATAATGTTGCCAGTTTTGTTACAGAAAGTCGTAAGTTTTCTCCGAAAACTACGGATTCCTCCCCAATAAAACCTGGACGCCATGGTGTAGATGAAAACGTGCTGAAAGTGGCATATAACATCAGCATCCGAAAACTACGGATTCCTCCCCAATAAAACCTGGACGCCATGGTGTAGATGAAAACGTGCTGAAAGTGGCATATAACATCAGCATCCGAAAACTACGGATTCCTCCCCAATAAAACCTGGACGCCATGGTGTAGATGAAAACGTGCTGAAAGTGGCATATAACATCAGCATCCGAAAACTACGGCTTCCTCCCCAATAAAACCTGGACGCCATGGTGTAGATGAAAACGTGCTGAAAGTGGCATATATCATCAGCATCCGAAAACTACGGATTCCTCCCCAATAAAACCTGGACGCCATGGTGTAGATGAAAACGTGCTGAAAGTGGCATATAACATCTGCATCCGAAAACTACGGATTCCTCCCCAATAAAACCTGGACGCCATGGTGTAGATGAAAACGTGCTGAAAGTGGCATATAACATCAGCAAACAAACCTTCATTTTGTTGGAGAGCCATGTCCAAAAAATAGCCCGACGTGTCCAAAGTTGGTCCCAATTATTGGACAGCAAGTAAGTATTGCTGGACAGTTGTTTCCAATAGCCCAAAGTTGTTCCCTGTTGTTGAACAGCACTGTCAAATCGCTTTAACATAACCAAAACAGGTCAAAGTATTCCCTTATTTTTTGACAGCAGTTTCCAATAGACCAACTTCAACAAAGGATTCCCTAATTGTTTGACAGCAGTGCCTTGTAGCTCTACCTAAACCAAAGCAGGTCCGTATTGTTGGACAGTTGTTTCCAATATTCCAACGTCCAAAGTTGTACCCTGTTGTTGGACAGCATTGTCAGATTGCTTTGACCAAAACAGGTCCCAATTGGAAAGTAGTTTTCAATAGCTGTGCCGTAATCAATGTATTCCCCTATTGACAGCAGTTTCCAATAGACCAACTCAACCAAAGGATTCCCTAATTTTTGACAGCAGTGCCTTATAGCTATACCTAAACCAACACAGGTCCGTATTGTTGGACTGTCGTGTTCAATAGCCTACTTAGCCAAAAACTTATCTTAGTGTTTTAAAACCGTGTCTAACAGTCCAATTAACCAAAGTATTCCCTTATTGTTGGACAGCATAGCTCCACGTTAACCATAGCAGAAACCTATTGTTTGGCATAAATAGTTCAACTTGTCCAAAGCAGGCCCCAACATTTTGACAGTTTTGTCCATTAGCCAACTTGACCAACTTAAAAAAGCCGGGTCGCAATTGTTCCAAAGCAGGCCCCTTTTCTTAGATAGCATCCGTCAGTCGCTTCCTTCAGTTTGTAAAATACGAGTCATGCCATGCAAAATACCGAACACCGATGAAACTGTAAAAAAAAACCAATCCACAAAATCATGTCCGAGAAACCGGAAAACTCCATAACCAACAACCAAAAATAGAGTAACTACAGCAATGGTTCCGACTTGTTACATGCATTTCAAAAGAAATGTAGGTTAAACCAATGTGAGTTGGTTAGTTGATTAAAATAGATGGATATCATATACTACTAGTCACTATTAAGTGTATCCAACAATCATCTTAGCACAATCACTGTACACCGAAATAAAAAAATGGGACAACTAGCATATGAGCGTCTTTCGTTAAAATGGTGTGTTATGTCATCCAAAATCCTGCGCGTACAAACATCTTTCTGTCAGATGGCAAGTCCTGTCATGCAAAGTAAAGGGCATATATTAATCTGTCGGTAAAATGCTAGTCATGCCATTCTAAGTCCAGCGTATACAAGCGCTTTTCATTTAAATGTGGCTCATGTCATTCAAGCGATTTTCAGTAAAATGCGAGTCGTGCCATTCAAAATCGGGTGTATACAAGCGTTTTTCAATAAAATTCGGGTCATGTCAAATGCTTCAGATTGTGATGTTTACAACTTAAGGTGGAATGCAAAAACATAACGGTTTGTAATATTGAATGTAAATTAAATCAGAAAAACCTAACAGGGTGGTTTTCATGCCATGGAAAACAACAGTGAAACAGGAGGTAAATATTCATGATATGTTTATTCTTGATTACAAATATATGGGTCCTAATATGTATTTACTTGACAATTTTGATCAATTTTTAACTTCCCGTTTATTGATAGCAACATTCCAGCAGCTACAGCATCTGGTGCGCACATATCACAACTTATACCTTATAATAGACCATGCGATCGGTATCTGATTTTCTTGACCGCTCACTGCTGTTGACTACTACTTAAGGTACTCAAACAAGGGTGTGTTGTACCTAGGTTGATGTTATCCCACGGCCGTCGCATGACTTAATAGATCATAATAGGAAATCCATCTGACATTTTCACTGTAATAGGTAGTCTTCCCTATTATTTTGATTATATTTTTTCCTATACATATCTTTACGGGCGGGCGTAGCTAGACTAGTTCCAATGTGGAATCACAAAATAACCCCAGAAAGTGCCAATCGTTACATTTTGGACAGTTCTAATTTAGGTCTTTTTTAGTACTTGAAATGGTCAGTTTATTGTTTGCAGGAATGAATGCATTTTTTTTCTTGGGGGAGGGGGGTGGAGGGAAAAATCATGTGGATTCAGTCGCGTATTCGCATATAGGCAGCTATGTCCCTGCCTTCAAAGTCAATGTGTTAGTATTAATACACTCAATAGGACAAATCACATTTTAGAACATACTTTAAACAAAATAGTCCTGTTCAGCACGGTGTGTATTGAAAACTCCCCAATATATATTTTAATAAACATTTTTCTGGGAGGTGAATATACTGGGACAATTATGAGTTTTAAATTGCTCAATTTAATGGTGTTTGGGATATTGTATGGCACATTTACTACATGACCAATAAACCAAGATTTTCTTAAATCAAAGTTCTCAAGGTTAACGAGTTATACATATTCAAAAATGAACAAAATTGGTTCACTTAAAACTCAACGAATGCGCACCATTGCTTTGGAAACCTTTAAGATCATAAATAAGAAAAGTCCATTAATTATACAAGATTTAGTTAAAATAAAAAACAATTCATATAATTTCAGATATATAAATACAGCTGAGGTAATAAGACGAAGAACTACTACTTATGGTAAAAAATCTTTTAAGTATGAGGCAGCACAAATTTGGAACTCACTAGATGTCAGGGATATGGCATCATTTGCAGTTTAAAAGCTATTTAGGTAATTGGTGCGGGGACCAGAAAAGCTAATGCAGTGCATGTCACATACCTATGCTGCCTCATAGCTGAAACTTCAAAATTTTATGCTGCATATAGCTGAGTCTTGCTTAATTTAATTGCTGTCCTCTAAAACTTTTTTTTTCAACTTAATTTGTTATGCTTCTGTAGTTTGCTTCATGCAAATGCATGTCTACGCTTTAATTTGAGACTTATCGATGTGTGCTGAATATCTTAGTACAGTATAATCCTTAGTGCCATTTGCACAACTACTTTATATAACTTATAACTTATGAATTAAACTGAAAAGCTCCCACTAAGCTACATATAATTATCGCCTGCTTATGCTGTTATGCTTTATAACATATAAATGTATGCTTTATCTGTTTTATATATGTGCTGCTTATCTTAGTACTGCTTTCATTTTTAGTGCTGTTTGAAACCACTATATTTTATTAAAGTAAAATGTGCTTTGTTTTAAATGTAATGTAATGAAATGTGCATGCATGTTCTCCTTTTATTGTGTGTGTGTATATATATTTAATTATATGTCAGTCGGTTGTAAGAGCTCCTTAGAGCTCATGTTTGTCTTGTTGTCTTTATATATATGTACCGACTATAAATAAAATTTACTTACTTACTTACTTAGTAGAAAATCTTAAAGAATTGAATTAGTGTTTTATCCCCTTTACTTTTAACTATATCATCGTTAAGGCACAGAATATTAAGCATAAATTTAAAACATAAAAGTTTAATTTAAAGGAAATTACAACAAATGGAAAACACAAGCTCTGTAGAGCTTTTAGCCGACTATATATTAACATTTGGTACAGGGTTATGAGTTGCACAAATTACCACGCACCAACGACATGAACGAAGAAAACAATATCGCGTTACATTCCCCAAGCAATAATCGTCCCTTATATTTTAATTAAATAGTATAGTTATAAAAGGCTGGCCCCTCATGGACAGTCCACTGAATTTAGTAAGTATGGGAAAATTTAGCTTTCGTTGAAAACATTTTATTCTCAACATAGGATAGGTTGTTCGAGACAATTTCGACGTGTGGCGAGCCCGCACTCGTAGTCTTACAGATACTGTGTCCACAGGAACCTGTACAAATCGATTTCGCTTTCGATTGATACTGGGTCAAGTTTGTTATAGTGTGCTAGGCTCAAACACTATAACAAAATCGACCCAGTTAGCCAGTATCATTCGAAAGCTCAAGTTACTCTTTGTACACTATTTCTTTTGCTGTGTTGTTGTTGTTGTTGTTGTAGATTCCTCCACTGTCTGGAGAACTGCAGGCACAGATTAAAACACCCTAGCTCTCTGCATAAAATTAGGTAAACTAAAAAAGGACTAGATAAAGTGCCTCTATTCCCTGGTGAGAAACAATTAATTGTCCATTCATGATAAAATGTAACGTGTAACCAAGCCGAAACTGGGCTATGGTATGTAACCCTTGGTACAAATCTGCTGTAAGTCAGATTGATCTGTGGAATCCTGTTTGATATGCGATCCCAAACAACACTTCCGCTTTTCAACAATTTAAAATCAACAACTTATAAACGCTACTGTTAAATAGCACAAGACTTGAGCTTCAACAGCAGCCTTGCTTCTAACCACTTTTAAAATCGACAAAATCTCTTAAACAACCCTAGTCAAATAGCACCTTGGTAAATGACACACAGCCAAATAGCACCTTTGCCTTCTAAGCACTTCAAAACCAACAAAACCTCTTTAACAATCTTATTCGAATAACCTTGCTAAAAGACACAGTCAAATAACACTGGTACTCAAACGTCACCTAAGCACTATCGCCTATTGCACTTAAGCACTGAGAGCTATTCAGAATTACTTGTTTAGGCTGTACAGTTTCAACACTGTAATTCTAAATCAGTCGATCCCCAAAGATCGGTGGTCAAGAACAGAATGACACAAAATACAGGGTATCACGGCTTTTTATACCGAAATTCTATGACGTCAGCAGGTAGAGTCTAAGCGTATAACAAACAGTAATGTAATTCAAGGGGTGGTCAACATGCAGGATGGTTCTATTCAACTGGAACAGTTTATTTCTTCAATATATGTAATTGCAGGGGTGTGTATTACATTATCGATTTTCTAAACGTGTCAATTCTATTAATAGATTGTAAACAGATGCGCTAAAAATATATCAAATTAAACATGTTAAACGAATCCTATGGATGTAATTTTTAACATAAGGAGTACTTTCATTGACTAAATGGTAGTATAAGCTATTCTCCGTTACAAAAACAAGTTATTGTCTATATATGTATGTATTAAGCAGGTTGGTAAGAAGCCTTGAGTATATCTAGAGAAGGTTAGAACGAGAAGTATGTAAAGCATAACACTGACCTATACTGATGAGTTCTATATTTCTACCTCCGCTAGACTGTAGACTGTAGTGTATCAAAGTTGCAACGGTGGCAGAGAGCTCTTGCATGACTGTCTTTAATCATGTTAATTGTACTTCGACTTAAAATAAAGTTTATTGTATTTTCTTGACCAATATTAGCAACATACATCATAATACTAATTGTGTCCTGTCAATTATCAAACAGCACTGTGTCAAACACCAACATTGGGATTTATTAGAAACAATTTATTAGTCCCATACCATGAAGCGTAGGAGGGAGATTGTTTTGCTCTTATACTGCCAGTACATGTATGTCCATCCACAGCCCTTATACTGGCAGTACATGTATGTCCATCCACAGCCCTTATACTGGCAGTACATGTATGTCCATCCACAGCCCTTATACTGGCAGTACATGTATGTCCATCAACAGCCCTTATACTGGCAGTACATGTAGGAGGGAGATCGATTGTTTTGCTCTTATACTGGCAGTACATGTATGTCCATCCACAGCCCTTATACTGGCAGTACATGTAGGTCCATCCACAGCCCTTATACTGGCAGTACATGTAGGAGGGAGATTGTTTTGCTCTTATACTGGCAGTACATGTATGTCCATCCACAGCCCTTATACTGGCAGTACATGTATGTCCATCCACAGCCCTTATACTGGCAGTACATGTATGTCCATCCACAGCCCTTATACTGGCAGTACATGTATGTCCATGCATCCACAGCCCTTATACTGGCAGTACATGTATGTCCATCAACAGCCCTTATACTGGCAGTACATGTAGGAGGGAGATTGTTTTGCTCTTATACTGGCAGTACATGTATGTCCATCCACAGCCCTTATTCTGGCAGTACATGTATGTCCATCCACAGCCCTTATACTGGCAGTACATGTAGGTCCATCCACAGCCCTTGTACTGGCAGTACATGTAGGTCCATCCACAGCCCTTATTCTGGCAGTACATGTAGGAGGGAGATTGTTTTGCTCTTATACTGGCAGTACATGTATGTCCATCCACAGCCCTTATTCTGGCAGTACATGTATGTCCATCCACAGCCCTTATTCTGGCAGTACATGTATGTCCATCCACAGCCCTTATACTGGCAGTACATGTAGGTCCATCCACAGCCCTTATACTGGCAGTACATGTATGTCCATCCACAGCCCTTATTCTGGCAGTACATGTAGGAGGGAGATTGTTTTGCTCTTACACTGGCAGTACATGTATGTCCATCCACAGCCCTTATTCTGGCAGTACATGTATGTCCATCCACAGCCCTTATACTAGCAGTACATGTATGTCCATCCACAGCCCTTATACTGGCAGTACATGTAGGTCCATCCACAGCCCTTATTCTGGCAGTACATGTATGTCCATCCACAGCCCTTATACTTTATACCTTATACTGACGAGAACTATATTTTCCACACTAGTCAAGCGGTTGAAATATTATGTCAAACTTAGAGAAACTCTGTTTTTCAATTAACGATTTGATTATCATTAACAGCAGAATTTTAGAATATATCAAGCTATTACACTTTTATATGTTGTTGGTTTTTTTGTTTGGTCATTATTTTGTTCTCCAAAAGTTTAACTATATTTTACAATTTAAAAAGGCACATAGAATTAACAATAAATTATAATTACTATAGGATTAAACGCTTATTTTCGGTAATTCATCGATGTATGAACGAGGTCGACTCACTCACAAACAAATAAACGGCCGAAGGCCGTTTATGATAAGTTTGTGAGTGAGTCGACCTCGTTCATACATCGATGAATTACTGAAAATAAGCGTTTAATCCTTATAATTCTTCCAAAATTGTTTTTATATATTTAACATTCTTGTCCCAAAATAAAATTGTATTATAAGTGTGTGACGCGTAGGAATATATACAACGAACTGAAGACGAAGACGTGGTCGGTTTGAAGTGAATAACTGGCATTGACAACAGATACAATTTACGATTTGCCGAGAAGATTATTAATAAAAACAAAAGAAGACTCAACAAAAAACAATATTCCGTATACTAATGTTCGTCATTGTACCCGCGGTTTATATTAACGTCATATGTGACGTCATATCTGTTCAAACGGAACGGAAACCTAGCTAGACGTTCTTTCTTAAATACGAAGAGGAAAAACAATAGTTGTCGTTTGTTCAATGGATTTATCAGTGAAAATTGCTAGAGCTGTGCAGAGACATGGAGTTGGTAACAAATTCGTGCATTTTGCTATTTCGTTGATTTGTTGTGACCGAACAAAGGTAATTTTACCGTTACGGCTATTGTGTGTATTTGAAATGATTCATAATAGTCGAATTTCATATTAAATTGATGTAAGCGGTATTTTTCAAGATCGTATGCGTCTAATCACGTGATACCCGACATAGATACTGCTTGACTACATATAAACAATGAACGCCGATTGAAGTTTCAGAGCGGTTTAATTGAAAAATGGTGAAACGTTGTGCTTGGGGAACTTGTAACAGCGATGATAGGTACAAGGAGAAACCTCATATGGAAAATGTGACGTTTTGGCCGATTCCCAAACCAAAAGCTAGACTTGCCGAAACAAGGGAATGGGTGAAGGCCTGTGGTAGAAAAGACTTCACGATAGATAATGTTGACAAGCATGCATATGTATGCAGTAAGCATTTTGTTGAGGGTAAACCTACAGAAGACTTTCCCTACCCAATGTCAGCTACTGATCCATTCAAGGCCGCTAAAAAGGGGAGAAAGCCCTTATCAAGACAGCTTTTTCCAACAGTTGCGTCAAATCGGGGAAAGAAGAAGACGTCCAAAACACAAGAAAATCCTGATCTTGATATTCCAAAGCCAGTTATCTTCACGGAAATTTCTACAGACGAGAACAACAATGTTGAGCAAACTGCATTTTACCCTGAAGAATCATATCTAGTGCCAGAAAGTAAGTATATATATATCCATATAGCATGAAATGTTGGTAATTTGCAAAGTACAAAAAAATGAAATTAAGCATCCTGGTCCACTCTAACTTCAGATAAGTAAAATCAAAAAGGGGCGAATCTGCAATTTTTTGTAAAGGAGGGGGTTAGAAATTAAATTAGCACATGTTATGCACAATTTAAAACATGATTTTCAGTACTAATATGTCTTTTTCAGATTGTTTTGTGGACCATGAATATGCAAAACCAATCTCCATTTCACCTATTCTGACATCAACTGTAGCATGCCAGACAAACCTATGTTTTGATGACATTGGAAAATATGATGATTCAGAACTCAAAGATGTTGGGGAGTTGAAAAGGAGGCTAATTATGGAAGATGTTTTAAAGAGTGATAAATCCTGCAAATTTTATACAGGTATATCTTTGAATTGCATTTCAAAATTTAAAATTTTTAATGCATTGTAATTGTTAAGGTTTTTTTATGGCACCCAAGCAGTTAAAAACATGCAGTTACCTTAAATAAGTTTTTAAAAATGTAACCTAATACTAAGAATTATTATTAAATAAATATGTTTTCCAGGGTCAACAAACAGGTACTCGGTCCTCATGGTTTGAAATAAGCAATCACCAGGCAATGGCCATAAGCTCCTAAAATTTTTTGTGGGTTACTAGAATTTTTACTATTAAAACCCTCAACTGTACTGACTATTCCATATTAATATGCATATTTGTTGATAATTATTTTATTATTTTACATAATTATGTATGATTTTAGGAGTATCAATTGCTGTATTGTTGTGGTTGCTGAATTTTCTGAAAGACAAGGCTGTAAACATGACATATTGGAATGGTTCAGAAACAAATGAGAAAGAAACAGGAGAGGTATTGATTAAGTTGTAAAATAAATTACATGTTAAGCCTTAACTTAAGGTCAACGGGCTTAAAAAAATATATCAGATATAAATGCAAAAAAAGAAGTCAGATACAAAATTAAACAGTCTGTTCCTTACATACAGTATTACACAAATTCCAAATAATTTTTGTTACACCTCTTTGTTTTTCCACAGATTCATCAGGGACGTTCCAACAAAACACATATTTTACAAGTTAATGATTAAACAAGTATAAACATGCATTTTATGACTTTAAAACTATAGAATATTTTAAATTATTATCATGCTGATATTGTTTTTGCAGACAAAGCCAGGCCCAAGACGTTCATTGTCACTTAAAGAAGAGCTTATTATTACGTTACTGAGATTGAGGAGAGGTTTTGACACAAAGTCACTTGGAAATATGTTTGGAATATCAGAAAGTAGTGTCAGCAGGATATTTAACACTTGGGTATCTCTAATGAGTCATGATCTGTCTTTCCTCATTAGATGGCCATCAAAAGATCAAGTTCTAAGAAGTCTTCCTAAATGTTTTAAGTATTTCAAAAAAACCCGATGCATTATTGACTGTACAGAATTCTTTATCCAAAGGCCAAGTCTACCATCGTCTCAGAGAATTACTTACTCACTTTACAAACACCACAACACATTTAAATCCCTGTTAGGAATCACTCCAACTGGAACATTTTCTTTTGTTTCTGATTTATTTTCTGGTTCTATATCCGACAAACAAATAGTTGAAGATTCTGGTTTTCTTAATAAAGTAGAATTTGGAGATGATATTATGGCAGACAGGGGATTTCTTATCAGAGGAGACTTGGCATTAAAGGGTGCAACTTTAAACATTCCACCATTTTCCATGGGAAAACAGCTCAGTGCTAATGCAACAACTAAGACTCGCAGAATTGCACGTGCAAGGATACATGTTGAGAGGGCAATTGGAAGATTAAAAAATTTTTGTATTTTACAGGGTGTAATTCCTTTACGGACTGAACCAATTTTTAACGAGGTTGTTAAAGTGTGTGCAATGTTATGCAACTTGGACAATAAACTTGTAAAGTAATACCTGTATGTTTATACATGTTGGTTCAATGACTAGAACTATATATTTCAAAATATGTTGAAGTCATTTATGAAAATACTTCTAATAATGAATTTTTATTTACTTTTAGCATGACATGTAGTTGCTGAGAAATTCATTTTTTTTCAGCTGAGTTGGATGTGTACATGTATCAACAACTTAAAGTCAACTATTAACTAAGGCTCAAGCTAAAAAAAGACTAAGATTATTTGTTTAATAAGACACATGTTAATAAAAGTAACTTTAAGTATGGTTTATTATCTGACTTCATTATATATTTTCAAAAATAGTTTTTACCAAATGATTCCTAAAAAACATTTTCAGTTTGTGAATCATATTGTCAAAGAAAGAAATATCAAAATTAACTGTGACAACTGCTATCCCTTTACAGGTATAAATGATTAAATCGCATTCATCAACGCCATAAAGTCCCATCTGTCCTTGAACTTGATGATAGTAGTCAGATGTAGGCAATAAAACCAATTTATTGTTTTCAAGACTACATCCTTTAAGTAGAGCAACATCTTTTGGGTGATCATTTCTGTGGGTATACGGACATTTAACTTCCAAAACTTTCGATTGATGGCACTTGCAAGAGAACATGCCATCAACAGAGCATCCTATATAAGACATATGTTTAGCCACTACGGCACTAGCAAACCATGTTTTTCAATTTTTGCACATTTATGTAGCTTCCTCGTCACTCTCCAATAGAGATTCATTGCAGCGTTTTCTTTTTTCTGTCCCCACAATACTGCTGGTGCTGAAATTTCTCCGTATTGGTACATCAGAGTTTTCAAAAGAGAAGGACAGGCCTTTTCATTTTCCACAGCCTTACATACTGCCCTAAAGTTTGATGCTGTCAACATGCCTTTCCGTAGCTCAAGCCACAAACTATTGCTGCTCTGGCCAATTGTACTGTTTTTAATCAAATTAACCCTATCTTGGTCTAATTTCAAATCATTAATAAAGCTGTCATAATCTTCATCTGACAACAGTTTACTAGATGAGTCATAAAACCTTTCAGCCTTCTTCATCACGGACAATTTCACACACTCAAAATAAACTTCTTTTTCTTGTACGACTTCCTCATAATTCTCATTCATGGTTTCTAGCACATCCAATATCTGTAAATTTGGGGAAATCTGAAAAGGAAAATTACTAATAAATATTTATTGTTGTTGTTTGATTTGTAGTTGAGTTAATTTATATAGAGGTCAGGTGTGTGTGTTGGTGTTATAAAACACATGTTGCCCGCGTCTTTAAATATTCTGTTAACAGGAAGTAGATGAGGTACATTAATAAAACTGCTTTATACAATATAGTACTACAGGACAAAGCTACATGCCAAATATCTCCTATTTGTCGCTTTGCAACGAGTTTGGGCAATTTGTTGCAATTTATTCACAAATTCTTTATTCAATCAATGACATAGAGGGGGTTGGTTGCAGTTATTTATTTTTTTACCTTCCTCAAATCAGATGTTATACTTGAAATGTCCTCATCATCATAACATTTCCGCTGATCCATGGGTCTTGGGTCAAAATTCTCCAGATTTCCTTCATCTCTACCTGATGACAAAGATGGATTTCTACAAAATATGAACACTCAGTATAACTATAAGATGTTTAATTCAAAAGTAGAAGTTCAGTGTATGATTCATAAATATACCAGCATATGACATTTCATAACATAAGATGAATTGATAATTAAAAAAAAATAAATGGAAGAAAATTATTCAGTCTCTACAATTTGAAATTAAGAGTGTTAAACTAAATCCAGGCTATGCCTGCAATATGATGTATTTTCTGACCTTGAAAAAATATGCCTGGAGATTGATGCACATTTAGACATAAATCTATGCATACATGTAAATGTGTGTATAAAATACATACATATATACACAATTTTAGTTTAATACAAAAGGGCAAATATGTAAAACATTTATGTAATAAACTGCTTGAGATTCATGCACATTTATATGTGTGTATAAAATACATACATATATAAATAATTTCAGTTTAATAAAAAAGGGCAAATATGTAAAACATTTATGTAATAAACTGCTGGTTTCTTATCATTTCTTAGATGGTACTTTTTGTATTTTTTTCCTGTTTAGCTTTTTTTCATTTTATATGCTTACTGTGCCTTTGTTATCTTCAACCTCTTCACAGATACTGGGTGATCATGCTGTCTTGGACGTTTCTTCCACATGTTGTCACCATCTGTCACAGACTTGACTTCATATGCCTCAAGTTCGTACAAGGTAGCCCCAATATGTCTGCAAGCCCCATCAGCACTGAAATGATAATTGACATTATTTATAAATTAATACAATCAATAATGGTTAATTGGGGGATGTTCATTTTATAGTGTATACAAATATGTAATTTCCTGCGGAATCCCACTAGTAAAAGTCATGAGGGCTCCTCATTAATATCAGTTTAATTGTGTTTGTTCATGCTGATTCAAGTATGTACATGTATGTTATATTATCATGATCGAAGCTTATGATTAGATTTGGTACTCATTTAGACTCAATATCCAAATGCAATTTGGACTCTATCTTTCTGTCTTATATTTCTATCTTTTTTTCAGTTGGTATATATTACTTATTTACTTTTTTAATATTGTTATCAGTTCATAACTTTTTCTAACTGCCCATGCCGTAGCAGTAAAGTGAAGACGGCGCTTCGTAACCTGTATAGATGTAGATGAATATCATTCTACAGATTTTGATTGCCCTACTAGATATTAATTGTTTTTGTTGTTGTTGTCTTTCCAATTAACATGTACACTTTGAACATTGGCTGATAATAATTTAGCATGGTTTACATGTAGCTACTTAGTACATACCCTCCTATACAGGTGCAGTAAGCCATCTTTACTTCTGAAGTCTGCTTGTCCACTATCACCCAGGCATCATAAAAAGGCTTATTCAGATAGGTCTTGTCTTTCTGTGTGGGTTTGATGGCAGACTTAAAAACACAAATGTTCTTCTCAGGGACTTCTGTGTACATCAGGTTTTCAACATATCCATCAAAGAATAGTCTGTAATCTTCACAGGACTTGTAGGCTTTCAACTTCTTACGGTCGTAATTCGCTGTCTGGTAAACAAGGTAGTTAAAAAGATCAAAAAGACTGAAGCTTGGCATACACGACAGATCAGATGAAAATCCTTCTAGCTCGAATGGGTTATCAATGCCGAAAACGGATCGAGAACGTTCCATGGGGTCAGTTTTCTCACCGGTCATGTCAGGGTTTATGGGCAGGTTGATACGATCGACGGCCTCACAAAGTGCAACCAACTTCTCTTTATTGATCTTGGTGATGCTCACTCCTCTCTCTTTAAGATAAGCTTGTAAATCAGGAACTTTGAAATCGGAAAAACAAATACCAGCCATGTTGTCAAAGACGCTATGTGTCGGGTGTCACGTGACGCGTCACTTGTAAAATCCGGAACCAAAACGGATATGTAACGGAATATGAAAAAGGTCTATTGAAATTACAAGAAACGCAATTTCAAAGTATCGTTTATACATGCCTTCACACTCGCATTTCATCCACATTCGAATTCTGCTATTTCGTCATTCAGCAATGTGTACAATGAATCCAAAACGAAGTGTACTGTTAAAATATTTTCTTGTATGTATTTGTCTATAAAACAAATGTTTGCAGCTGGTTCAATTAAATAGCTTTCTGTTTAAGCAATACATCGCTCAAGATATTTGAATCGCCAAAATTCGAGTGTACTGGCTTAATTTATTGTCTGAAGCATACACGACACATGGCCGCCATATTTGTTTACTTTTAGCAAAAAAAAGTAGTTCCCCAAAAGTCGTTCATGAAAGTATGAACGGATCTGGGAAGTACTGGTTTATGGCCTTTTGACCAATCAAAAATGACTGTAAACGTAAACGAATCTAAGATAAGAATTATCTATTAATAAACATTTGTGACAGATTTGTTATTTAGAACACCTTTAAAGTCATGAAATTTAACCCATGTGTTGTCCTGATAGGGCTTGTGTCATAAACTTAAAGTTTATTCCTAAAAACTTGCATTTTGACAACCTTTATGACTTCTTAAGGATCTTTTTCATTTAATTTCATAGAAACCATTTATAAATGTTAATCCCAAATTTAAAGTTCATTACCACATGCACGTGAACCACATGTTGTACTCATTGACAAGACAAATTAAGCACATGCAGTAAATTCCTCTCTTTCTGAAGACTGTAGTCGGAAAGTCAAATAATTGAAACAGTTTCCAAGCTTTTTAAAACATTTACTTCTAAATTTAAAAGTAACATAAATTTCATATAAAATAATTGGGCCATAACAATGCCACACGACGCCCTGTCTATATGGACATGCGCCGTCGTATAGGACAATAAAGTTCTGCTTAAAATTTCAACATCTTTAAATGAAAAGGGAAGAAAGAAGATAAAAATTAAACTGATAAAAACTTTATAAATTAAAAGCTGAATGTGTCTATAGAGTACCAAACAAGTTGCACACGCTTAGTATCATTAAGTTTTGTATTGGAAATAGGGATTTTTGTAGAATGGGTATAGCCATTTTTATCATGGTTTATATGGCGATCAATGGTTAATTTCATTGGTCAAAATGGAAATTTTTAAATGGATTTGGAAGAAACTTCTCCAGAAATTAAACTGATTTAATTGTAATATTCAGAAAGTTAATTTATCGCAGAAACCCAGACAAGTTGCACACAATCTTTTAGAAAAACCATTAACATTTTGTAAAAGTCCCGTTGAAATTCTATAGGCGATCGAAAAACAACATGGCTACATGATTATGTCATTAAAATCACATGATGTCCTCAATAGTTGGATATGGTATGTCCATCCACAGCCCTTATTCTGGCAGTACATGTATGTCCATCCACAGCCCTTATTCTGGCAGTACATGAATGTCCATCCACAGCCTTTATACTGGCAGTCCATGTATGTCCATCCACAGCCCTTATACTGGCAGTACATGTAGGTCCATCCACAGCCCTTATACTGGCAGTACATGTATGTCCATCCACAGCCCTTATACTGGCAGTACATGTAGGTCCATCCACAGCCCTTATACTGGCAGTACATGTATGTCCATCCACAGCCCTTATTCTGGCAGTACATGTATGTCCATCCACAGCCCTTATACTGGCAGTACATGTATGTCCATCCACAGCCCTTATTCTGACAGTACATGTATGTCCATCCACAGCCCTTATACTGGCAGTACATGTATGTCCATCCACAGCCCTTATTCTGACAGTACATGTATGTCCATCCACAGCCCTTATACTGGCAGTACATGTATGTCCATCCACAGCCCTTATACTGGCAGTACATGTATGTCCATCCACAGCCCTTACTGGCAGTACATGTATGTCCATCCACAGCCCTTTATTCTGGCAGTACATGTATGTCCATCCACAGCCCTTATTCTGGCAGTACATGTATGTCCATCCACAGCCCTTTATTCTGGCAGTACATGTATGTCCATCCACAGCCCTTTATTCTGGCAGTACATGTATGTCCATCCACAGCCCTTATTCTGGCAGTACATGTAGGTCCATCCACAGCCCTTATTAATTTTTTGTTTTTAAGTTTTTTTTTTTTTTATTTGTTTTTCAGCAGTCAGGATTTAACAATTCCCTGTACAATACCACCTGACTAGGGTTTTCAGGGATTATAAATAAGTCTTTAGAATCTGACTAATTAATTTTGGTATATAATACATTTTGACTAAATACATAAAGAGCATTAAAAAATTAAAAGAGAAGTTGATCACACTCTCTCACACTCTCATGCAACCTCATACAATCAACACCTATTTATAATCTAAAGTGTAGCTTGGGTTACAATAACATAAAACTATATTAACATGTACATGTATATCAAACTTGACAATCAATTTGAAATCATTAGAAAATAAGATGTAAGGGAGCCCAGAATTTTTTATATTTGGACAGTGTGTTATTTTTCTCTTCAATATGAAGTTCAATCTGTTTATATTGTTGTATTTTACACTGCAGTTCAATAATATTTGGTAATGCTTCATTTAGTTTGCATAAATTTGTAAATGTATCTTTTAGTAATAATTATAAGTAAATTTAATAGGGGTGTGCCATTAACAAAACCAAGAAATAAGGCTTCTTTGTCAAAAGCTACATTGCAAAAGTATGATCTAAGTTTACTAATAACTGATTCCCAAAACTGATTAGTTATAGTACATTCATAAAATAAGTGTTCAATTGTTTCTTCATTATTTTTACAAAAGCAGCGCAGTTGTGAGTCTTTCAGTTTTATTTTGTACAAAAAAATGTTTGTTGGGATGATTCTATGTAAAAATTTATACTGAAAATTATATAAAATGCATTCTTACATGACTTTTTTATAGTTACAAAATATTTTGACCAGTTTGTTGTTTCTATTTGTAAAGTTTCTTCCCACTTCAAAAACCTTTGCACTGGCATTTGCACAATCTGATTAATAAGCTCATCATAAATAAATTTTGGCTTTTTATCATTAACAATTTTGTTTATAAATTTAACTCCATCAATCGAATTTAAACTCTCTGCTTTACAGTTTTTTTTAACGAAATTTTTAATATCTTTCAGGATGTTGGCAATAAGATTGTAATATTTTAAGAAGTTACTGGTCCGTAGCTTCTGTTTCAATTCAGCAAAAGTACTAAAATCTTTACTATGCTGGTTAAAAATATCTTTCAAAAATTGCACTCCTTTTGATTTCCAAGTGATATATAAAGGAAATTCTGACAATGGTGAAAAATTTTAAAATATCTAATGATAGAATATCCTCAATTGTTGTTTTTGTATAGGGTTTTGCTATATGTAGACAACAAAAAATATCTTTCCAAAATAAGTTATTTAATTCTAGAGAAATCTCTTTTAATTTGTCTTTTTGCAAATAAAGAGACCTTTCTCCACCAAATCTTTTTAGATTTAACAAACACACCTTTTGCCAGCTTCCGTCTAGTTTGGACAGGAGTCTTCTTATCAACTATATGTATCATTCGTAAATCCCCTTGAGATGTGTCTCCAACTAAAGTGTTGTGCTTTATCTTATCCAGTTTTCCATCCCAAATGAAGTTAAAGAACAAATGATTGAGCTCATTCATCCTTTTATCTGAGAGGCTGGGTAATGATGTTATTAAATGGATTAATTTGGGGAGTGCTAATGACTTTATAACTGTAATTTTGCCAAGTAAGGTGAGTTTTCTATGTTGCCAACTTTTCAATATTCCTGTAACCTCTTTTATCTTTTTCTGAGAAATTAAGTTCTGTCATAGTATCTAAATTTAAGGAGAAATCAATTCCCAACAGTTTAAAATTGGAATGTGTCCAGTGAAGTTATTTGTCTGGGCAGAGAACAAGATTAGAGTATTTTTTGTTTCCAACCCACACAGCTCTAGTTTTGTCTAAATTCATTTTTAAACCAGAAACTTTATTGAAGAGTTCAAAGCATTGAAGAGACTCTTTAAGAGAAATTTCACTTCCATCTAACATGAGAAATGTATCAACTGCATATTGGGTAACTAATGTCTCTTTATCTTCCACGAGGACCCCCCTAATGTTTGGATTTGACTTTAGTTTTATTGCTAGCAATTCAACTCCAATAATAAATAGATAAGGAGATAATGGATCCCCTTGTCTACGACCAGGTTCAGGTTTAAAAATAGTCAGATAGGTGCCCATTGTTTATTACACAGCCCTTATTCTGGCAGTACATGTATGTCCATCCACAGCCCTTATTCTCTCAGTACATGTATGTCCATGCATCCACAGCCTTTATTCTGGCAGTACATGTATGTCCATCCACAGCCCTTATACTGGCAGTACATGTATGTCCATCCACAGCCCTTTTTCTGGCAGTACATGTATGTCCATCCACAGCCTTTATTCTGGCAGTACATGTATGTCATGATCCACAGCCCTTATTCTGGCAGTACATGTATGTCCATCCACAGCCCTTATTCTGGCAGTACATGTATGTCCATCCACAGCCTTTATTCTGGCAGTACATGTATGTCCATCCACAGCCCTTATTCTGGCAGTACATGTATGTCCATGCATCCACAGCCTTTCTGGCAGTACATGTATGTCCATGCATCCACAGCCCTTATTCTGGCAGTACATGTATGTCCATCCACAGCCCTTATTCTGGCAGCACATGTATGTCCATCCACAGCCCTGATTTTGGTAGTACATGTATGTCCATCCACAGCCTTTGTTGATGCATCTCCTTTGAATCATTTTGATTCGTCGAATTTTGTAGGAGTTATGGGACTTGGGCCATTTAAGCAATGTTAAACAATATTGAAAGCAAATTTTATCAAACACTCTACTAAGTTTACTCTGCTGGGGGACATTTAGCTATGTGTAGCAATCTTGTCCTTGTTAAATTATGCATCCGTAAATCTACATTATCAATTGTTTTTATTTATGCTGATAAATAATTTTGTAAATAATTATGTTAATTTCAGGCACACCAACAAAGTAGAAGGGCTGATATGATGTTAAAATGTAAAAAGTATGAAGACGCAATGATATGCCACAGACGAGCTGCAGGTATACAAATGTGACTATGTCAGTGCTATGCCACAGACGAGCTGCAGGTATACAAATGTGACTATGTCAGTGCTATGCCACAGATGAGCTGCAGGTATACAAATTTGACTAAGTCAATGCAGCTGTAATGCAGTCTCAAAGGTTCTTGCAAAAATAACATTCCCCCAAAATGTACATGTACTGTGCACTAATGTTTGTAGTCATTTGGTGTAATGGTACTTTAGATATTACTATTAGTTTTTAGGAAATTTTGGATGCTATTAAGACCATTTTCCTCATGTCATGGTTTGGTTGTATTACGTTTAGACATTACTGGTAGCTTAAAGGTAATTTAGACATTTCTGGTAGCTTATAGGTAATTTAGACATTACTGGTAGCTTATAGGTAATTTAGACATTACTAGTAGCTTATAGGTAATTTAGAAATTACTAGTAGCTTATAGGTAATTTAGACATTACTGGTAGCTTATAGGTAATTTAGAAATTACTAGTAGCTTATAGGTAATTTAGACATTACTGGTAGCTTTTAGGTAATTTAGAAATTACTAGTAGCTTATAGATAATTTAGACATTACTGTTAGCTTATAGGTTATTTAGAAATTACTAGTAGCTTATAGGTAATTTAGAAATTACTGTACTAATAGGTAATTTAGAAATTACTAGTAGCTTATAGGTAATTTAGACATTACTGGTAGCTTATAGGTAATTTAGACATTCTTGGTAGCTTATAGGTAATTTAGACATTACTAGTAGCTTATAGGTAATTTAGAAATTACTAGTAGCTTATAGGTAATTTAGACATTACTGTTAGCTGATAGGTAATTTAGAAATTACTAGTAGCTTATAGGTAATTTAGACATTACTTGTAGCTTATAGGTAATTTAGAAATTACTAGTAGCTTATAGGTAATTTAGACATTACTGGTAGCTTATAGGTTATTTAGAAATTACTAGTAGCTTATAGGTAATTTAGACATTACTGTACTAATAGGTAATTTAGAAATTACTAGTAGCTTATAGGTATTTTAGACATTACTGGTAGCTTATAAGTAATTTAGAAATTACTAGTAGCTTATAGGTAATTTAGACATTACTGTACTAATACATGTAGGTAATTTAGAAATTACTAGTAGCTTATAGGTAATTTAGACATTACTGGTAGCTTATAGGTAATTTAGACATTACTGGTAGCTTATAGGTAATTTAGACATTACCAGTAGCTTATAGGTAATTTAGAAATTACTAGTAGCTTATAGGTAATTTAGACATTACTGTTAGCTTATAGGTTATTTAGAAATTACTAGTAGCTTATAGGTAATTTAGACATTACTGTACTAATAGGTAATTTAGAAATTACTAGTAGCTTATAGGTATTTTAGACATTATTGGTAGCTTATAAGTAATTTAGAAATTACTAGTAGCTTATAGGTAATTTAGACATTACTGTACTAATAGGTAATTATTACTAGTAGCTTATAGGTAATTTAGACATTACTGGTAGCTTATAGGTAATTTAGACATTACTGGTAGCTTATAAATTACTAGTAGCTTATAGGTAATTTAGACATTACTGTTAGCTTATAGGTAATTTAGAAATTACTAGTAGCTTATAGGTAATTTAGACATTACTTGTAGCTTATAGGTTATTTAGAAATTACAAGTAGCTTATAGGTAATTTAGACATTACTGGTAGCTTATAGGTTATTTAGAAATTACTAGTAGCTTATAGGTAATTTAGACATTACTGGTAGCTTATAGGTAATTTAGAAATTACTAGTAGCTTATAGGTATTTTAGACATTACTGGTAGCTTATAAGTAATTTAGAAATTACTAGTAGCTTATAGGTAATTTAGACATTACTGTACTAATAGGTAATTTAGAAATTACTAGTAGCTTATAGGTAATTTAGACATTATTAGTAGCTTATATATAGGTAATTTAGACATTACTGGTAGCTTATAGGTAACTTAGACATTACTGGTTGCTTAAAGGTAGTTTAGACATTACTGTACTAATAGCTTATAGGTAGTTTTTAAGACCTTTTATTTTCAAGTCATGGTTTGGTTGTGTTACAGTGTTAAGAAAGTACCAGTAGCTTATAGGTAGTTTTTGAGACCTTTTTTTCAAGTCATTGTTTTGGTTGTGTTACATTCAGACTATTTGTGCAATTCCTGATTTAAAAGAAAATTTTATGAAGGCCAGCATTGGTAGACCTGCTTTTAGTGATACATGTAGTTTGAGGTTGTATACCAGTTTGATCTCCGACTGAAGCAGGGCTTGTGTTGGAGGGTGACTGGGCTGAAGAAGTTGACTTTTCCGGAGTTTAATACCAGTTTGGTCCTGGACTGCAGCAAGGTTTATGTTGGAGGGTGACTGAGGTGAAAAAGTTGACCTTTGCGTAGACATGACAATGAGTAATTCAACAGGTGTCTAATTAGAGGCAGGCACTGCTTACTCGTCCGGAGCACCTGAGTGCACCCATGGTTTTAATTGGGTTCGGGTTACTTACTTTCTATTGTGTTTTTCGGTTCTTTTTTAGTGTTGTATATGTTTGTCTGTATCCAGATTTGTAATTTTCCCTTGACTTTCGACTCTTGTTCCGTTAGTTACCTCCCTTGACTTTTGCCTCTTGTTGTTCTATAGGTTACCTCCCTAGACTTTTGCCTCTTGTTGTTCTATAGGTTACCTCCCTTGACTTTTGCCTCGTGTTGTTCTGTTGGTTACCTCCCTTGACTTTTGCCTCTTGTTGTTCTATAGGTAACCTCCCTTGACTTTTGCCTCATGTCATTCCCTCAGTTCAATCCCTTGACTTTTGCCTTGTGTTGTTCCGTTAGTTACCTTCCTTGACTTTTGCCTCGTGTTGTTCTATAGGTTACCTCCCTTGACTTTTGACTCTTGTTGTTCTATAGGTTACCTCCCTTGACTTTTGACTCTTGTTGTTCTATAGGTTACCTCCCTTGACTTTCGACTCTTGTTGTTCTGTTGGTTACCTCCCTTGACTTTCGACTCTTGTTCCGTTGGTTACCTCCCTTGACTTTTGCCTCGTGTTGTTCCGTTAGTTACCTCCCTTGACTTTTGCCTCTTGTTGTTCTATAGGTAACCTACCTTGACTTTTGGCTGTTGATGTTCCATCAGTTTCTTGCTGTTTTTCTCCCTATGATTAGTGCTAAAAATTGGTAACATTATATAGTAAGGGTTAGGGTTAAAGGTCAATGGTCAAAGTCACAAATCATATAGTAACATTATATAGTAAGTTTGTTTGTTTGTTTGATGGTGTTTAACGCCACTTTCAGCAATATTTCAGCTATATCATGGCGTCCAGTTTTTATTGGGGGAGGAAGCGGGAGTACCTGGAGAAAACCCCCGACCTGCGGTAGGAAAATTATATAGTAAGATGTCAAAGAATAAACTCACAAATCATATCGTAACATTATATAGTAAGATGTCAAAGAGTAAACTCACAAATCATATAGTAACGTTATATAGTAAGATGTCAAAGAGTAAACTCACAAATCATACAGTAACATTATATAGTAAGATGTCAAAGAATAAACTCACAAATCATATAGTAACATTATATAGTAAGATGTCAAAGAGTAAACTCACAAATCATATAGTAACGTTATATAGTAAGATGTCAAAGAATAAACTCACAAATCATACAGTAACATTATATAGTAAGATGTCAAAGAATAAACTCACAAATCATATCGTAACATTATATAGTAAGATGTCAAAGAGTAAACTCACAAATCATATAGTAACGTTATATAGTAAGATGTCAAAGAATAAACTCACAAATCATACAGTAACATTATATAGTAAGATGTCAAAGAATAAACTCACAAATCATATAGTAACATTATATAGTAAGATGTCAAAGAGTAAACTCACAAATCATATCGTAACATTATATAGTAAGATGTCAAAGAGTAAACTCACAAATCATATAGTAACATTATATAGTAAGATGTCAAAGAGTAAACTCACAAATCATATAGTAACATTATATAGTAAGATGTCAAAGAGTAAACTCACAAATCATATCGTAACATTATATAGTAAGATGTCAAAGAATAAACTCACAAATCATATCGTAACATTATATAGTAAGATGTCAAAGAGTAAACTCACAAATCATATAGTAACATTATATAGTAAGATGTCAAAGAGTAAACTCACAAATCATATAGTAACATTATATAGTAAGATGTCAAAGAATAAACTCACAAATCATATAGTAACGTTATATAGTAAGATGTCAAAGAATAAACTCACAAATCATATCGTAACATTATATAGTAAGATGTCAAAGAATAAACTCACAAATCATATAGTAACGTTATATAGTAAGATGTCAAAGAATAAACTCACAAATCATATAGTAACGTTATATAGTAAGATGTCAAAGAATAAACTCACAAATCATATCGTAACATTATATAGTAAGATGTCAAAGAATAAACTCCCAAATCATATCGTAACATTATATAGTAAGATGTCAAAGAATAAACTCACAAATCATATAGTAACATTATATAGTAAGATGTCAAACTCACAAATCATATAGTAACATTATATAGTAAGATGTCAAACTCACAAATCATATAGTAACATTATATAGTAAGATGTCAAAGAATAAACTCACAAATCATATAGTAACATTATATAGTAAGATGTCAAAGAATAAACTCACAAATCATATAGTAACGTTATATAGTAAGATGTCAAAGAATAAACTCACAAATCATATAGTAACATTATATAGTAAGATGTCAAAGAGTAAACTCACAAATCATATCGTAACATTATATAGTAAGATGTCAAACTCACAAATCATATAGTAACGTTATATAGTAAGATTTCAAAGAGTAAACTCACAAATCATATAGTAACATTATATAGTAAGATGTCAAAGAATAAACTCACAAATCATATCGTAACATTATATAGTAAGATGTCAAAGAATAAACTCACAAATCATATAGTAACATTATATAGTAAGATGTCAAAGAATAAACTCACAAATCATATAGTAACATTATATAGTAAGATGTCAAAGAGTAAACTCACAAATCATATAGTAATATTATATAGTAAGATGTCAAAGAATAAACTCACAAATCATATAGTAACAGAAAACAACCATTAATAATATATCTGAGAATACACTCACATGTCATAGTAAGCACTATAGGTAACTTTTGTTTAATGATCCATTTTAATTCATTTTATTTTCTTTTTAGATTATTTGCTGGAAGCATTACAGACTACATCATCAAAACTAGCTCAGGAATCAATCAACCATCAGCATCAGTTTCATTTACGACAGCAGGATAATCTCCAACACAAGTTGGACAGACAAGAATCTTTACAGTTTAAAAAGGTTAATACTCCCCAGATTAGACATAACCAGTATACACAGACAGACCAAGACGTCAATGATGAGGCCGTCCTCCATGCTATGTCAGATACTGATTCTGTTCTTGGATTTCTTGTCAATAGAAACAGAACATTGAGTGATCCAAGAAGTCAGGAATTAATTGTTAGATACAAACCGGTAAAAGAATATCACTTACCAAAAGTGACCAAAATCCCCAGAGACCACAAAGACATTCTTGAAGAGATGCACATGAAAAATCAAGAACTGGAAAATCAAGTGCTACTTTTATCAAAGGAACTATCAGAACTCAAAGCAGAAAATAAACTTTTACATGAACATATGAATTTAATTAAGTCAGAAAGTAAAGATATGTTTGATATTGGAGAAGAATCAGATTCTTGTATACCTGACTTCAGATTACCTCCCTTGGAAATGCCTCAATTTGACTTTGAGTCCTTGAAAGATCAGATTGAAACAGAAACAGGAAAAACCTCATTTTTTCCTAATGATTGATTATACATGTTTGTATTAGCAAATCTGTTGAAAACATAAAAAAAAAACTATTTAATATATAAGGTTTATTATTTTTGATGGTTGGGTTTTGATTCATAGCAAACAGAGTTAATGTATGTACACATGGATCTGGGATCATCAGAAGGTTTGACATGGATCTGGGATCATCAGAAGGTTTGACATGGATCTGGGATCATCAGAAGGTTTGACATGGATCTGGGATCATCAGAAGGTTTGTTACATAGAAATGAGTATGTTGCTATGAACACATGGATCTGGGATCATCAGAAGGTTTGACATGGATCTGGGATCATCAGAAGGTTTGACATGGATCTGGGATCATCAGAAGGTTTGACATGGATCTGGGATGATCAGAAGGTTTGTTACATAGAAATGAGTATGTTGCTATGAACACATGGATCTGGGATCATCAGAAGGCTTGACATGGATCTGGGATCATCAGAAGGTTTGTTACATAGAAATGAGTATGTTGCTATGGACACATGGATCTGGGATCATCAGAAGGTTTGACATGGATCTGGGATCATCAGAAGGTTTGTTACATAGAAATGAGTATGTTGCTATGTACACATGAATCTGGGATCAACAGAAGGTTTGTTACATAGAAATGAATATGTTGCTATGAACACATGGATCTGGGATCATCAGAAGGTTTGACATGGATCTGAGATCATCAGAAGGTTTGTTACATAGAAATGAGTATGTTGCTATGTACACATGAATCTGGGATCAACAGAAGGTTTGTTACATAGAAATGAATATGTTGCTATGGACACATGGATCTGGGATCAACAGAAGGTTTGTTATATAGAAATGAATATGTTGCTATGTACACATGGATCTGGGATCAACAGAAGGTTTGTTACATAGAAATGAGTATGTTGCTATGGACACATGGATCTGGGATCAACAGAAGGTTTGTTATATAGAAATGAATATGTTGCTATGTACACATGGATCTGGGATCAACAGAAGGTTTGTTACATAGAAATGAGTATGTTGCTATGGACACATGGATCTGGGATCAACAGAAGGTTTGTTACATAGAAATGAATATGTTGCTATGGACACATGGATCTGGGATCATCAGAAGGTTTGACATGGATCTGGGATCATCAGAAGGTTTGTTACATAGAAATGAGTATGTTGCTATGTACACATGAATCTGGGATCAACAGAAGGTTTGTTACATAGAAATGAATATGTTGCTATGAACACATGGATTAGGGATCATCAGAATGTTTGACATGGATCTGAGATCATCAGAAGGTTTGTTACATAGAAATGAGTATGTTGCTATGGACACATGGATCTGGGATCAACAGAAGGTTTGTTACATAGAAATGAATATGTTGCTATGTACACATGGATCTGGGATCAACAGAAGGTTTGTTACATAGAAATGAATATGTTGCTATGTACACGTGGATCTGGGATCATCAGAAGGTTTGTTACATAGAAATGAGTATGTTGCTATGGACACATGGATCTGGGATCATCAGAAGGTTTGACATGGATCTGGGATCATCAGAAGGTTTGTTACATAGAAATGAGTATGTTGCTATGTACACATGAATCTGGGATCAACAGAAGGTTTGTTACATAGAAATGAATATGTTGCTATGAACACATGGATCTGGGATCATCAGAAGGTTTGACATGGATCTGAGATCATCAGAAGGTTTGTTACATAGAAATGAGTATGTTGCTATGGACACATGGATCTGGGATCAACAGAAGGTTTGTTACATAGAAATGAATATGTTGCTATGTACACATGGATCTGGGATCAACAGAAGGTTTGTTACATAGAAATGAGTATGTTGCTATGGACACATGGATCTGGGATCAACAGAAGGTTTGTTACATAGAAATGAATATGTTGCTATGTACACGTGGATCTGGGATCAACAGAAGGTTTGTTACATAGAAATGAATATGTTGCTATGTACACATGAATCTGGGATCAACAGAAGGTTTGTTACATAGAAATGAATATGTTGCTATGTACACATGAATCTGGGATCAACAGAAGGTTTGTTACATAGAAATGAGTATGTTGCTATGGACACATGAATCTGGGATCAACAGAAGGTTTGTTAAATAGAAATGAGTATGTTGCTATGTACACATGGATCTGGGATCAACAGAAGGTTTAAATAAATAGAAATGAGTATGTTGCTATGTACACATGAATATGGGATCAACAGAAGGTTTGTTAAATAGAAATGAGTATGTTGCTATGTACACATGAATCTGGGATCAACAGAAGGTTTGTTAAATAGAAATGAGTATGTTGCTATGTACACATGGATCTGGGATCAACAGAAGGTTTGTTACATAGAAATGAATATGTTGCTATGGACACATGGATCTGGGATCAACAGAAGGTTTGTTACATAGAAATGAATATGTTGCTATGTACACATGAATCTGGGATCAACAGAAGGTTTGTTACATAGAAATGAGTATGTTGCTATGGACACATGGATCTGGGATCAACAGAAGGTTTGTTACATAGAAATGAGTATGTTGCTATGGACACATGAATCTGGGATCAACAGAAGGTTTGTTACATAGAAATGAGTATGTTGCTTTGTACACATGAATCTGGGATCAACAGAAGGTTTGTTACATAGAAATGAGTATGTTGCTATGGACACATGGATCTGGGATCAACAGAAGGTTTGTTACATAGAAATGAGTATGTTGCTATGTACACATGGATCTGGGATCAACAGAAGTTTTGTTACATAGAAATGAATATGTTGCTATGTACACATGGATCTGGGATCAACAGAAGGTTTGTTACATAGAAATGAATATGTTGCTATGTACACATGGATCTGGGATCAACAGAAGGTTTGTTACATAGAAATGAGTATGTTGCTATGTACACATGGATCTGGGATCAACAGAAGTTTTGTTACATAGAAATGAATATGTTGCTATGGACACATGGATCTGGGATCAACAGAAGGTTTGTTACATAGAAATGAATATGTTGCTATGTACACATGGATCTGGGATCAACAGAAGTTTTGTTACATAGAAATGAGTATGTTGCTATGGACACATGGATCTGGGATCAACAGAAGTTTTGTTACATAGAAATGAGTATGTTGCTATGGACACATGGTTCTGGGATCAACAGAAGGTTTGTTGCATAGAAATGAGTATGTTGCTATGTACACATGGATCTGGGATCAACAGAAGGTTTGTTACATAGAAATGAATATGTTGCTATGTACAAATGAATCTGGGATCAACAGAAGGTTTGTTACATAGAAATGAGTATGTTGCTATGGACACATGGATCTGGGATCAACAGAAGGTTTGTTACATAGAAATGAGTATGTTGCTATGGACACATGAATCTGGGATCAACAGAAGGTTTGTTACATAGAAATGAGTATGTTGCTATGTACACATGGATCTGGGATCAACAGAAGGTTTGTTACATAGAAATGAGTATGTTGCTATGTACACATGGATCTGGGATCAACAGAAGTTTTGTTACATAGAAATGAATATGTTGCTATGGACACATGGATCTGGGATCAACAGAAGGTTTGTTACATAGAAAGGAATATGTTGCTATATACACATGAATCTGGGATCAACAGAAGGTTTGTTACATAGAAATGAGCATGTTGCTATGGACACATGAATCTGGGATCAACAGAAAGTTTGTTACATAGAAATGAGTATGTTGCTATTGTAACGTGTAACTGAGCGGGAGGTTGATTTAATGTGTTATAAATTAATAATCTCTTACAATTGGGATTTATTAAAACAAAGGCCGAGAGTTCGTTCCAGAATATGTCTAGGATTCAATTATATATTATCAATTACGGTAAGAACTTATAATTTCTAAATATCATAACTATAAAAGACAGGACTAAACTGGCAATTTAGTACAAAACACAATGACAAAGCGTCATACAATGTACAAGTAATCCAAATAATCCAATGAATACAACATTAACGAACTAAAATATGTACAAGACTCCTTGCGAATATAAAATCAAACAACAGGTACAAAACGTATATACAACTTGGTTTTTAATATACAATATGAAAAATATATTACAACGCGGCGGGTTTGTAACAGTACAGCTTGTACAGGACAGACTGACTCCCGTATGTAACAGCTTGCACCGTTATATATTTGAACAGCCTGCTTTATTGACCTAGACAGTCTGCACTGTTTCTTTGAGGGACAGATTGAACTGCACTTTTGGTACTAAAACAGCTTGTAAACAGAACAACCTGTCTGCTCTGTTAGCTCGTTAGACGCAACTCACAGGCTTAAACAGCGATCTTCAGTGTCTGGCTGACAAATGCAACAGAACCTGAGAGCAGAATTTCTCTCGCTTATATAGGACGGACGAGTCCACCTAGTCATGCGATTAGGGATGTTCAAACGACATCGTCCCATTCCTAACACAGTAAAACAATATAAAACACCCCTTATAAATGGACTGACCTAAAAACTTACAAACGTTCACCTGACCTTCCAAAACAGATCTATTTGAAGAAAGGGAGATTTTTATTTAAATGAAAACCAAACCATCACATAACCCACGCCTCAAAGAATATGCGTCCCGCATATAAATAAATGAACAACACATTTCTTTTTTTTAAAACATTTTTATCACAACCAATAACTTCGGTCAACTTTGGTTTGTTCCCAACTCTAACAGTTTAAACAGTCTCCTTCCACTCTACGGTTGTAATCCTCTTATTCCCTTCCCTGTATTTGGTCTCTGTCATCACTTTTCTAGTGTACAAAAGAGGATCTGTCTGTACTTCTGTTGACACGGTCTCAATAGAAGCACGCTTCTTACAGGTAGAACATGACTCATAGTACACTCTCTCTTTAGTGTGCCAGTACTACTGCCTGTAGTTTCCTCTGGACTTGCAACTGGCCTAAGCCTCTCTTTGACCGATTTCCTTACTCCTGGGAGTCTCGGTGTCGTCTTTTGCCTAAATGTCCTCCCTAAGGCTATTATGTCACTACTTTTCTCACATAATACCTATCTGACATTGGTTTCTTTCATCTTTTCATCTTTGTCAATACCTTGGCTCTCTTCATCGCCAGGTGCCGATTCATCCTTCTTATCCATAGATGAATCTATAATTACATCTCCAGGATCCTGGTCCTCCCACTCATCATCCGAAGAAATCCTCCCTATCGGAGATGATAACCTCGAACTTTTAACGCTTTCATCATCTGACAACGCTTCCTCTTGGGAATGCTGAGACTTGACGTGTCTTTCCAGATTTTTCTGCTTATCTGTATTGTAGCAACAACCCCTCTCTGAGCAAAATATTCTTGAATTGGCACATTCTGTAATGTGTTCGTCCCTCTCTCTCTTCGTCTTAAAAGAGGTTGGACAGAACCCACACTTCCACATCATCTCTTCTGGTTTTCTAGGAGTTGTCTTTGTCTTGGCCATTCTGAAAATAAACAATGTGTTACTACACAAAACCTAACTGACTATATACACGTAAATTCTAAAGTCAAAAACTAAAAACACGGAATAAATACCTAATAAAATACATAATCAGACCAATAGGCCGGACGCCCGCATTTTCGCCGTCCATCTAACCTTCTACTATCATCTGAATCACCAAGAGAGACCAGGTTCTCTTTCAATCCCTGCGGTTCTATTTCTACTCCTTGACTGACTGAAGCGCCTTCTAACTCACCACTAAGTTCAACATCAGTTTCATCTTCGACTTCTCCTTGTTATACTTGAGCCCTAACTTGTTTCATCCTATCCACATGGATCACTTGCGGAGCACCCTTTGGTCCGCAATCTACCTTATAAGTTTAATCTCCAAACCTATCAAGAACTGTGTATGGCCCTCTCCAGAAGCTAGTTAGCTTCCCTGAAAGTCCAACTTTTCTAACAGGAAAATATACATATACGTTATCACCTTTCTGAAACTTTTGATAAGACAACTTAAGATCATGGTATCTTTTCTGTCTACGCATTTCCCCAGGAGCTTTGCTTCTAACGTATGAATGAGCTTCCTCAAGTTTCTCCTTAAGCTCCCATGCCCATTGATGTTGAGGAATTTGCTTCAATGGTCTAGGCATTTCATACATTATATCTAACGGCGTTGATACTTCTCTACCCAGCATCAACTGGTTCGGGGTCTGTCCTGTAGTTTCATGTTCTGCCGCCCGGTACGCCATCATAACAAAACCGCTCTACCATACCATCCGATTGAGGATGATGTGGAGTTGTTCTTGTTTTCTTTATATTGAGCATTTTACACACTTCCTGAAAAAGAAGACTTTCATACTGACGACCCTGGTCAGAATGAATAATTGAGGGAACACCAAATCTAGTAACAACTTCTTCAAAAATCAACTTAGCTACAGTAGCAGCTGTCATATCAGGCATCGGAAAGCATTCTGTCCATTTGGTAAAATAATCCGATACTACCAATATGTACCGATTTCCTTGTTCCGTAACTGGGAGTTCGCCAAGGATGTCTGTTGACAACCTTTCCATTGGCCATCCAGTTTCTACTATTCCCATTGGCGCACGCTTCGTTTTTGTTGGTGTCTTCGTACAAGCACACTTGTCACACCCTGAAATGTATGACCTAACATCGCTTTGCAAACCAGGCCAGTAGTAACCTTGTATTTTGTTCAATGTTTTACTTACTCCAAGGTATCCCGACGATTTATCATCGTGACTAAATTGTAACACCTTTCTTCTTTCCGACCATGGTACAATACACTGAAACCTGACCAAACCTTTCTCTACGTCCTCGAACCTTCTGTACAAAATACCATCTCTTAACTCTAAACAATCAAACTGGTTCCAAATAGATCTCAAGAAAAACCCTTTACCCGCTATTTCAGAGAAATACGGCTTCTTACCTTCCCTAGCCCAAACCAGAACTTTCAAATCATTATCCTTAACCTCCGACATAACTGTCGTTTCCAGCTCGTCATCTTTCTTTTCCGGCTCATCCTTGAGAGCCTTGGATCTAGTCACAACTCTAACCTTTGCATTTTGAGTTTCTGATACATGGGTAGTACCACATTGCTTGCATGGTATCCTACTCATTGCATCCGCATTACGATGCTGGCTACCGGGTCTATGTTGTATTTCATAGTCATATTCACTCAGCTGTTCAATCCACCTGGCAACTTGTCCCTCTGGGTTCTTGAAATTCAACAGCCACCTAAGTGAACTATTATCTGTCCGAATCTTAAAACGTTTACCATACAAATACGGCTTGAAATACTTCACGAAATACACGACTGACAACATCTCTTTTCGTGTTACACAGTATTTCCTCTCCGACTTAGACAATGCTCGACTCGCATACGCGACAACGTGTTCTTTGCCGGCATCACTCTTTTGTGACAGTACCGCTCCAATGGCACTGTTACTCGCGTCTGTGTCTAATATGAACTCACGACTAAAATCAGGGTGAGACAAAATAGGAGCACTTGTCAATTTCGATTTCAGTGTATCAAAAGCAGGCTGATGATCACTATTCCACGCGAACTGTTTACCTTTCTCGGTAAGTGAATGTAAACACCTAGCTATAGACGCGAAGTTTTGAATGAACTTACGAAAGTAACTACATAAACCAAGAAATGAGCGAACTTCCGTTGCACTACCGGGTATTGGCCAAGATTTAACAACCTCTATTTTATCTGGATCTGTGGCAATGCCATCACGTGACACAATATGTCCCAGAAACTTCACCTCTGTTGCGAACAGGGTGCACTTCTTGGCCTTTAGCTTCAGCCCTGCAGACTTTAGTCTATCGAACACCGTTCTTAAATTGGTCAACATGTCGTCTTGAGTTTTACCCATTACAATGATGTCATCAAGATACACCAGACAGATTTCCCACTGTAACCCAGCCAATGCCGTTTCCATCAGTCTTTCGAACGTTTGAGCGGCGCAACATAAACCAAACGGCATAACCGTGAATTGAAAAAGACCTTTACGTGTTGCAAACGATGTCTTCGGTTTGGCATCGTCTGTCAACTCTACCTGCCAGTAGCCCGATGCACAATCTAAAGTACTGAACCAACTTTTACCTGTCAGATGATTGAGTGACTCATCTATTCTAGGAAGAGGGTACGCATCCTTGTTAACAGTAACACTATTCAACTTCCGGTAGTCGATGCAAAAACGATGAGACCCATCTTTCTTCTTTTGACAAGGACTACCCCTGCAGCCCAAGGACTGCTCGATGGTTCGATAAAATCACACTCCAACATTTTGTCCAAATTGTCTTCTACTACCTTATTCATATGATAGGGAATGCGTCTAGGAGGCTCTTTGTGTGGCTTTGCATTTCCCGTATTTATGTCGTGCTTAACAAGTTTTGTCCTACCTAGATCTGCCTCGGAAACAGCAAACAACCCTTCGTATTCTTGTAAAAGTTTCCTTACCTTTCTTTTTTCTTGCTTTGAGAGAGTATTTGACACTCTGTCTAACAGATTTTGCAAATCAGGTCCCAAGGTTTTCTTACCTTTCACTGTGGCCTTATCACTAATATTTTCCGACACTTCGCTTACATCACTTAACTGTCCAATTGTTGTACCACAGTAAACTGTCTTAGCTTCTTGCTTAACATTCATAAGTCTTACTGGTACAGTGTCATTACCGTGAACTACGCTTCTTGCTGTCAAGATTTCATTACAATCTTTCCCATCATATGCCTCTACTAAAACATCCCGAGAAGGAACAGACCGATCCGACTCAACACAAATCTTACCTTGTACAATCATTTCTGATCTAGGTGGTATTACAATTGTTTCTGTTGTCACAACTCTATAACATCCAAACACACCTGCAAATCTAAGGGATCGCTTAAATCCGTTCACACAGAAAATACCCTTTGAAACATCAATGCTATAATGGTTCTTTCTCATAAAATCCAACCCCAAAATCCCATCGACATCAAGATTTGTCACTACTGCTTCTGACTGAAATACCGGTACGTTTGAACCAAACTCAAGACATACGAACCCTTATCTTGCAAATCAAGATATTCTCCGTTCACAGATTTTATCTTGGTGGAAACAGTACTTAGCTTTGGCTTATCCCCCAATTTCTCATATAACTTAGAAGAAACTAAGGTTAACGTAGCGCCAGTGTCCACAATGAATTCTGACGGCTGACCTTGAACCACCAAACTGACATACATACCAGATTCTTCCGAAGCAGTCACTACAGCACCAGTCTTACTACCTCTAGCCCCTTTATTACCTATTGTTTTCACGGACCCATCTAAGGTATTCTTACTCTTACTATCCTTGTCATGCTTACCCCTCGAGTCCCTTTTTGTGGTCGGGCATTCTTTTGCAAAGTGACCTTTACCGCCACATTTATAACACTTAAACTCTCTCTTTCTGTCACTTCTACCCTGTGCTTGATTATCGTTTCTCTTGTATGCCTCACTTTTATTAACAGACGACAACTTTTCCATCTGACTTGACATAGAACGCATAGTGGCCTCAAGTGATTGCATTCGGCTCTCAAAATCATTTACCTTAGGACTCTTGTCCTCATCTTCATGTTTTTGATCAACCTGAAAAACATATCCTTTACGTTCTCTTGTTTTTCTCTCAGCCTTATTATAAGCCTCTAGCTCCATGGCTAATTTAACAGCATCATTTAAAATGATGGCCTCGACTGTTTAATCCGCAGGCGCATTTCCGAATCAACTAGCGCGTCGATAAATTGCTCTTTAGCAAGTGTTTCGCGAAGATCCTGTGGAGCGGTTGGGTATGCTAAATTTGCAAGCCTTCGAACAGCTTGACCCAACTCGGGCAACGTTTCATTAGCCTTTTGGAAACGTCCCTTAAATTGTACTCTATAAAGATCAGTTTGACTGGACGGGGAAAATCTCTCTTCTAAAACTCGAACTAATTCTGCAAAATTTTGTCGCTCCTCTTTGGGAAGCTCCCCCAGAACACCTTGTGCTTGCCCACTTAGTGACACAGCTATATATAACCCTTTCTGATTTTCGTTCCAGTCGTTAACCATCGCGCACATTTCAAAATGGGATAAATAATCTATCAAGGGCGTCCCCACCATCAAACTTGTTTGGTTTTATTTTAACCCCATTTGAATTTTGAGCAGACCCTCTACTGACAGTACTGTGCGTACTTTCATTTTTAGCTCACCTGACCCGAAGGGTCAGGTGAGCTATTGCCATCACTTGGCGTCCGTCGTCGTCCGTCGTCGTCGTCGTCGTCGTTAACTTTTCTTCAAAAATCTTCTTCTCCAAAACCACTGAAGGGATTGCTTTGAAACTTTGCACACATCATCAGTAAAATGTCCTCTACCAAGTTTGCTCAAATCATGGCCTCAGACCAACCAACATGGCCGCCATGGCTAAAAATAGAACAGGGGGGTCAAAATACAGTTTTTTGCTTATAGTTCAAAAAGTATAACAGATATAGGAAAACCGAACAGACTTTCCTTCTTCAGCATCTAAAGCTCTACAAAACACTCGATTGGGTCAAAGTTGTATGATGACTCCTTGTAGGAGTTATTGCCCTTTAATTGTCAAAATTGATGATTTTTGCCATTTTTGCCTCAAAATCTTGAAAATTATTAGAACTAGAGAAAAAGTTAGCATTGCTTAATTGTTCTGCTCTATGAGGGCTACAAAAATGACTTAAGGGTCAAGATTGTCTGATTAACCGTTTACGAGTTATTCCCCTTGAACTGTTTTTTTTAATTTGTTTTAATTGATTTTTTAAAATATTCTCCTCTGAAACAACTGAAAGTACTGCTTTGAAACTTTGTACACATCATCCGCCCAATGTCCTCAACCAAGTTTGCACCAACCATGGCTGCAGATTAACCAATATGGCCACCATTGCTAAAAATAGGACGGTGGGGGGGGGGGGTAAAATACAGTTTTTGGCTTATATTTATAAAAGTGTAACAGATACAGGAAAACCGAAGAGACATGCCTTCATCTGCATCAAAAGCTCTACAAAACACTCCATTGGGTTGAAGTTGTATGATGACTCCTTATAGGAGTTATTGCCCTTTAATTGTCGAAATTGATTATTTTTGACATTTTTGCCTCAAAATCTTGAAAATTATTAGAACTAGAGAAAAAGTTAGCATTGCTTAATTGTTCTGCTATATGAGGGCTACAAAAATGACTTCAGGGTCAAGATTGTCTGATGAACCGTTTAGGAATTATTCTCCTTGAAAATTTTTTTAATCAATTTTACTAGATTTTAAAAAATCTTCTCCTCTTTAACCAATGAAAGGACTGCTTTGAAACATTGCACACATCATCTTTAGGACGTCCTCTACCACATGACTACCTATATAGCTACGTTGGCTTTAAATAGAAAAAATGAAAAAAGGCGGGGGGGGGGGGGGGGGTCGAGAGAGTTTTCGACTGATAGTTAAAAAAAGTACAACAGGTACAGCAAATTTGAAGTGAACTTCCCTTCTCCCTCTAAGCATCAAAAGCTCCTCCTTAAAGGAGTTATTTCCCTTAAAAGGTCGAAATTAATGATTTTTGCAGAAGTGTTGGGCAATTCCTTATAGCAAAGAAAAGCTGGATAAAAAAGGGTTGTTTGGTTTCAGGTTCAGGTGAGCGATACAGGCTCCTGGGAGCCTCTAGTTACGTTTTATATCAGGTTTATTCCCTGTCCGCCCATCCGACTCACTTAACAGGATTTGATCCAATTTATCAGGGCACTGCGAAAAAGCTTCCCTTTCATCTGGGAACATTTCATAAAAACGTACTGACTTGCGTTTATCTTTATCAGAGGAATTTGATCTGATTGTATCGCGCTTTGGTGGTACTTTGGGTGTGGATGTAGCGATCCGCTCACCCGAGCTTATCTCTTTGTATAAAATTGTTTCTTGTAACCACGCGCTGTCCTGTTCGATTTGCTTTTCAATTTCTAAAATCAACGCGTCAATCCGCGATGACATTATATAGCGACAAATTCAACAATTGAAAGGAATAAATTATCTCAACAAATCAAAATTGACGACCTGTCAAATTAAATTAATTTGAACCGTTCAACCTGAACGCTTTGGTACTTTTACCTCTTAAATACAAATGTAAATACTGACCACGACGATCTAAAATAATCAACAATATATCTCGAATCCCAACCGATGCCACCAAATTTGTAACGTGTAACTGAGCGGGAGGTTGATTTAATGTGTTATAAATTAATAATCTCTTACAATTGGGATTTATTAAAACAAAGGCCGAGAGTTCGTTCCAGAATATGTCTAGGATTCAATTATATATTATCAATTACGGTAAGAACTTATAATTTCTAAATATCACAACTATAAAAGACAGGACTAAACTGGCAATTTAGTACAAAACACAATTACAAAGCGTCATACAATGTACAAGTAATCCAACTAATCCAATTTTTAATATACAATATGAAAAGGATATTAAAACGTGGCGGGTTTGTAACAGTACAGCTTGTACAGGACAGACTGACTCCCGTATGTAACAGCTTGCACCGTTATATATTTGAACAGCCTGCTTTATTGACCTAGACAGTCTGCACTGTTTCTTTGAAGGACAGATTGAACTGCACTTATGGTACTAAAACAGCTTGTAAACAGAACAACCTGTCTGCTCTGTTAGCTCGTTAGACGCAACTCACCAGCTTAAACAGCGATCTTCAGTGTCTGGCTGACAAATGCAACAGAACCTGAGAGCAGAATTTCTCTTGCTTATATAGGACGGACGAGTCCATCTAGTCATGCGATTAGGGATGTTCAAACGACATCTTCCCATTCCTAACACAGTAGAACAATATAAAAATATAAATGGACTGACCTGAAAACTTACAAACGTTCACCTGACCTTCTAAAACAGATCTATTTGAACAAAGGGAGATTTTTATTTAAATGAAAACCAAAACCATCGCACTATGGACACATTAATCTGGGATCAACAGAAGGTTTGTTACATAGACATGAATATGTTGCTGTGGACACATGAATCTGGGATCAACAGAAGGTTTGTTACATAGAAATGAGTATGTTGCTTTGTACACATGGATCTGGGATCAACAGAAGGTTTGTTACATTGAAATGAATATGTTGCTATGGACACATGAATCTGGGATCAACATAAGGTTTGTTACATAGAAATGAATATGTTGCTATGTACACATGAATCTGGGATCAACAGAAGGTTTGTTACATAGAAATGAATATGTTGCTATGTACACATGAATCTGGAATCAACAGAAGGTTTGTTACATAGAAATGAGTATGTTGCTATGTACACATGGATCTGGGATCAACAGAAGGTTTGTTACATAGAAATGAGTATGTTGCTATGTACACATGGATCTGGGATCAACAGAAGGTTTGTTACATAGAAATGAATATGTTGCTATGTACACGTGGATCTGGGATCAACAGAAGGTTTGTTACATAGAAATGAGTATGTTGCTATGGACACATGAATCTGGGATCAACAGAAGGTTTGTTACATAGAAATGAGTATGTTGCTATGGACATATCGATCTGGGATCAACAGAAGGTTTGTTAGATAGAAATTAGTATGTTGCTATGGACACATGGATCTGGGATCAACAGAAGGTTTGTTACATAAAAATGAGTATGTTGCTATGGACACATGAATCTGGGATCAACAGAAGGTTTGTTACATAGAAATGAGTATGTTGCTATGGACACATCAATCTGGGATCAACAGAAGGTTTGTTACATAGAAATTAGTATGTTGCTATGGACACATGGATCTGGGATCAACAGAAGGTTTGTTACATAAAAATGAGTATGTTGCTATGGACACATCGATCTGGGATCAACAGAAGGTTTGTTACATAGAAATGAATATGTTGCTATGGACACATGGATCTGGGATCAACAGAAGGTTTGTTACATAGAAATGAGTATGTTGCTATGGACACATGAATCTGGGATCAACAGAAGGTTTGTTACATAGAAATGAGTATGTTGCTATGTACACATGGATCTGGGATCAACAGAAGGTTTGTTACATAGAAATGAGTATGTTGCTATGGACACATCAATCTGGGATCAACAGAAGGTTTGTTACATAGAAATGAGTATGTTGCTATGGACACATGAATCTGGGATTAACAGAAGGTTTGTTACATAGAAATGAGTATGTTGCTATGTACACATGGATCTGGGATCAACAGAAGGTTTGTTACATAGAAATGAGTATGTTGCTATGGACACATCAATCTGGGATCAACAGAAGGTTTGTTACATAGAAATGAGTATGTTGCTATGGACACATGGATCTGGGATCAACAGAAGGTTTGTTACATAGAAATGAGTATGTTGCTATGGACACATCAATCTGGGATCAACAGAAGGTTTGTTACATTGAAATGAATATGTTGCTATGGACACATGGATCTGGGATCAACAGAAGGTTTGTTACATAGAAATGAGTATGTTGCTATGGACACATGAATCTGGGATCAACAGAAGGTTTGTTACATAGAAATGAGTATGTTGCTATGGACACATGAATCTGGGATCAACAGAAGGTTTGTTACATAGAAATGAGTATGTTGCTATGTACACATGGATCTGGGATCAACAGAAGGTTTGTTACATAGAAATGAGTATGTTGCTATGGACATGGATCTGGGATCAACAGAAGGTTTGTTACAAAGAAATGAATATGTTGCTATGTACACATGAATCTGGGATCAACAGAAGGTTTGTTACATAGAAATGAGTATGTTGCTATGGACAAAATTCATACTTCTGCATTTTAAATTAATGATGCCCCATTCTGCTATTTAAATTGTGATTTATATATTATTATACCCCCGCTTCGAAGAAGAGGGGGTATTCTGCTTTACCCTTGTCCATACTCCGTCTTTCTGTCCGTAACAAAAAATTTCCATAGCAACTAAGATTTTTTTGACATACATTTAAAATTTCCACCACAGTTTTCTAAGCAACTATAGAATGTACAAGCCTGATATTTTGTATATTGCTTTATCCTATAGTGCCATATGGTGTATAGTGATTTAATGTTCCTTGGTCATCTACTTCCTGTTTACCCAATACTTAGATTTTAACACATAGTTGACATACATGCAAAATTTTTGTGACAGCCGGTGTATCACTAGTGAACATTAGCTCATAGTCCACACTTGTTAAGGATAATAAACAAATTTTCCATTCCTCATTCTGACATCAAAATTTAAAATTCAAAAGTCTTATTTCTCTTTCAAAACACAGATTTTTCATTTTAAATTTTAAATTGGGTTGTCAGTGGTTTGTTTGTAGATTGCTTGGCCCATATGTGCAAAATTTGCCAATAAAGATACTATTTAAATTTCTAAATCCCTGATTTTTAGTTCTTGATCACAAAACTTGTTTTTCAAATTGTTATGTCCAAATCTGTGACTAATCTAAGTGCTAAAATGTGAAAACGAGTAGTTGAAATTAAACAAGAATTACGAAATAAGACTTGAAACTTGAATCGACAGTAATATGTACCACCTGTTTATATAGAACCTACAGTAATATCTACCACCTGTTTATATAGAATCTACAGTAATATGTACCACCTGTATATATAGAGGAAGGAAAAACTGAGAATTATGAGGTTTGGTGACGGTTGCAGTATAAATAAAACATCTTTCCTGTTGTACCTTTTCTTATAATGCACTAGTGTGTGTTTGTTTGTTTAAATGGTGTTAAACTCCCCTTTCAGCAATTTTTCAGCTTTATCATGGCGTCCAGTTTTTATTGAGGGAAGAAGCCGGTGAACCCGGAGAAAATCCCCAATAATATTATTGCACTGTTTCTTGTCTGTTCGCTGTAATGAGCTTTTGACCGATTTATGCATGTTCACTTGTACGCCCAATTCGGCTCACTTAAAACAATTTGGGCCACTTTAGCTAATTTTTAGTTCATAGGATGGGCTCTTTCAAACTTTTACCAGATGACCCTGCTGTCAATCTAACATGGCAGCTATTAATTTAAAAAGATCATACATGTAGTTGCAAAATGAACATAGACATACTTGCAAGTTAATAATTCGTTTCTTGGGCGACTGAAAATAGACTGACTTAAAAAGTTAATGCTTCTCTTCTGGGCGACAGAAAGAGTTGCTCCCCAAGTAAACAGTCTCGTAGGCAACAGGACATAGCATACAAATACGAAAGCTTATAATTTAGTGAATTTTACAACTAACAACATAATCTCTTTGATCTTTTAATCGAATACACAAGCAAGCAAACATAGCACACAACGTGCAGAACATAAAATGCAGACAGCACTTGTTAATTAAAACATTAGTTGAAATAGACATGAGCATGCAATTACAATTACGGGGCCTCGGTGGCCGAGTGGTCAAGGTAGTTCGTCTACTATTGATCACGTGGTCTGTCAACACTGAGATTGCGGGGTCGATTCTCACTGCAGGCAGGGTGTACTCGACTCCAATCTTAATTGACAAGGATTGTCAGTTTTCCTACCGCAGGTCGGGGGTTTTCTCCTGGTACTCCGGCTTCCTCCCCCAATAAAAACTGGACGCCATGATATAGCTGAAAAATTGCTGAAAGTGGCGTTAAACACCATCAAACAAACAAACAATTACAATAACATCACACATTAAGACAATAAAAAACGTAGCATACAAGGGAAGATAAGCATATACTATGTCAATTAACCAAGCCAGAAAGCACATACTAAAATAAAATAGTTACTAAATGAGACAATATTAACTTGTAGCACACAAGGCAAGATAAGCACATACCAGGACAATACAACATTTAAGATGGCACAAACTAAAAAATTACTAACTAAAACTTCGACTTCAACATACAAATAAGAGGACAAAAAATCTTATTAAGACAATTTAAGCATGTTGCATATATGAGAGATGAGGACATATTAAGACAATAAAAAACGAATGATCTGCATGTATACAGAGTATATTTAAGGAATACTTCAAATTTCTGAACAGGTTATACGATATAACATGGTTTGGGTCTGTTTAGGCCCAAAACTGCGAAGCGGTTTATGAATGGTGTAAACAGAACCAAACCAGGTTATAGAGCATAACCTGTTCAGAAATTTGAAACATTCCTTATAATTTAATTTTAACTATGCATATTTATAATATTAACGGTAAAAATAGCAATGACGTCAGGGCACTATTTGAATTTTAACGGTGTAAGAATATGTCACGTGCCCCGTGCGGGATCCGGGTGGCTAAAAGAATAGACCGCAGTCGCGCTAGCTTGTCGTAAAAGGCGACTAAATAGCGCCCACTACCCTGACCGGCGTGTCAGGTCGGTTTGCCTAAAGACCGACTGGGATGTGTGCCCCAGGTGGTTGAATGGGGTACCCCTGGCAAGCTGGGGTTGTCAGGCCATAATACGGAAAACCTGACCGCAAACCATATTAGAGCACCGTGTTGGGAAAAATGCCACGTTCCTCGCACGTTAAAGAACGCTGCTGTAGTATTCGCTATGAGTAGGGATTTCGATCCCGCTACAGGAGGCTAAATTGCCCGACCATATCCATCCTCCCATTTGCCAGTGGCAATCTAAAATCCGTTACCCCTATTTTTCCTTGTGTCCCATCCCATTTTCATTCATCATCATTTATTTCATGTTCATTTTATCATCCATTTCATGTTCATCGCCTGAATATAGCTGAAATATTGCTGCTCGGGCGTTAAACACCATTAATCAGTCAATCAATCAATATGTCACGTGACGAACGCAAGTTATATCGTATAATATGAAAGTAGCAAAGAAAACCGACCGAACAACAAGAGCCAAAAACCAAGGGACAGTTACAAATCCGGATATAGACAAACACAACACAAAAATCAAAAGCATAAAACACAGAAAGAGAGTAACCCGAACCCAATAAAAACCATGGGTGCACTCAGGTGCTCCGGACGAGTAAGCAGTGCCTGCCTCTAATTAGACACCCGTCGAGTTACTCATTGTCTTGTCTAGGGAAAAGTCAAATCCAGGAATAGGAAACACTACCTATGACTCAGCGAAAATGTCAGACCGTATTTGAGACACTGATTTCCCGTAACGATCAATTAAGTCGTGGTGCCGACCATAGAACTTCTGGAGAGATAACATCAACCTAGGTACAACAAACCCTTGTTTGAGTAGTTTAGCAGTCAACAGCAGTGATCGGTCTAGAAAATCTGAATAACGATCGCAGGATCTAGAATAACGTATAAGTTGTGAAATGTACACACCATACGCTGGAGCTGCTGGAATGTTGCTGTCGATGAACGGGAAGTTGACAATCGGGAAGTTGAAGTCATCACGCTTGTCGTATAGCCTAGTTTGTAGTTTTCCTGAGTCTATTTCTAGAAGTAGGTCTAAGTAAGAGGCTGATCTTAGTGTATTGGTGGTGTCTTTAATTTCAAGCTCGCTAGGGTAAATTGAATGAGTTTCTCCATTTGAATTGGTCAATCAGATTTCAGCTTACAATTCAAATTAAAATATAGGCAGATAATTAATTCTATAATTAAAAATAGCACAAAGTATAAAATCACGCGAGCACGGAAAGTATTTTAAGTGAGCAGCAACTGAACAATCATATTTTAAATGATTAAATAGAGAATTCACAAATATAGCCAGATATGAAAAGCGATAAAAATCGATATCCAATAGAAAACATAATTATCCACAAAAATCATAACCCTATAAAAGATCATATTAAATAAAATTTGACGCACTCTGCATGCCCCTGTCTAAATACTGCTTAGCTCGAGCTAAGTGCACTTCGTTCCAAATATGGACCTAACCTAGAAAGCAATGAATTATTTGGGATTTTTACAAATGTTGATATATAAATTCAAAGATACCATTGCACCTGTCCAATTTTTGTGATTGTTTATTTTATGATATATTGGAAAAAATGAAAACAAATATTTTTATTGTGCACGTGTCATTACTGTAATAACCAGAAACCATTTAAGGATTGTCACAATTATGTAATTAGGGCAGATTATACACACAGAACAGAATAAACATTAATCTTTAATTATTGTCAGCTAAAATAAAACTATATATATATATATACATACAATGTTTCAACTAATGTGGTATAAAAAAAAATTAACCATTTTACAATTTTTTCTATAGCGATCTTTTATATGATTTTTTTTTGTTCTTGGGAATTAAACATTTTTGTAAGATGCTTTTTTGGTTTATTCACGATTCTCTAACATTTGAACAATTCTATTCACGTTTCTTCCTTATTTGCTGTTGGCTGGCTTCGTTTAAACGTTTTGTCAACATATTTTCATGTTAGTGTAAACATATGAACATGATTTTGACTGTCCAGCGGAAAAGCCACCGACACAGAAGAGTTCCTTTTTAAAAACACGCGGGAAAAGGGAGTTAACCATATTATTATAGGTGGCGTTCCTATCGATAAATTTTACAGAAAAGTGTCGATATTTAAATCAATTTAAACGATTTATATACATCCTTGATTTAAACAAATAAATTCATTAAACAATTTAACATTCAGTTCGTAAACTTATTTTCTTAAAACAGAAAAAGCATCACGAGTTGCTATGCAAAACGACACATTTATGGGGGAGGAGTTTTGGAAATTTTCCATGACGCAAATCACCTGGTCTATTTTTAACTGACACAAACGCATCCTACAGGTTTTCATTGGTTAAAAATACAAAAAATGTAAAGAAAATAAGGAATCCCCGAAGTCTAAATATTTCCCATCACCCTTCGCGGTTATTTTAACAACAACTTCTAATCTTGGACATGGAATGCAACAAATGGAGAGATGGAATGTGAACGATATCTGCAACTTTTCTTGAAAGAACGAGGTAAGTTTTGTGTGTGTAACTAAAATTTTTTACAAATGTATAAAATATAACTGTTTAAAAGACGTTTTAATCCAATTTTTTGCTCGTCTGCATTTTGTCAAGCGGTTACCTGACACACACCTGGATGAAGCCAAGGTTTGGCATCTACCTGGGTGGAATGTTATGCATTTTTTGTGAATACATTTAATTGTTGCCTTATATTTGCGAATACATAAATAGATTTAACATTAAACATTTATTTTTTATGAGGAATTAAAAGTTATAACTGATATAGAAACAAACTTCATTACTGACATTAGCTATGTTAATTGTTATGTATTTAAACTTGAAAATAAAAAAAAAAACCAGTTACAAAAATGTCATTTCTTTATAGACAGAATGACCAGCATTCACCTACAGTGGTACTTGAGGCCACAAAGCCAACTTTCCCTGGACAACTTACAGAATGAGGAGCATTCACATACAGTGGGTACTTGAGGCACAAGGCCGACTTTCCCCAGACAACCGACAGAATGACCAACATTCGCATACTGGATGGTCCTCATCTGAGGTAATATTAAACCTTAAAGAAGATATGATATCAGAAATTAGTGTTATAATTTTCATGATTATATATCAGAAAATTGTCAAGATCACCAGAAATGAATTGCTTTACCAGATATGTAATAGATAACCTGAGTAAAAAATCTGTCTGTAACTGCATATTTAGAACAGTCTGATAAAATACGTAAAGTAGAACCATGGTGGAAGTTTGAAGCAAGTATTAAACTATCTTTTGACAAAAATAGGCATTAGATTTTTTAGAACATGTCAGTAGCCGGGATAAAGGAATATAAAAAGATGAACCATATTCAGTTTTTAAGGTCCCAGCACATCTTTGTGTGGCGGATAGGGAAGACCCTCTCGTTGGGGTTGTCAGGTCATAATACGGTAAGCCTGGCCGTGGACCATAGTGGGTAACATGTTTGGAGAGTGCCACGCTCCTTGCACGACAAAGACCCTTTTGTAGATTTGGAAAAAGTGTATAGGCTCATTGTAACCGCTACAAAAGGCCAAAATCTCTTCCCCTACCCAAAACTCCATACTTAGCCAGTTGCAGTCTAAATTGTGTTCCTGTGTCCAATCCCACTCTCATTTTCGATTGATTGTTTGTTAACTTGTTCTCGTCCTGAATATAGCAGAAATACAATGTACTGCTGTGCTCACTGTACATAAAGCTAAATCAAATCAATCAATCTTTCAGTTTTTAAGTAAAATTAAAAGATCATAACTTTTACCATCACCTACAACTACTACAACCACATAATCACACAACACTCCAACTTGAAATTTATCATACAAAATGTTGAGAACATGACAAACACTGTCAGCATAAGTACTGCAATTTATAAAAATTCAGATTTTTCTGTTTTTTTTCAGTTGGAAGAGATAAAAAGGTTTGAAGCTGAGATGTTTATTTGCTGTAATAGGAATTTTGAATACCCGTACTGATGAACAGTGATCTGAAAAGAAATAATTTCCGGGTTCTCAGCAGCTGTGCACTGAAAATCTGAAATTGACAAGTTTTCAAATCGATCAAAATGTGAATTAGGTTACGGTTGTCCTATCACATCTGCAGTATTATAAATGCTGCTACCTACATCAGCTGAAAGGTTTCTTTGCCTACAATCTGTCAAAACAGAAATATCAACATGATCAGTGTGATCTAAAGCAGAATTTATAGTGTTGGTGACAAGATTGACTGTGTTGTGGTGTTGCAGTTTGAATTGTAGTGCATGAAAACCACTTTTATCCTTTCCAGAACCTACATCAGAATAACTCAAGATTGTCGAAGCTAGCCACCATATATTTGTTCGGAGTTATGAACCGATTTTTTGTCTTCAATTCCTTTCAATGATTGGTTATAAATCGCCGCAAAGTATCCTGGGAAATTCTGCCTCAATTCTAGCATTGATTGAAAGAAAAACTGATGAAGAATTTTATAAAAATTTATCTGTGATGTCAGTTAAAATTAATTGCAACAGTTCAACACACTGAGAATTGTGGGTATTAAAAATGGAACTAGAAATAAACAGTCATGGTAATGATCTGTATGTTGAACGGCTGTTCTACATGACTATTCATGTACCTGCAAATTTGTTAAATTCTGTTTTTTCCTTCTCTGTAGACAATTCTAAAAATAAAATTCCTTAACATTAGGGTATTTGATTTATTTCTGAAATTGGATCAAATTTATGAATATTTGGTATTTCTGTTGATGAGCACTTTTGGATGCAATATGATTTTACATATTTTCTAAGTATACACATGTATATACTGCCTCAATAAGGATCTCGTGATTCGACATTTTACTTTTCTGTACAATTTTTTTATGGAGAATGTTAATTTCCTCATTTTGTTTTCTGAGTATTTTCTGTTTGCTGATGTTCATATGTTATTTTGTGCAAGCTGCATCCTCATTAGTCAGGGTTCCTGCCTCCATACTAGTATGCGTCCACGAAACCCTGACAAACTTAGCTAGGAAATTCGTGGGCAAGAAGTCACTATTTTGATTAGCTACATCACACCTGCATGAAACCAATCGAAAACTCGCTTTCATACACAACTTAGGGAATATCCCAAAATTGATTTTAAATAAACAAATAGACATGTTTCATATACCATGTGGGGGCCTTGGTGGCCGAGTGGTTAAGGTAGTTAGTCTACTATTGATCACGTGGTCTGTCAACAGATTGGGGGTTAGTCTTACTGCGGGCAGGGTGTACTCGACTCCAATCTTCTTTGACAAGGATTGCCAGTATTCATGCCGCAGTTTGGGGGTTTCTCAGTGTAATCCGGCTTCCTCTCCCAATAAAAACTGGAATGAAATAGCTGAAAAATTGCTAAAAGTGGCCTTAAACATCAAACAAACTAATCATATACCACGTGAAAAACTGTATATTTTGTACAAAAGTGTTAATAGCTTGTTATGATTGTGACATTTATCAGTTTTGTTTATTTGTTCGATCCATTTGCCATCATGTTGTATATTCTACTCCAAACACTTGCTTCTTTTAAGCAATTTCATTGGTTGATATTTTGAAGGTGTGACGTCATATGAAAACCTTCTCACCCTGGAATTTCCTAGCTAAGTTTGTCAGGGTTTCATGGACACAGAAACACTGACTTAGTACAATTCCTTTACCTAATTTCATTTTTATCATTCTGATCACCAACCTTTTATCATGGGTAGGGTTGTTCTGTTATCAGTAGACAAAATTTCTGAAAATTTATGTTCAATAAAGTGGAATATTTTTCAAAAATAACTGACACTAAAAAAGGTCTATCTTGTAAAGAGGTTCTACTACAAATTCTGTAACCTGCTGTAAGGTAAATAAATCTATAATATCAATTAAAAATATTAGTAAAATCTTGAGTATTTCTTTCTAAACATTTTTTTAAGAAACTAAGGAGTCTGATATTAAGCTTAGGAGTCTGATATTAAGCTTCCTCTCCTGATGTAGATCTACAAAAAGAATTGAAACCTATGTACATGTACATGTAGCATCTAATACAACAAAAAATATCTTTACATCTGAATCAATATTGACTTCATAATCTAGGCCAAGTTCCAAAATTTTTTGCAAATATATCTTTTATTTTCACTATTAATACATGTAAACTGTTGCTGTCTGGATGATTTTTCCCATATAACACATGTAAAATTGTTTTTTTACTGTTGCTTAAAGCATTATAGTCATTAGTGAATATGATAAATAGATGCTACAAATGAGTTGCAATTATCTATATTAATGTCAAAGGTTCTCTCAAACAGAAAGGGGTCAATTTTTTTACTGTGGTTAGCTTCGGGATTTCATAACTCCTATTTTTTTAAGTCACAGTATTCTGATTCAACAGATGTACAGTGTTTTTTTAAATTTTTTCTTGGAATATTAAGTCTTTAAATTTGAGCTCACTCCTTCTACATATATACGAATTTTCATCTATATTAAATTTACTTGAAATAAAGTTATATAAATCTAGATATTGAACCTTTTTATTCACCAGATGGGCATAGCATCTTGACAGGTCATTCTGGTCACAAGGAGAACATGGCCCATGGTCTCTGTTAGGGTGGACCTTAATTTTCAACAACTTGATTTGATTTTTGAGATATAGCTGAAATTAAAAATTCTACTCCAGGCCAGACACAATTACATGTATGCAAATTGATGTCACAATTTTGATGGCTGATTTGGAAATTAAAAATTGACATTGAACAATTGAATATCAGTACATACATATACCACCACAACAGCAAAATAAAGAAATCTAAAAAAACCACATTAAATTAATTCAATACAAAGGTGGTACTAAATTTGGTTGATCTGCTGCGTAGCTAGAAATTAATAATTAAAATATTAAAATTTATTGTATTATATGAATAATATACAAGAACTGCATCAACAACAAAACTCAAAAAGTAAAGCGAAATAAAATAAATCAATATCAACTAGAGGCATATCTATGAGTATGAGTATATCTGTTGCTGTTATGCTAAATGGCTAGAATCTTTAGCTGGTCTGCTACATTATCTATGAATAAACGGGAGAACATGTTTTTCCTGTATCAGGTATATATTAAAATATTGTGTACCAAAGCTGTGTTGATCAAGGTTGCGTGTTAACAAAACAGAAATGAATTTATCCTTCACCGAGACGTCTATGACATGAAAATGGTCGAAAAGGAAGTACTTCCTGCCATCGTCTCGTTTGTAAAATCCCTAAAGGGTGACGGGAAAATATGATAATAAGTGAAAGTTTGGCCCCTTTTCTTTTTATTTTAGTCACTTTTATTAACAGTTAGGCTATAGGATGCATTTGTGTCAGTTATAAATCGGCTCGAGATTTACCCGCCATATTTATTTTCGTCAATAACAAAAAAACAAGTCGCACGGATACCGGCTTTGTAGAATAGAACAAACAATCATCGAGAGATAAGAACTATTTTGTTATGTTGAAAAATATTTGTTTCAACACAAAACCATAAAATTAAACACACTTGTATTTATTTTTAAAGTAATATTCAACGTCAACTTCTACTCGGTGTTCGTAAACAAACTAATGACCATTACCGACTTCAACGCCATCTATAATAATTTTGGGTTGTCGACCTTGCTTTTTTGGTTTTTACATCAAGCGGATGGAGGCAGAAAACTAGGTCGCGGCACTTCCACTGGTCGGCCTAGATGCCTACGGTATTGTCCAAACAGTTCAAAATTACCAGTTTCATATAGGGAACGTATCAATTCTGTGTAATCTCACAATATCGTGCAGATCTGGTATCGGTCCAGGTATAGACACAATATCGTGCAGATCTGGTATCGGCCCAGGTATAGACACAATATCGTGCAGATCTGGTATCGGCCCAGGTATAGATTTTGGATTCTTTTTAGTATGGGATTCATAGACTTACAGTTTTTAATGGTCCATTAACAGTCTCGTTTCAGCCGGTCCGTCTAAATACTACTGAGCCCGGACTAAGCAGTATTTAGACGGACCGACCATTCAAACTCAATACGAATTAAATTAACTACTTTGAGAACGATTGATTAACAGATAAAACGTGAAGAATTTAATACTGCCAAACAAGTGACCTTGAGTTCATGATCTTGGCAAATGGTACCGTTAAGAAAAAGTTTGAGAAGTGTTACATAATTCAATGTTCAAGCAATCCAAAGTCGAACAGTAAAAATAAGAGCATACTATGGCATTCCCTTTAAAAAAAACTGTAATGGTTTTCTGGTGTACTGTCAATTAACTCTCATTCGAAATAGGGCGTCATTCCCGTCTCGCCTGCGGAAATACGCTCGGGATACACGGGCGAGACGGGATAAATAATCAAAAGCTAAACTGTGGAAACCAGTCGTACCTTAAGGATAACCGATAAACAATGCTGTGTCTTGATTGACTACTTAATCGGGAGATAGCTGCCGATTGGCCAATAAATAAGCAGAGCTAAGTTAGGGATGAAAACCCCGTACGATTACGGGGCGGTAGCAATCTAATAGGCCGACCGCCGTTCGTAGCCACTCGAGAAAAGCCGAGCGATCACGAATCGGTTACGATGAGAAAAAAGGGAAAATATAAGCAAGATAATGGGAATCAAACTGAAAGTGGCATTAATTTGTGACTGTTTTTCATAAAATGTATCATAAAACTAAAACGGAGAAACAACTCCGTTTTGGAAGAATGTTAAAGCCCATTCCGATTTACAGACCAGCAGTCGATTTCACAAAAAGTGTAAAATCTGTAAAATCTGTCGTAAGTGTTGGGAGATCATCTATGTTAGCATCTATGAACTAACACCAATACATTCTTGGATACTGCCTCTTTTATGTATTTTGTGGACAAATGATTCTGGTTAGGAGAAAAATTTTAATTCATTACTTGCTTACTGACAACTATCTTACTATGTATGAAGCATCTGGCACCGTGCATGCTTCAATTGCAGCCTCTGACGACCTATTTTGCCTGAGAACCATACTGGGATGGTTCCCAGTGCTCGACCCACAGACTGGGACCATACTAGGAGGGTTCCCAGTGCCCGACCCACAGAGCAGCCCAGCGCGTCCCCGGGTGGCGGATAGGGGAGACCCTCACGTTGCGGGGGGGGGTTGTTTGTCAGGTCATAATACGGAAAGCCTGACCGCGGACCGTAGTGGGTAACGTGTTTGGAGAGTGCCACGCTCCTTGCACGATAAAGACCCCTTTTGTAGATTTCGAAAAAGAGTAGGCTCATTGTAGCCGCTACAAAAGGCTAAATTTTCCGTCCCTACCCAAAACGCCATACTTTTCCAGTGGCAGTCAAAATTGTATTCCCTGTGACCCATCCCACCCCCATTTTCCGTTGATTCATTGTTTGTTAACTTGTTCCCGTCCCGAATATAGCTGAAATACTGCTCGCTGGACGTTAAGCAGACATCCAATCAATCAATTGACCCACAGAGCAGCACAGCGCGTCCCCGTGTGGCGGATAGGGGAGACCCTCTCGTTGGGGTTTGTCAGGTTATAATACGGAAAGCCTGGCCGCAGACCATAGTGGGTAACGTGTTTGGAGAGTGTCACGCTCCTTGCACAATAAAGATCCCTTTTGTAGATTTCGAAAAGGAGTAGGCTCATCGTAGCCGCTAGAAAAGGCTAATTCTCCTTCCCTACCCAATACTCCGTACTTTTCTAGTTGCAGTCGAAACTTTGTTCCCTGTGTCCCATTCCACCCCTTTTTCCATTGATTTATTGTTTGTTAACTTGTTCCCGTCCTGATTAATACTGCTCGCTGGACGTAAAGCAAACATCCAATCAATATATTTTGCGGTTGCCTGATTTGGCAATTTAAACACGTGTACTTGTTATGAAGTGATGTACATAATAACAATACATATTGCCATTTAACATTCAAAAACAGTAGTACATTTGTCCAGAAAGAAAAATAAAGCTTAAAGACGGCTAGCTTTTAAGTAACGCTAATACTTGTATTAGAATAATCATCAACATATAATTATATGTATTACTAATATATTAATTAAAATTATCCCTTTCTGCTTGTACACAAATTAAGAGCGTCAATTCCGATAATGAAGCCACCGACCAATATCAGAACTATAGCACCGACATATCCAATACTCCTGGCACTGGTTCTGTTGTCTGACGCACTTGTAAGTTTTCTTCTGTTTTCTAAAATTAATACATTGAGACATATATTAGTACCTTTATTATAAACTAGTGTGTACACGTGTACAATACATTGAGACATATATAAGTACGTTTATTATAAACTAGTGTGTACACGTGTACAATACATTGAGACATATATTAGTACCTTTATTATAAACTAGTGTGTACACGTGTACAATACATTGAGACATATATAAGTACGTTTATTATAAACTAGTGTGTACACGTGTACATATATTAGTACCTTTATTATAAACTAGTGTGTACACGTGTACAATACATTGAGACATATATAAGTACGTTTATTATAAACTAGTGTGTACACGTGTACAATACATTGAGACATATATTAGTACCTTTATTATAAACTAGTGTGTACACGTGTACAATACATTGAGACATATATAAGTACGTTTATTATAAACTAGTGTGTACACGTGTACAATACATTGAGACATATATTAGTACCTTTATTATAAACTAGTGTGAACACGTGTACAATACATTGAGACATATATTAGTGCCTTTATTATAAAATAGTGTGTACACGTGTACAATAGACATATATTAGTACCTTTATTATAAACTACTGTGTACACGTGTACATATATATGTACCTTTATTATAAACTAGTGTCTACACGTGTACATATATTAGTACCTTTATTATAAACTAGTGTGTACACGTGTACATATATAAGTACCTTTATTATAAACTAGTGTGTACACGTGTACAATAGACATATATTAGTACCTTTATTATAAACTAGTGTGTACACGTGTACAATACATTGAGACATATATTAGTACCTTTATTATAAACTAGTGTGTACACATGTACAATACATTGAGACATATATTAGTACCTTTATTATAAACTAGTGTGTACACATGTACAATACATTGAGACATATATTAGTACCTTTATTATAAACTAGTGTGTACACGTGTACAATACATTGAGACATATATTAGTACCTTTATTATAAACTAGTGTGTACACGTGTACAATACATTGAGACATATATAAGTACCTTTATTATAAACTAGTGTGTACACGTGTACAATACATTGAGACATATATAAGTACCTTTATTATAAACTACTGTGTACACGTGTACAATAGACATATATTAGTACCTTTATTTTTAACTAGTGTGTTCACGTGTACAATAGACATATATTAGTACCTTTATTATAAACTAGTGTGTACACGTGTACAATACATTGAGACATATATTAGTACCTTTATTATAAACTAGTGTGTACACGTGTACAATACATTGAGACATTAGTACCTTTATTATAAACTAGTGTGTACACGTGTACAATAGACATATATAAGTACCTTTGTTATAAACTAGTGTGTACACGTGTACAATAGACATATATTAGTACCTTTATTATAAACTAGTGTGTACACGTGTACAATACATTGAGACATATATTAGTACCTTTATTATAAACTAGTGTGTACACGTGTACAATACATTGAGACATATATAAGTACCTTTATTATAAACTAGTGTGTACACGTGTACAATACATTGAGACATATATTAGTACCTTTATTATAAACTAGTGTGTACACGTGTACAATAGACATATATTAGTACCTTTATTATAAACTACTGTGTACACGTGTACATATATAAGTACCTTTATTATAAACTAGTGTGTACACGTGTACATATATTAGTACCTTTATTATAAACTAGTGTGTACACGTGTACATATATAAGTACCTTTATTATAAACTAGTGTGTACACGTGTACAATAGACATATATTAGTACCTTTATTATAAACTAGTGTGTACACGTGTACAATACATTGAGACATATATTAGTACCTTTATTATAAACTAGTGTGTACACATGTACAATACATTGAGACATATATTAGTACCTTTATTATAAACTAGTGTGTACACGTGTACAATACATTGAGACATATATAAGTACCTTTATTATAAACTAGTGTGTACACGTGTACAATACATTGAGACATATATTAGTACCTTTATTATAAACTAGTGTGTACACGTGTACAATACATTGAGACATATATAAGTACCTTTATTATAAACTAGTGTGTACACGTGTACAATAGACATATATTAGTACCTTTATTATAAACTAGTGTGTACACGTGTACATATTACCTTTATTATAAACTAGTGTGTACACGTGTACATATATTAGTACCTTTATTATAAACTAGTGTGTACACGTGTACAATACATCGAGACATATATTAGTACCTTTATTATAAACTAGTGTGTACACGTGTACAATAAACATAAATGTGCTACTAACCCAAACAACATGTGTGTTACTATTCCGAACATTAATATCTAGATGTGTTACAATCTCGCCCGAACAATAAAACAATAATACATATTTCAGTTATGTTACAATTCCTAACAATAATACACAGACGAACAGTAACTCATAAATGTGGTACAATCTTGAAAAATGTCCTGAAGAATTATACATTTACCACGTAACCTTATACTAAAATTACCTTTCATCTATATCGTGTCCTCTCTTGACTATATGACATACGTACCTGACGTTACTTTACATAGTACCACATTACCTCCCTTGACTATATAACATACGAACCTGACGTTACCTCACATAGATAACACGTTACCTCCCTTGACTATAGAACATACGTACCTGACGTTACCTTACACAGATACCACGTTTCCTCACTTGACTATATAACATACATACCTGACTTTACCTCACATAGATACCACGTTTCCTCTCTTGACTATATAACATACGAACCTGACTTTACTTCACATAGATACCACGTTTCCTCCCTTGACTACATAACATACGAACCTGACGTTACCTCACATAGATAACACGTTACCTCCCTTGACTATATAGCATACGTACCTGACGTTACCTTACATAGATACCACGTTTCCTCCCTTGACTATAAAACATACGAACCAGACGTTACCTTACAAAGATACCACGTTACCTCCCTTGACTATATAACATACGTATCAGACTTTACCTCACATAGATACCACGTTTCCTCCCTTGACTATATAACATACGAACCCGACGTTACCTTACATAGATAACACGTTTCCTCCCTTGACTTTATAACATACGTACCTGACGTTACCTTACATAGTTACTACGTTTCCTCCCTAGACTATATAACATACATACCTGATGTTACCTTACATAGATACCACGTTTCCTCCCTTGACTATATAACATACGTACCTGACTTTACCTCACATAGATACCACGTTTCCTCCCTTGACTATATAACATACGTACCTGACGTTATCTTACATAGATACCACGTTTCCTCTCTTGACTATATAACATACGTACCTGACGTTACCTCACATAGATACCACGTTTCCTCCCTTGACTATATAACATACGTACCTGACGTTATCTTACATAGATACCACGTTTCCTCTCTTGACTATATAACATACGTACCTGACGTTACCTCACATAGATAACACGTTTCCTCCCTTGACTTTATAACATACGTACCTGACGTTACCTTACATAGTTACTACGTTTCCTCCCTAGACTATATAACATACATACCTGATGTTACCTTACATAGATACCACGTTTCCTCCCTTGACTATATAACATACGTACCAGACGTTACCTCACATAGATACCACGTTACCTCACTTGACTATATAACATACGTACCTGACTTTACCTTACATAGATACCACGTTTCCTCCCTTGACTATATAACATACGTACCAGACGTTACTTCACATAGATACCACGTTTCCTCACTTGACTATATAACATACGTACCAGACGTTACCTCACATAGATACCACGTTACCTCACTTGACTATATAACATACGTACCTGACGTTACCTCACATAGACACCACGTTTCCTCCCTTAACTATATAACATGCGAACCCGACGTTACCTTGCATAGATAACACGTTTCCTCCCTTGACTTTATAACATACGTACCTGACGTTACCTTACATAGATACCACGTTACCTCCTTTGACTATATAACATCCGTACCTGACGTTACCTTACATAGATACCACGTGTCCTCCCTTGACTATATAACATACGTACCTGACGTTACCTTACATAGATACCACGTTTCCTCCCTTGACTATATAACATACGTACCTGACTTTACCTAACATAGATACCACGTTACTTCCCTTGACTATATAACATACGTACCTGACGTTACCTCACATAGATACCACGTTACCTCCCTTGACTATAAGACATACGTACCTGACGTTACCTTACATAGATACCACGTTTCCTCCATTGACTATATAACATACGTACCTTACGTTACCTCACATAGATACCACGTTACCTCCCTTGACTATATAACATACGTACCTGACTTTAACTAACATAGATACAACGTTTCCTCCCTTGACTATATAACATACATACCTGACGTTACCTCACATAGATAACACGTTTAATCCCTTGACTATATAACATACGTACCTGACGTTACCTTACACAGATAACACGTTACCTCCCTTGACTATATAACATACGTACCTGACTTTACCTTACATAGATACCACGTTTCCTCCTTTGACTATATAACATACGTACCTGACGTAACCTTACATAGATACCACGTTTGCTCCCTTGACTATATAACATACGTACCTGACGTTATCTTACATAGATAACACTTTACCTCACTTGACTATATAACATACGAACCTGACGTTACCTTACATAGATACCACGTTACCTCCCTTGACTATATAACATACGTACCTGACGTTACCTCACATAGATACCACATTACCTCCCTTGACTATATAACATACGTACTGACGTTACCTTACATAGATACCACATTACCTCCCTTGACTATATAACATACGTACTGACGTTACCTTACATAGATACCACGTTTCCTCCATTGACTATATAACATAGGTACCTGACTTTACCTCACATAGATACCACGTTTCCTCCCTTGACTATATAACATACCTACCTGACGTTTCCTCACATAGATACCACGTTTCCTCACTTGACTATATAACATACGTACCTGACGTTACCTTACATAGATACCACGTTTCCTCACTTGACTATATGACATACGTACCTGACGTTACCTTACATAGATACCATGTTTCGTCACTTGACTATATAACATACGTACCTGACGTTACCTCACATAGATACCACGTTTCCTCCCTTGACTATATAACATACGTACCTGACTTTACCTTACATAGATACCACGTTTCCTCACTTGACTATATAACATACGTACCTGACGTTACCTTACATAGATACCACGTTACCTCCCTTGACTATATAACATACGTACCTGACGTTATCTTACATAGATACCACGTTACCTCCCTTGACTATATAACATACGTACCTGACGTTACCTTACATAGATACCACGTTACCTCCCTTGACTATATAACATACGTACCTGACGTTACCTCACATAGACACCACGTTTCCTCCTTTGACTATATAACATACGTACCTGACGTTACCTTACATAGATACCACGTTACCTCCCTTGACTATATAACATACGTACCTGATGTTACCTCACATAGATATCACGTTACCTCCCTTGACTATATAACATACGTACCTGACGTTACCTCACATAGATACCACGTTACCTCACTTGACTATATAACATCCGTACCTGACGTTACCTTACAAAGATACAACGTTACCTCCCTTGACTATATAACATACGTACCTGACGTTACCTAACATAGATACCACGTTTCCTCCCTTGACTATATAACATACGTACCTGACGTTACCTTACATAGATACCACGTTACCTCCCTTGACTATATAACATACGTACCTGACGTTATCTTACATAGATACCACGTTTCCTCCCTTGACTATATAACATACGTACTGACGTTACGTTACATAGATACCACGTTACCTCCCTTGACTATATAACATACGTACCTGACTTTACCTTACATAGATACCATGTTTCGTCACTTGACTATATAACATACGTACCTGACGTTACGTTACATAGATACCACGTTACCTCCCTTGACTATATAACATACGTACCTGACGTTACCTCACATAGATACCACGTTTCTTCACTTGACTATATAACATACGTACCTGACTTTACCTTACATAGATACCATGTTTCGTCACTTGACTATATAACATACGTACCTGACGTTACCTCACATAGATACCACGTTACCTCCCTTGACTATATAACATACGTACCTGATGTTACCTTACATAGATACCACGTTTCCTCTCTTGACTATATAACATAGGTACCTGACTTTACCTTACATAGATACCACGTTACCTCCCTTGACTATATAACATACGTACCTGACGTTACCTTACATAGATACCACGTTTCCTCCCTTGACTATATAACATACGTACCTGACGTTACCTCACATAGATACCACGTTACCTCCCTTGACAATATAACATACGTACCTGACTTTACCTTACATAGATACCACCATTCCTCCCTTGACTAAATAACATACGTACCTGACGTTTCCTCACATAGATACCACGTTTCCTCCTTTGACTATATAACATACGTACTGACGTTATCTTACATAGGTACCACGTTACCTCCCTTGACTATATAACATACGTACCTGATGTTACCTTACATAGGTACCACGTTACCTCCCTTGACTATATAACATACGTACCTGATGTTACCTTACATAGATACCACGTTACCTCCCTTGACTATATAACATACGTACTGACGTTATCTTCGTGATACCACGTTTCCTCACTTGACTATATAACATACATACCTGACGTGACCTTACATAGATACCACGTTTCCTCCCTTGACTATATAACATACGTACCTGACGTTACCTCACATAGATACCATATTACCTCCCTTGACTATATAACATACGTACCTGACTTTACCTAACATAGATACCACGTTACTTCCCTTGACTATATAACATACGTACCTGACGTTACCTCACATAGATACCACGTTACCTCCCTTGACTATAAGACATACGTACCTGACGTTACCTTACATAGATACCACGTTTCCTCCATTGACTATATAACATACGTACCTGACTTTACCTTACATAGATACCACGTTTCCTCCTTTGACTATATAACATACGTACCTGACGATACCTTACATAGATACCATGTTACCTCCCTTGACTATATAACATACGTACCTGACGTTACCTTACATAGATACCACGTTACCTCCCTTGACTATATAACATACGTACCTGACGATACCTTACATAGATACCATGTTTCCTCCCTTGACTATAAAACATACGTACCTGACGTTACCTTACATAGATACCACGTTACCTCCCTTGACTATATAACATACGTACCTGACTTTACCTTACATAGATACCACGTTACCTCCCTTGACTATATAACATACGTACCTGACGTTATCTTACATAGATACCACGTTTCCTCCCTAGACTATATAACATACGTACCTGACGTTACCTTACATAGATACCACGCTACCTCCCTTGACTATATAACATACGTACCTGACGTTACCTTACATAGATACCACGTTACCTCCCTTGACTATCTAACATACGTACCTGACGTTACCTTACATAGATACCATGTTTCCTCCCTTGACTATATAACATACGTACCTGACGTTACCTCACATAGATACCACGTTACCTCCCTTGACTATATAACATACGTACCTGACTTTACCTAACATAGATACAACGTTTCCTCACTTGACTATATAACATACGTACCTGACTTTACCTTACATAGATACCATGTTTCGTCACTTGACTATATAACATACGTACCTGACGTTACCTCACATAGATAACACGTTTAATCCCTTGACTATATAACATACGTACCTGACGTTACCTTACACAGATAACACGTTACCTCCCTTGACTATATAACATACGTACCTGACGTTATCTTACATAGATAACACTTTACCTCACTTGACTATATAACATACGAACCTGACGTTACCTTACAAAGATACCACGTTACCTCCCTTGACTATATAACATACGTACCTGACGTTACCTAACATAGATACCACGTTTCCTCCCTTGACTATATAACATACGTACCTGACGTTACCTTACATAGATACCACGTTACCTCCCTTGACTATATAACATACGTACCTGACGTTATCTTACATAGATACCACGTTTCCTCCCTTGACTATATAACATACGTACTGACGTTACGTTACATAGATACCACGTTACCTCCCTTGACTATATAACATACGTACCTGACGTTACCTTACATAGATACCATGTTTCGTCACTTGACTATATAACATACGTACCTGACGTTACCTTACATAGATACCACGTTACCTCCCTTGACTATATAACATACGTACCTGACGTTATCTTACATAGATAACATGTTTCCTCCCTTGACTATATAACATACCTACCTGACGTTACCTCACATAGATACCACGTTTCCTCCCTTGACTATATAACATACGTACCTGACTTTACCTTACATAGATACCATGTTTCGTCACTTGACTATATAACATACGTACCTGACGTTACCTCACATAGATACCACGTTACCTCCCTTGACTATTTAACATACGTACCTGATGTTACCTTACATAGATACCACGTTTCCTCTCTTGACTATATAACATAGGTACCTGACTTTACCTTACATAGATACCACGTTACCTCCCTTGACTATATAACATACGTACCTGACGTTACCTTACATAGATACCACGTTTCCTCCCTTGACTATGTAACATACCTACCTGACGTTACCTCACATAGATACCACGTTACCTCCCTTGACAATATAACATACGTACCTGACTTTACCTTACATAGATACCACCTTTCCTCCCTTGACTAAATAACATACGTACCTGACGTTTCCTCACATAGATACCACTTTTCCTCCCTTGACTAAATAACATACGTACCTGACGTTTCCTCACATAGATACCACGTTTCCTCCCTTGACTATATAACATACGAACCTGACTTGACCTTACATAGATACCACGTTTCCTCCTTTGACTATATAACTTACGAACCCGACGTTACCTTACATAGATACTACGTTACCTCACTTTACTATATAACATACGTACCAGACGTTACCTTACATAGATACCACGTTTCCTCACTTGACTATATAACATACGTACCTGACTTTACCTCACATAGATACCACGTTACCTCACTTGACTATATAACATACGTACCAGACGTTACCTTACATAGATACCACGTTTCCTCCCTTGACTATATAACATACGAACTTGACGTTACCTTACATAGATACCACGTTTCCTCACTTGACTATATAACATACGTACCAGACGTTACCTTACATAGATACCTCGTTTCCTCACTTGACTATATAACATACGTACCTGCCGTTATCTTACATAGATAACACTTTACCTCACTTGACTATATAACATACGTACCTGACGTTACCTTACATAGATACCACGTTATCTCCCTTGACTATATAACATACGTACCTGACGTTATCTTACATAGATAACATGTTTCCTCCCTTGACTATATAACATACGTACATGACGTTACCTCACATAGATACCACGTTTCGTCACTTGACTATATAACATACGTACCTGACTTTACCTTACATAGATACCATGTTTCGTCACTTGACTATATAACATACGTACCTGACGTTATCTTACATAGATGACATGTTTCCTCCCTTGACTATATAACATACGTACCTGACGTTACCTCACATAGATACCACGTTTCGTCACTTGACTATATAACATAGGTACCTGACTTTACCTTACATAGATACCACGTTACCTCCCTTGACTATATAACATACGTACCTGACGTTACCTTACATAGATACCACGTTTCCTCCCTTGACTATATAACATACCTACCTGACGTTACTTCACATAGATACCACGTTTCCTCCCTTGACTATATAACATACGTACCTGACGTTACCTCACATAGATACCACGTTACCTCCCTTGACAATATAACATACGTACCTGACTTTACCTTACATAGATACCACCTTTCCTCCCTTGACTAAATAACATACGTACCTGACGTTTCCTCACATAGATACCACGTTTCCTCCTTTGACTATATAACATACGTACCAGACGTTACCTTACATAGATACCACGTTTCCTCCCTTGACTATATAACATACGAACCTGACGTGACCTTACATAGATACCACGTTTCCTCCTTTGACTATATAACATACGTACCTGACGTTACCTTACATAGATACTACGTTACCTCACTTTACTATATAACATACGTACCAGACGTTACCTTACATAGATACCACGTTTCCTCACTTGACTATATAACATACGTACCTGACTTTACCTCACATAGATACCACGTTACCTCACTTGACTATATAACATACATACCAGACGTTACCTTACATAGATACCACGTTTCCTCCCTTGACTATATAACATACGAACCTGACGTTACCTCACATAGATAACACGTTTCCTCCCTTGACTATATAACATACGAACCTGACGTTACCTCACATAGATACCACGTTTCCTACCTTGACTATATAACATACGAACCTGACGTTACCTCACATAGATAACACGTTTCCTCCCTTGACTATATAACATACGTACCTGACGTTACCTTACATAGATACCACGTTACCTCCCTTGACTATATAACATACGTACCTGACGTTACCTCACATAGATAACACGTTTCCTACCTTGACTATATAACATACGTACCTGACGTTACCTTACATAGATACCACGTTTCCTCACTTGACTATATAACATACGTACCAGACGTTACCTTACATAGATACCTCGTTTCCTCACTTGACTATATAACATACGTACCTGACGTTATCTTACATAGATAACACTTTACCTCACTTGACTATATAACATACGTACCTGACGTTACCTTACATAGATACCACGTTACCTCCCTTGACTATATAACATACGTACCTGACGTTACCTTACATAGATACCTCGTTTCCTCACTTGACTATATAACATACGTACCAGACGTTACCTTACATAGATACCACCTTTCCTCCGTTGACTATATAACATACGAACCTGACGTGACCTTACATAGATACCACGTTTCCTCCTTTGACTATATAACTTACGAACCGACGTTACCTTACATAGATACCACGTTTCCTCACTTGACTATATAACATACGTACCAGACGTTACCTTACATAGATACCACGTTTCCTCCCTTGACTATATAACATACGTACCCGACGTTACCTTACATAGATACCACGTTACCTCCCTTTACTATATAACATACGTACCTGACGTTACCTTACATAGATACCACGTTACCTCCCTTGACTATATAACATACGTACCTGACGTTATCTTACATAGATACCACGTTTCCTCCCTTGACTATATAACATACGTACTGACGTTACGTTACATAGATACCACGTTACCTCCCTTGACTATATAACATACGTACCTGACTTTACCTTACATAGATACCATGTTTCGTCACTTGACTATATAACATACGTACCTGACGTTACGTTACATAGATACCACGTTACCTCCCTTGACTATATAACATACGTACCTGACGTTACCTCACATAGATACCACGTTTCTTCACTTGACTATATAACATACGTACCTGACTTTACCTTACATAGATACCATGTTTCGTCACTTGACTATATAACATACGTACCTGACGTTACCTCACATAGATACCACGTTACCTCCCTTGACTATATAACATACGTACCTGATGTTACCTTACATAGATACCACGTTTCCTCTCTTGACTATATAACATAGGTACCTGACTTTACCTTACATAGATACCACGTTACCTCCCTTGACTATATAACATACGTACCTGACGTTACCTTACATAGATACCACGTTTCCTCCCTTGACTATATAACATACGTACCTGACGTTACCTCACATAGATACCACGTTACCTCCCTTGACTATATAACATACGTACCTGACTTTACCTTACATAGATACCACCATTCCTCCCTTGACTAAATAACATACGTACCTGACGTTTCCTCACATAGATACCACGTTTCCTCCTTTGACTATATAACATACGTACTGACGTTATCTTACATAGGTACCACGTTACCTCCCTTGACTATATAACATACGTACCTGATGTTACCTTACATAGGTACCACGTTACCTCCCTTGACTATATAACATACGTACCTGATGTTACCTTACATAGATACCACGTTACCTCCCTTGACTATATAACATACGTACTGACGTTATCTTCGTGATACCACGTTTCCTCACTTGACTATATAACATACATACCTGACGTGACCTTACATAGATACCACGTTTCCTCCCTTGACTATATAACATACGTACCTGACGTTACCTCACATAGATACCATATTACCTCCCTTGACTATATAACATACGTACCTGACTTTACCTAACATAGATACCACGTTACTTCCCTTGACTATATAACATACGTACCTGACGTTACCTCACATAGATACCACGTTACCTCCCTTGACTATAAGACATACGTACCTGACGTTACCTTACATAGATACCACGTTTCCTCCATTGACTATATAACATACGTACCTTACGTTACCTCACATAGATACCACGTTACCTCCCTTGACTATATAACATACGTACCTGACTTTACCTAACATAGATACAACGTTTCCTCCCTTGACTATATAACATACGTACCTGACTTTACCTTACATAGATACCACGTTTCCTCCTTTGACTATATAACATACGTACCTGACGATACCTTACATAGATACCATGTTACCTCCCTTGACTATATAACATACGTACCTGACGTTACCTTACATAGATACCACGTTACCTCCCTTGACTATATAACATACGTACCTGACGTTACCTTACATAGATACCATGTTTCCTCCCTTGACTATATAACATACGTACCTGACGTTACCTTACATAGATACCACGTTACCTCCCTTGACTATATAACATACGTACCTGACTTTACCTTACATAGATACCACGTTACCTCCCTTGACTATATAACATACGTACCTGACGTTATCTTACATAGATACCACGTTTCCTCCCTAGACTATATAACATACGTACCTGACGTTACCTTACATAGATACCACGCTACCTCCCTTGACTATATAACATACGTACCTGACGTTACCTTACATAGATACCACGTTACCTCCCTTGACTATCTAACATACGTACCTGACGTTACCTTACATAGATACCATGTTTCCTCCCTTGACTATATAACATACGTACCTGACGTTAACTCACATAGATACCACGTTACCTCCCTTGACTATATAACATACGTACCTGACTTTACCTAACATAGATACAACGTTTCCTCACTTGACTATATAACATACGTACCTGACTTTACCTTACATAGATACCATGTTTCCTCCCTTGACTATATAACATACGAACCTGACTTGACCTTACATAGATACCACGTTTCCTCCTTTGACTATATAACTTACGAACCCGACGTTACCTTACATAGATACTACGTTACCTCACTTTACTATATAACATACGTACCAGACGTTACCTTACATAGATACCACGTTTCCTCACTTGACTATATAACATACGTACCTGACTTTACCTCACATAGATACCACGTTACCTCACTTGACTATATAACATACGTACCAGACGTTACCTTACATAGATACCACGTTTCCTCCCTTGACTATATAACATACGAACTTGACGTTACCTTACATAGATACCACGTTTCCTCACTTGACTATATAACATACGTACCAGACGTTACCTTACATAGATACCTCGTTTCCTCACTTGACTATATAACATACGTACCTGCCGTTATCTTACATAGATAACACTTTACCTCACTTGACTATATAACATACGTACCTGACGTTACCTTACATAGATACCACGTTATCTCCCTTGACTATATAACATACGTACCTGACGTTATCTTACATAGATAACATGTTTCCTCCCTTGACTATATAACATACGTACATGACGTTACCTCACATAGATACCACGTTTCGTCACTTGACTATATAACATACGTACCTGACTTTACCTTACATAGATACCATGTTTCGTCACTTGACTATATAACATACGTACCTGACGTTATCTTACATAGATGACATGTTTCCTCCCTTGACTATATAACATACGTACCTGACGTTACCTCACATAGATACCACGTTTCGTCACTTGACTATATAACATAGGTACCTGACTTTACCTTACATAGATACCACGTTACCTCCCTTGACTATATAACATACGTACCTGACGTTACCTTACATAGATACCACGTTTCCTCCCTTGACTATATAACATACCTACCTGACGTTACTTCACATAGATACCACGTTTCCTCCCTTGACTATATAACATACGTACCTGACGTTACCTCACATAGATACCACGTTACCTCCCTTGACAATATAACATACGTACCTGACTTTACCTTACATAGATACCACCTTTCCTCCCTTGACTAAATAACATACGTACCTGACGTTTCCTCACATAGATACCACGTTTCCTCCTTTGACTATATAACATACGTACCTGACGTTACCTTACATAGATACCACGTTTCCTCCCTTGACTATATAACATACGAACCTGACGTGACCTTACATAGATACCACGTTTCCTCCTTTGACTATATAACTTACGAACCCGACGTTACCTTACATAGATACTACGTTACCTCACTTTACTATATAACATACGTACCAGACGTTACCTTACATAGATACCACGTTTCCTCACTTGACTATATAACATACGTACCTGACTTTACCTCACATAGATACCACGTTACCTCACTTGACTATATAACATACATACCAGACGTTACCTTACATAGATACCACGTTTCCTCCCTTGACTATATAACATACGAACCTGACGTTACCTCACATAGATAACACGTTTCCTCCCTTGACTATATAACATACGAACCTGACGTTACCTCACATAGATACCACGTTTCCTACCTTGACTATATAACATACGAACCTGACGTTACCTCACATAGATAACACGTTTCCTCCCTTGACTATATAACATACGTACCTGACGTTACCTTACATAGATACCACGTTACCTCCCTTGACTATATAACATACGTACCTGACGTTACCTCACATAGATAACACGTTTCCTACCTTGACTATATAACATACGTACCTGACGTTACCTTACATAGATACCACGTTTCCTCACTTGACTATATAACATACGTACCAGACGTTACCTTACATAGATACCTCGTTTCCTCACTTGACTATATAACATACGTACCTGACGTTATCTTACATAGATAACACTTTACCTCACTTGACTATATAACATACGTACCTGACGTTACCTTACATAGATACCACGTTACCTCCCTTGACTATATAACATACGTACCTGACGTTACCTTACATAGATACCACGTTTCCTCACTTGACTATATAACATACGTACCAGACGTTACCTTACATAGATACCACCTTTCCTCCCTTGACTATATAACATACGAACCTGACGTGACCTTACATAGATACCACGTTTCCTCCTTTGACTATATAACTTACGAACCGACGTTACCTTACATAGATACCACGTTTCCTCACTTGACTATATAACATACGTACCAGACGTTACCTTACATAGATACCACGTTTCCTCCCTTGACTATATAACATACGTACCCGACGTTACCTTACATAGATACCACGTTACCTCCCTTTACTATATAACATACGTACCTGACGTTACCTTACATAGATACCACGTTACCTCCCTTGACTATATAACATACGTACCTGACGTTATCTTACATAGATACCACGTTTCCTCCCTTGACTATATAACATACGTACTGACGTTACGTTACATAGATACCACGTTACCTCCCTTGACTATATAACATACGTACCTGACTTTACCTTACATAGATACCATGTTTCGTCACTTGACTATATAACATACGTACCTGACGTTACGTTACATAGATACCACGTTACCTCCCTTGACTATATAACATACGTACCTGACGTTACCTCACATAGATACCACGTTTCTTCACTTGACTATATAACATACGTACCTGACTTTACCTTACATAGATACCATGTTTCGTCACTTGACTATATAACATACGTACCTGACGTTACCTCACATAGATACCACGTTACCTCCCTTGATTATATAACATACGTACCTGATGTTACCTTACATAGATACCACGTTTCCTCCCTTGACTATATAACATAGGTACCTGACTTTACCTTACATAGATACCACGTTACCTCCCTTGACTATATAACATACGTACCTGACGTTACCTTACATAGATACCACGTTTCCTCCCTTGACTATATAACATACGTACCTGACGTTACCTCACATAGATACCACGTTACCTCCCTTGACAATATAACATACGTACCTGACTTTACCTTACATAGATACCACCATTCCTCCCTTGACTAAATAACATACGTACCTGACGTTTCCTCACATAGATACCACGTTTCCTCCTTTGACTATATAACATACGTACTGACGTTATCTTACATAGGTACCACGTTACCTCCCTTGACTATATAACATACGTACCTGATGTTACCTTACATAGGTACCACGTTACCTCCCTTGACTATATAACATACGTACCTGATGTTACCTTACATAGATACCACGTTACCTCCCTTGACTATATAACATACGTACTGACGTTATCTTCGTGATACCACGTTTCCTCACTTGACTATATAACATACATACCTGACGTGACCTTACATAGATACCACGTTTCCTCCCTTGACTATATAACATACGTACCTGACGTTACCTCACATAGATACCATATTACCTCCCTTGACTATATAACATACGTACCTGACTTTACCTAACATAGATACCACGTTACTTCCCTTGACTATATAACATACGTACCTGACGTTACCTCACATAGATACCACGTTACCTCCCTTGACTATAAGACATACGTACCTGACGTTACCTTACATAGATACCACGTTTCCTCCATTGACTATATAACATACGTACCTTACGTTACCTCACATAGATACCACGTTACCTCCCTTGACTATATAACATACGTACCTGACTTTACCTAACATAGATACAACGTTTCCTCCCTTGACTATATAACATACGTACCTGACTTTACCTTACATAGATACCACGTTTCCTCCTTTGACTATATAACATACGTACCTGACGATACCTTACATAGATACCATGTTACCTCCCTTGACTATATAACATACGTACCTGACGTTACCTTACATAGATACCACGTTACCTCCCTTGACTATATAACATACGTACCTGACGATACCTTACATAGATACCATGTTTCCTCCCTTGACTATATAACATACGTACCTGACGTTACCTTACATAGATACCACGTTACCTCCCTTGACTATATAACATACGTACCTGACTTTACCTTACATAGATACCACGTTACCTCCCTTGACTATATAACATACGTACCTGACGTTATCTTACATAGATACCACGTTTCCTCCCTAGACTATATAACATACGTACCTGACGTTACCTTACATAGATACCACGCTACCTCCCTTGACTATATAACATACGTACCTGACGTTACCTTACATAGATACCACGTTACCTCCCTTGACTATATAACATACGTACCTGACGTTACCTTACATAGATACCATGTTTCCTCCCTTGACTATATAACATACGTACCTGACGTTAACTCACATAGATACCACGTTACCTCCCTTGACTATATAACATACGTACCTGACTTTACCTAACATAGATACAACGTTTCCTCACTTGACTATATAACATACGTACCTGACTTTACCTTACATAGATACCATGTTTCGTCACTTGACTATATAACATACGTACCTGACGTTACCTCACATAGATAACACGTTTAATCCCTTGACTATATAACATACGTACCTGACGTTACCTTACACAGATAACACGTTACCTCCCTTGACTATATAACATACGTACCTGACGTTATCTTACATAGATAACACTTTACCTCACTTGACTATATAACATACGAACCTGACGTTACCTTACAAAGATACCACGTTACCTCCCTTGACTATATAACATACGTACCTGACGTTACCTAACATAGATACCACGTTTCCTCCCTTGACTATATAACATACGTACCTGACGTTACCTTACATAGATACCACGTTACCTCCCTTGACTATATAACATACGTACCTGACGTTATCTTACATAGATACCACGTTTCCTCCCTTGACTATATAACATACGTACTGACGTTACGTTACATAGATACCACGTTACCTCCCTTGACTATATAACATACGTACCTGACGTTACCTCACATAGATAACACGTTTCCTCCCTTGACTATATAACATACGTACCTGACGTTACCTCACATAGATACCACGTTTCCTACCTTGACTATATAACATACGAACCTGACGTTACCTCACATAGATAACACGTTTCCTCCCTTGACTATATAACATACGTACCTGACGTTACCTTACATAGATACCACGTTACCTCCCTTGACTATATAACATACGTACCTGACGTTACCTCACATAGATAACACGTTTCCTACCTTGACTAAATAACATACGTACCTGACGTTACCTTACATAGATACCACGTTTCCTCACTTGACTATATAACATACGTACCAGACGTTACCTTACATAGATACCTCGTTTCCTCACTTGACTATATAACATACGTACCTGACGTTATCTTACATAGATAACACTTTACCTCACTTGACTATATAACATACGTACCTGACGTTACCTTACATAGATACCACGTTACCTCCCTTGACTATATAACATACGTACCTGACGTTACCTTACATAGATACCTCGTTTCCTCACTTGACTATATAACATACGTACCAGACGTTACCTTACATAGATACCACCTTTCCTCCCTTGACTATATAACATACGAACCTGACGTGACCTTACATAGATACCACGTTTCCTCCTTTGACTATATAACTTACGAACCGACGTTACCTTACATAGATACCACGTTTCCTCACTTGACTATATAACATACGTACCAGACGTTACCTTACATAGATACCACGTTTCCTCCCTTGACTATATAACATACGTACCTGACGTTACCTTACATAGATACCACGTTACCTCCCTTGACTATATAACATACGTACCTGACGTTACCTTACATAGATACCACGTTACCTCCCTTGACTATATAACATACGTACCTGACGTTATCTTACATAGATACCACGTTTCCTCCCTTGACTATATAACATACGTACTGACGTTACGTTACATAGATACCACGTTACCTCCCTTGACTATATAACATACGTACCTGACTTTACCTTACATAGATACCATGTTTCGTCACTTGACTATATAACATACGTACCTGACGTTACGTTACATAGATACCACGTTACCTCCCTTGACTATATAACATACGTACCTGACGTTACCTCACATAGATACCACGTTTCTTCACTTGACTATATAACATACGTACCTGACTTTACCTTACATAGATACCATGTTTCGTCACTTGACTATATAACATACGTACCTGACGTTACCTCACATAGATACCACGTTACCTCCCTTGACTATATAACATACGTACCTGATGTTACCTTACATAGATACCACGTTTCCTCTCTTGACTATATAACATAGGTACCTGACTTTACCTTACATAGATACCACGTTACCTCCCTTGACTATATAACATACGTACCTGACGTTACCTTACATAGATACCACGTTTCCTCCCTTGACTATATAACATACGTACCTGACGTTACCTCACATAGATACCACGTTACCTCCCTTGACAATATAACATACGTACCTGACTTTACCTTACATAGATACCACCATTCCTCCCTTGACTAAATAACATACGTACCTGACGTTTCCTCACATAGATACCACGTTTCCTCCTTTGACTATATAACATACGTACTGACGTTATCTTACATAGGTACCACGTTACCTCCCTTGACTATATAACATACGTACCTGATGTTACCTTACATAGGTACCACGTTACCTCCCTTGACTATATAACATACGTACCTGATGTTACCTTACATAGATACCACGTTACCTCCCTTGACTATATAACATACGTACTGACGTTATCTTCGTGATACCACGTTTCCTCACTTGACTATATAACATACATACCTGACGTGACCTTACATAGATACCACGTTTCCTCCCTTGACTATATAACATACGTACCTGACGTTACCTCACATAGATACCATATTACCTCCCTTGACTATATAACATACGTACCTGACTTTACCTAACATAGATACCACGTTACTTCCCTTGACTATATAACATACGTACCTGACGTTACCTCACATAGATACCACGTTACCTCCCTTGACTATAAGACATACGTACCTGACGTTACCTTACATAGATACCACGTTTCCTCCATTGACTATATAACATACGTACCTTACGTTACCTCACATAGATACCACGTTACCTCCCTTGACTATATAACATACGTACCTGACTTTACCTAACATAGATACAACGTTTCCTCCCTTGACTATATAACATACGTACCTGACTTTACCTTACATAGATACCACGTTTCCTCCTTTGACTATATAACATACGTACCTGACGATACCTTACATAGATACCATGTTACCTCCCTTGACTATATAACATACGTACCTGACGTTACCTTACATAGATACCACGTTACCTCCCTTGACTATATAACATACGTACCTGACGATACCTTACATAGATACCATGTTTCCTCCCTTGACTATATAACATACGTACCTGACGTTACCTTACATAGATACCACGTTACCTCCCTTGACTATATAACATACGTACCTGACTTTACCTTACATAGATACCACGTTACCTCCCTTGACTATATAACATACGTACCTGACGTTATCTTACATAGATACCACGTTTCCTCCCTAGACTATATAACATACGTACCTGACGTTACCTTACATAGATACCACGCTACCTCCCTTGACTATATAACATACGTACCTGACGTTACCTTACATAGATACCACGTTACCTCCCTTGACTATCTAACATACGTACCTGACGTTACCTTACATAGATACCATGTTTCCTCCCTTGACTATATAACATACGTACCTGACGTTAACTCACATAGATACCACGTTACCTCCCTTGACTATATAACATACGTACCTGACTTTACCTAACATAGATACAACGTTTCCTCACTTGACTATATAACATACGTACCTGACTTTACCTTACATAGATACCATGTTTCGTCACTTGACTATATAACATACGTACCTGACGTTACCTCACATAGATAACACGTTTAATCCCTTGACTATATAACATACGTACCTGACGTTACCTTACACAGATAACACGTTACCTCCCTTGACTATATAACATACGTACCTGACGTTATCTTACATAGATAACACTTTACCTCACTTGACTATATAACATACGAACCTGACGTTACCTTACAAAGATACCACGTTACCTCCCTTGACTATATAACATACGTACCTGACGTTACCTAACATAGATACCACGTTTCCTCCCTTGACTATATAACATACGTACCTGACGTTACCTTACATAGATACCACGTTACCTCCCTTGACTATATAACATACGTACCTGACGTTATCTTACATAGATACCACGTTTCCTCCCTTGACTATATAACATACGTACTGACGTTACGTTACATAGATACCACGTTACCTCCCTTGACTATATAACATACGTACCTGACTTTACCTTACATAGATACCATGTTTCGTCACTTGACTATATAACATACGTACCTGACGTTACCTTACATAGATACCACGTTACCTCCCTTGACTATATAACATACGTACCTGACGTTATCTTACATAGATAACATGTTTCCTCCCTTGACTATATAACATACCTACCTGACGTTACCTCACATAGATACCACGTTTCCTCCCTTGACTATATAACATACGTACCTGACTTTACCTTACATAGATACCATGTTTCGTCACTTGACTATATAACATACGTACCTGACGTTACCTCACATAGATACCACGTTACCTCCCTTGACTATTTAACATACGTACCTGATGTTACCTTACATAGATACCACGTTTCCTCTCTTGACTATATAACATAGGTACCTGACTTTACCTTACATAGATACCACGTTACCTCCCTTGACTATATAACATACGTACCTGACGTTACCTTACATAGATACCACGTTTCCTCCCTTGACTATATAACATACCTACCTGACGTTACCTCACATAGATACCACGTTACCTCCCTTGACAATATAACATACGTACCTGACTTTACCTTACATAGATACCACCTTTCCTCCCTTGACTAAATAACATACGTACCTGACGTTTCCTCACATAGATACCACTTTTCCTCCCTTGACTAAATAACATACGTACCTGACGTTTCCTCACATAGATACCACGTTTCCTCCCTTGACTATATAACATACGAACCTGACTTGACCTTACATAGATACCACGTTTCCTCCTTTGACTATATAACTTACGAACCCGACGTTACCTTACATAGATACTACGTTACCTCACTTTACTATATAACATACGTACCAGACGTTACCTTACATAGATACCACGTTTCCTCACTTGACTATATAACATACGTACCTGACTTTACCTCACATAGATACCACGTTACCTCACTTGACTTTATAACATACGTACCAGACGTTACCTTACATAGATACCACGTTACCTCCCTTGACTATATAACATACGTACCTGACTTTACCTTACATAGATACCACGTTACCTCCCTTGACTATATAACATACGTACCTGACGTTATCTTACATAGATACCACGTTTCCTCCCTAGACTATATAACATACGTACCTGACGTTACCTTACATAGATACCACGCTACCTCCCTTGACTATATAACATACGTACCTGACGTTACCTTACATAGATACCACGTTACCTCCCTTGACTATCTAACATACGTACCTGACGTTACCTTACATAGATACCATGTTTCCTCCCTTGACTATATAACATACGTACCTGACGTTAACTCACATAGATACCACGTTACCTCCCTTGACTATATAACATACGTACCTGACTTTACCTAACATAGATACAACGTTTCCTCACTTGACTATATAACATACGTACCTGACTTTACCTTACATAGATACCATGTTTCGTCACTTGACTATATAACATACGTACCTGACGTTACCTCACATAGATAACACGTTTAATCCCTTGACTATATAACATACGTACCTGACGTTACCTTACACAGATAACACGTTACCTCCCTTGACTATATAACATACGTACCTGACGTTATCTTACATAGATAACACTTTACCTCACTTGACTATATAACATACGAACCTGACGTTACCTTACAAAGATACCACGTTACCTCCCTTGACTATATAACATACGTACCTGACGTTACCTTACATAGATACCACGTTTCCTCCCTTGACTATATAACATACGTACCTGACGTTACCTTACATAGATACCACGTTACCTCCCTTGACTATATAACATACGTACCTGACGTTACCTTACATAGATACCACGTTTCCTCCCTTGACTATATAACATACGTACTGACGTTACGTTACATAGATACCACGTTACCTCCCTTGACTATATAACATACGTACCTGACTTTACCTTACATAGATACCATGTTTCGTCACTTGACTATATAACATACGTACCTGACGTTACCTTACATAGATACCACGTTACCTCCCTTGACTATATAACATACGTACCTGACGTTATCTTACATAGATAACATGTTTCCTCCCTTGACTATATAACATACCTACCTGACGTTACCTCACATAGATACCACGTTTCCTCCCTTGACTATATAACATACGTACCTGACTTTACCTTACATAGATACCATGTTTCGTCACTTGACTATATAACATACGTACCTGACGTTACCTCACATAGATACCACGTTACCTCCCTTGACTATTTAACATACGTACCTGATGTTACCTTACATAGATACCACGTTTCCTCTCTTGACTATATAACATAGGTACCTGACTTTACCTTACATAGATACCACGTTACCTCCCTTGACTATATAACATACGTACCTGACGTTACCTTACATAGATACCACGTTTCCTCCCTTGACTATATAACATACCTACCTGACGTTACCTCACATAGATACCACGTTACCTCCCTTGACAATATAACATACGTACCTGACTTTACCTTACATAGATACCACCTTTCCTCCCTTGACTAAATAACATACGTACCTGACGTTTCCTCACATAGATACCACTTTTCCTCCCTTGACTAAATAACATACGTACCTGACGTTTCCTCACATAGATACCACGTTTCCTCCCTTGACTATATAACATACGAACCTGACTTGACCTTACATAGATACCACGTTTCCTCCTTTGACTATATAACTTACGAACCCGACGTTACCTTACATAGATACTACGTTACCTCACTTTACTATATAACATACGTACCAGACGTTACCTTACATAGATACCACGTTTCCTCACTTGACTATATAACATACGTACCTGACTTTACCTCACATAGATACCACGTTACCTCACTTGACTTTATAACATACGTACCAGACGTTACCTTACATAGATACCACGTTTCCTCCCTTGACTATATAACATACGAACTTGACGTTACCTCACATAGATAACACGTTTCCTACCTTGACTATATAACATACGTACCTGACGTTACCTTACATAGATACCACGTTTCCTCACTTGACTATATAACATACGTACCAGACGTTACCTTACATAGATAACACTTTACCTCACTTGACTATATAACATACGTACCTGACGTTACCTTACATAGATACCACGTTATCTCCCTTGACTATATAACATACGTACCTGACGTTATCTTACATAGATAACATGTTTCCTCCCTTGACTATATAACATACGTACCTGACGTTACCTCACATAGATACCACGTTTCGTCACTTGACTATATAACATACGTACCTGACTTTACCTTACATAGATACCATGTTTCGTCACTTGACTATATAACATACGTACCTGACGTTATCTTACATAGATGACATGTTTCCTCCCTTGACTATATAACATACGTACCTGACGTTACCTCACATAGATACCACGTTTCGTCACTTGACTATATAACATAGGTACCTGACTTTACCTTACATAGATACCACGTTACCTCCCTTGACTATATAACATACGTACCTGACGTTACCTTACATAGATACCACGTTTCCTCCCTTGACTATATAACATACCTACCTGACGTTACCTCACATAGATACCACGTTTCCTCCCTTGACTATATAACATACGTACCTGACGTTACCTCACATAGATACCACGTTACCTCCCTTGACAATATAACATACGTACCTGACTTTACCTTACATAGATACCACCTTTCCTCCCTTGACTAAATAACATACGTACCTGACGTTTCCTCACATAGATACCACGTTTCCTCCTTTGACTATATAACATACGTACCAGACGTTACCTTACATAGATACCACGTTTCCTCCCTTGACTATATAACATACGAACCTGACGTGACCTTACATAGATACCACGTTTCCTCCTTTGACTATATAACTTACGAACCCGACGTTACCTTACATAGATACTACGTTACCTCACTTTACTATATAACATACGTACCAGACGTTACCTTACATAGATACCACGTTTCCTCACTTGACTATATAACATACGTACCTGACTTTACCTCACATAGATACCACGTTACCTCACTTGACTATATAACATACATACCAGACGTTACCTTACATAGATACCACGTTTCCTCCCTTGACTATATAACATACGAACCTGACGTTACCTCACATAGATAACACGTTTCCTCCCTTGACTATATAACATACGTACCTGACGTTACCTCACATAGATACCACGTTTCCTACCTTGACTATATAACATACGAACCTGACGTTACCTCACATAGATAACACGTTTCCTCCCTTGACTATATAACATACGTACCTGACGTTACCTTACATAGATACCACGTTACCTCCCTTGACTATATAACATACGTACCTGACGTTACCTCACATAGATAACACGTTTCCTCCCTTGACTATATAACATACGTACCTGACGTTACCTTACATAGATACCACGTTTCCTCACTTGACTATATAACATACGTACCAGACGTTACCTTACATAGATACCTCGTTTCCTCACTTGACTATATAACATACGTACCTGACGTTATCTTACATAGATAACACTTTACCTCACTTGACTATATAACATACGTACCTGACGTTACCTTACATAGATACCACGTTACCTCCCTTGACTATATAACATACGTACCTGACGTTACCTTACATAGATACCTCGTTTCCTCACTTGACTATATAACATACGTACCAGACGTTACCTTACATAGATACCACCTTTCCTCCCTTGACTATATAACATACGAACCTGACGTGACCTTACATAGATACCACGTTTCCTCCTTTGACTATATAACTTACGAACCGACGTTACCTTACATAGATACCACGTTTCCTCACTTGACTATATAACATACGTACCAGACGTTACCTTACATAGATACCACGTTTCCTCCCTTGACTATATAACATACGTACCCGACGTTACCTTACATAGATACCACGTTACCTCCCTTTACTATATAACATACGTACCTGACGTTACCTTACATAGATACCACGTTTCCTCCCTTGACTATATAACATACGAACCTGACGTTACCTCACATAGATAACACGTTTCCTACCTTGACTATATAACATACGTACCTGACGTTACCTCACATAGATACCACGTTTCCTCACTTTACTATATAACATACGTACCTTAAGTTACCTCACATAGATACCACGTTTCCTCCCTTGACTCTATAAGATACGTACCTGACGTTACCTCACATAGATACCACGTTACCTCCCTTGACTATATAACATACGTACCTGACGTTACCTTACATAGATACCACGTTTCCTCACTTGACAATATAACATACGTACCTGACGTTGCCTTACATAGATACCACGTTTCCTCACTTGACAATATAACATACGTACCTGACGTTACCTCACATAGATACCACGTTACCTCCCTTGACTATATAACATACGTACATGACGTTACCTCACATAGATACCACGTTACCTCCCTTGACTATATAACATACGTACATGACCTTACCTAACATAGATACCACGTTACCTCCCTTGACAATATAACATACGTACCTGACGTTACCTTACATAGATACCACGTTTCCTCCCTTGACTATATAACATACATACCTGACGTTATCTTACATAGATACCACGTTACCTCCGTTGACTATATAACATGCGAACCCGACGTTACCTTACATAGATAACACGTTACCTCCCTTGACTATAACATACGTACCTGACGTTACCTAAAATAGATAACACGTTACCTCCCTTGACTATATAGCATACGTACCTGACGTTACCTAACATAGATACCACGTTACCTCCCTTGACTATATAACATACGTACCTGACGCTATCTTACATAGATACCACGTTTCCTCACTTGACTATATAACATACGTACCTGACGTTACCTCACATAGATACCACGTTACCACCCTTGACTATATAACATACGTACCTGACGTTACGTCACATAGATACCACGTTTCCTCCTTTGACTATATAACATACGTACCTGATGTTACCTTACATAGATACCACGTTACCTCCCTTGACTATATAACATACGTACCTGACGTTACATAACATAGATACCACGTTTCCTCCTTTGACTATATAACATACGTTCCTGACGTTACCTTACATAGATACCACGTTTCCTCCTTTGACTATATAACATACGTACCTGATGTTACCTTACATAGATACCACGTTACCTCCCTTGACTATATAACATACGTACATGACGTTACCTAACATATATACCACGTTACCTCCCTTGACTATATAACATACGTACCTGACGTTACCTTACATAGATACCACGTTTCCTCCCTTGACTATATAACATACGTACCTGACGTTATCTTACATAGGTACCACGTTACCTCCCTTGACTATATAACATACGAACGCGACGTTACCTTACATAGATAACACGTTACCTCCCTCGACTATAACATACGTACCTGGCGTTACCTAACATAGATAACACGTTACCTCCCTTGACTATATAACATACGTACCTGACGTTACCTAACATAGATACCACGTTACCTCCCTTGACTATATAACATACGTACCTGACGTTATCTTACATAGATACCACGTTTCCTCACTTGACTATATAACATACGTACCTGACGTTACCTCACATAGATACCACGTTTCCTCACTTGACTATATAACATACGTACCTGACGTTACCTCACCTAGATACCACGTTACCTCCCTTGACTATATAACATACGTACCTGACGTTACCTCACATAGATACCACGTTTCCTCACTTGACTATATAACATACGAACCTGACGTTACCTCACATAGATACCACGTTACCTCCCTTGACTATATAACATACGTACCTGACGTTACCTCACATAGATACCACGTTTCCTCACTTGACTATATAACATACGTACTGACGTTATCTTCGTGATACCACGTTTCCTCACTTGACTATATAACATACGAACCTGACGTTACCTCACATAGATACCACGTTTCCTCCCTTGACTATATAACATACGTACCTGACTTTACCTTACATAGATACCACGTTTCCTCCCTTGACTATATAAGATACGTACCTGACTTTACCTCACATAGATACCACGTTTCCTCCCTTGACTATATGACATACGTACCTGACGTTACCTTACATAGATACCACGTTTTGTCTCTTGACTATATGATATACGTACCTGACGTTACCTTATAAGGATACCATCTTTCTTTCTATGACGTACATAACCTGAAGTTACCTTATAAGGATACCACATTTCGTCTATGACATACGTAACCTGAAGTTACCTTATAAGGATACCACATTCCCGCCTATGACATACGTAACCTGAAGTTACCTTATAAGGATACCACATTTCGCCTGACGGTACCTTGTATTAGTACCACGTTTCCTCTCTTGACTATATGATGTACGTACCTGACGTAGATACCACATGATATTACAATGCTTACTATACTGATCATACGTTTATGATATTTTCTTAAGTAGATAGCAAAGTATATATCATACGTACGTGATGTGTCCTTTTTTGGAATAGTTAGCTCCAGTACCAGTTTGTCAATTTTATCTTGTAGATGTGTTGTGTCGATATTTGAATGAGTCGAATAACAAACACAGAAGCATTCCTCAGTCTTATTTAAACCTTAAAATAAAATATAAACATACGTTTCATTTGTGCTGCAACTGGAATAAAGCGAAATAATTTTTCTGTAAATTTGAAGTGAAAATGAATTATTACCAATACACAATTCGATATTTTTTTAATTGTAAAATTCTGCCAACTCGACAAGAAATTGAGTTTAAACAAAATAAAACCGCATAATATACTAATCAATCTCAAAAATAAATTCTCCAGCTACCAGTCCATATTTTCCAATGTTAATATCCAGGTGAAAACAAATAAAATACTTTATAATTAATACACAATATAATATGCAAACATCCTAAAGATTTATAGGTTTTCGCATACGTATAAAACGACTGGGTGATCCTACAAAAGTGATAGAAATTTTATTTCTTTCCTCCAGTGGGGGCAGCGGAACGTGCGATGTTTTCACAAAAATGGTAAGTGTAAAGGCTATCCTAAATGTGGAAGATCAAAGGAAAATACACTGTGACGTCAGCAGTTACGTTGTATTTTACACTTATGACTATTTGTGAAAACCACCTCTGGAGTGGAAGATCCCATGTGCTTTCCGAAAAGCGCTTAAAAGGACATATTTTCCCCATACCAACAACTTTTACATTGCAATATCCTATCAACTCTCCATAGCAAAATAAATCCTACATGCAATCAAAATGCACGAAGTAAAAACGTTGTTACGTTACAATAAAAACGTACGTGTATCAGATGTTTTGAATGGAAAACGCAGACTACAGATAAGTCCTCGTCATCAGTACTCGGCCGTCCCTAAATCTGCTTGTGCTCGACTCCAGTATTAATGAACAAGGATTACCAATATAAGTGTTTACCACAACTGATGGTCAATATATATATGCAGTCATTAGTAATGGACCACAACTGATGGTCAATATATATATATATGCAGTCATTAGTGATGGACCACAACTGATGGTCAATATATATATGCAGTCATTAGTAATGGACCACAACTGATGGTCAATATATATATGCAGTCATTAGTGATGGACCACAACTGATGGTCAATATATATATGCAGTCATTAGTAATGGACCACAACTGATGTTCGTAGTCATTAGTGATGGACCACAACTGATGGTCGATATATATATATATGTAGTCATTAGTGATGGACCACAACTGATGGTCAATATATATTTGTAGTCATTAGTGATGGACCACAACTGATGGTCAATATATATATGTAGTCACTAGTGATGGACCACAACTGATGGTCAATATATATATGTAGACACTAGTGAAGGACCACAACTGATGGTCAATATATATATATGTAGTCATTTGTGATGGACCACAACTGATGGTCAGTATATATTTGTAGTCATTAGTGATGGACAACAACTAATGGTCAATATATATATGCATTCATTAGTGATGGACCACAACTGATGGCCAATATATATATATGTAGTCATTAGTAATGGACCACAACTATTGGTCAATATATATATGCACTCATTAGTTATGGACCACAACTGATGGTCAATATATATATAATGTAGTCATTAGTTATGGACCACAACTGATGGTCAATATATATATGCAGTCATTAGTAATGGACCACAACTGATGGTCAATATATATATGCAGTCATTAGTAATGGACCACAACTGATGGTAAATATATATATATGTAGGCATTAGTGATGGACCACAACGTATGGTCAATATATGCAGTCATTAGTAATGGACCACAACTGATGCTCAATATATATATGCAGTCATTAGTGATGGAACACAACTGATGGCCAATATATATATATGTAGTCATTAGTAATGGACCACAACTATTGGTCAATATATATATGCACTCATTAGTTATGGACCACAACTGATGGTCAATATATATATATGTAGTCATTAGTTATGGACCACAACTGATGGTCAATATATATATGCAGTCATTAGTAATGGACCACAACTGATGGTCAATATATATGTGCAGTCATTAGTAATGGACCACAACTGATGGTCAATATATATATATGTAGGCATTAGTGATGGACCACAAAGTATGGTCAATATATGCAGTCATTAGTAATGGACCACAACTGAGGGTCAATATATATATGCAGTCATTATTGATGGACCACAACTGACAGTCAATATATATATGCAGTCATAAGTGATGGACCACAACTGATGGTCAATATATATATGTAGTCATTAGTGATGGACCACAACTGATGGTCAATATATATATAAATGAAGTCATTAGTGATGGACCACAACTGATGGGCAATATATATATATGTAGTCATTAGTGATGGACCACAACTGATGGTCAATATATATATGCAGTCATTAGTGATGGACCACAACTGATGGTCAATATATATATATGTAGTCATTAGTGATGGACCACAACTGATGGCCAATATATATATGTAGTCATTAGTAATGGACCACAACTAATGGTCAATATATATATGGAGTCATTAGTGATGGACCAGAACTGATGGTTAATATATATATGTAGTCATTAGTAATGGACCACAACTGATGGTCAATATATATATATATATGTAGTCATTAGTAATGGACCACAACTGATGGTCAATATATATATATATATATATGTAGTCATTAGTAATGGACCACAACTGATGGTCAATATATATATATATATATGTAGTCATTAGTAATGGACCACAACTGATGGTCAATATATATATGCAGTCATTAGTGATGGACCACAACTGATGGTCAATATATATATGTAGTCATTAGTGATGGACCACAACTGATGGTCAATATATATATATATATGCAGTCATTAGTGATGGACCACAACTGAAGGTCAATATATATATATATATATGTAGTCATTAGTGATGGACCACAACCGATGGTCAATATATATATATATATATATGTAGTCATTAGTGATGGACCACAACTGATGGTCAATTGTAGTCATTAGTGATGGACCACAACTGATGGTCAATATATATTTGTAGTCATTAGTGATGGACCACAACTGATGGCCAATATATATATATGTAGTCATTAGTGATGGACCACAACTGATGGTCAATATATATATATATGTAGTCATTAGTGATGGACCACAACTGATGGTCAATATATATATGTAGTCATAAGTAATGGACCACAACTGATGGCCAATATATATATGTAGTCATTAGTAATGGACCACAACTGATGGTCAATATATATATTTAGGCATTAGTGATGGACCACAACTGATGGTCAACATATATTTGTAGTCATTAGTTATGGACCACAACTGATGGTCAGTATATATATGCAGTCATTAGTAATGGACTACAACTGATGGTCAATATATATATATATAGGCATTAGTGATGGACCACAACTTATGGTCAATATATATATATATATGTGTGTGGGCATTAGTGATGGACCAGAACTGATGGTCAATATATATATATATATATATATATATATATATATATATATACAAACGTCTAAGTATTGTGACAACCATATAATATATCTATCCAGCGGATTTCTGAAACATCAGAAATACAGGGTTGATATCAAATATTTATATATACGTCTACAAATTAAGCCCAACACTGTTTGAATTAGATTTTTAACACTGTCAAATTTTTGCTTTCCCTCAGCGGGATTCGAACTCACACCGTTGTGACACTGTGGCACCAATTCGCCTGCACTATGTCCAGCGGTCTAGACCACTCGGCCAAATCCGCTATATAAAAATATAGCTTCATTAACCGGGGTGAATCTTAGACATAGACATAGTACATGTGTACTAGCGTGTGACGATGGAATTTTCGTAACCAATACGTATTAATCTGACAGTAATCTAATTCAGCATTTTTGTATAATTCAAACAGTGTTGGGCTTAATTTGTAGACGTATATATATATATATATATATATGTAGTCACTAGTGATGGACCACAACTGATGGTCAATATATATATGTAGTCATTAGTGATGGACGACAACTGAGGGTCAATATATATATGTAGTCATTAGTGATGGACCACAACTGATTGTCAATATATATATGGATTCATTAGTGATGGACCACAACTGATGGTTAATATATATATATATATATATATGTAGTCATTAGTAATGGACCACAACTGATGGTCAATATATATATGTAGTCATTAGTGATGGACCACAACTGATGGTCAATATATATATGTAGTCATTAGTGATGGACCACAACTGATTGTCAATATATATATGGATTCATTAGTGATGGACCACAACTGATGGTTAATATATATATATATATATATATGTAGTCATTAGTAATGGACCACAACTGATGGTCAATATATATATGTAGTCATTAGTGATGGACCACAACTGATGGTCAATATATATATGTAGTCATTAGTGATGGACCACAACTGATGGTCAATATATATATATGGAGTCATTAGTGATGGACCACAACTGATGGTTAAAATATATATATATATATATATATATATATGTAGTCATTAGTGAAGGACCACAACTGATGGTCAATATATATATATATATATATATATATATATATATATATATATATATATATATATATATATATATATATATATATATATATATATATATATATATATATATATATATATATATATATATATATATATATATATATATAGTTATTAGTAATGGACCACAACTTATGGTCAATATATGCAGTCTTTAGTTATGGATCACAACTGTTGGTTAATATATATATATATATGTAGTCATTAGTGATGGACCACAACTGATGGTTAATATATATATATGTAGTCATTAGTTATGGACCACAACTGATGGTCAATATGTATATGTAGTCATTAGTTATGGACCACAACTAATGGTCAATATATATATGTAGTCATTAGTTATGGACCACAACTGATGGTTAATATATATATGTAGTCATTAGTGATGGACCACAACTGATGGTCAATATATGTAGTCATTAGTAATGGACCACAACTTATGGTCAATATATGCAGTCATTAGTAATGGACCACAACTGATGGTCAATATGCAGTCATTAGTAATGGACCACATCTGATGGTCAATATATATATGCAGTCATTAGTAATGGACCACAACTGATGGTCAATATATATATATATGCAGTCATTAGTAATGGACCACAACTGATGGTCAATATATATATGTAGTCATTAGTGATGGACGACAACTGAGGGTCAATATATATATGTAGTCATTAGTGATGGACCACAACTGATTGTCAATATATATATGGAGTCATTAGTGATGGACCACAACTGATGGTTAATATATATATATATATATATATATATATATATATGTAGTCATTAGTAATGGACCACAACTGATGGTCAATATATATATGTAGTCATTAGTGATGGACCACAACTGATGGTCAATATATATATGTAGTCATTAGTGATGGACCACAACTGATGGTCAATATATATATATGGAGTCATTAGTGATGGACCACAACTGATGGTTAAAATATATATATATATATATATATATATATATATATATATGTAGTCATTAGTGAAGGACCACAACTGATGGTCAATATATATATATATATATATATATATATATATATATATATATATATATATATATATATATGTAGTTATTAGTAATGGACCACAACTTATGGTCAATATATGCAGTCTTTAGTTATGGATCACAACTGATGGTTAATATATATATTTATTATACCTCATGAATATTAATTACAATATAGACAATTTCTATTGGTTATATTTGAACATGTGGTTTCAATTCATTTTCCACTACATGACCACCAACTCTGCTCCAAAAGTAATTATTTGTCATGTGACTAATGTTGACTAGTCATTATTTGTCATGTGACTAATGTTGACTAGTCAACATTTGCCATGTGACTAATGTTGACTTGTCAATATTTGTCACATGACATGTGTTGACTTTTGGAGGTTATTTCGGTATAATAAAACGATTGATTACTGCTTTATTGGTAACAGCAGGAAATAATGGACCCTTGACCTGGACTCTCGCTGACCTGACCTGACCTCGGCCGTTGGCCTCGGTCAGGTCAGGTCACCTCAAGTCCAGGTCTTCGGGTCCATTATTTCCTGCTGTTGACCACTAAAGCAGTAATTAATTGTATAATATATATATGTAGTCATTAGTGATGGACCACAACTGATGGTTAATATATATATATATGTAGTCATTAGTTATGGACCACAACTAATGGTCAATATATATATGTAGTCATTAGTTATGGACCACAACTGATGGTTAATATATATATGTAGTCATTAGTGATGGACCACAACTGATGGTCAATATATATATATGTAGTCATTAGTAATGGACCACAACTTATGGTCAATATATGCAGTCATTAGTAATGGACCACAACTGATGGTCAATATGCAGTCATTAGTAATGGACCACAACTGATGGTCAATATATATATGCAGTCATTAGTAATGGACCACAACTGATGGTCAATATATATATATGTAGGCATTAGTGATGGACAACAACTTATGGTCAATATATATATATATATATATATATGGGCATTAGTGATGGACCAGAACTGATGGTCAATATATATATATATATATATATATATGTAGTCACTAATGATGGACCACAACTGATGGTCAATATATATATGTAGTCATTAGTGATGGACCACAACTGATGGTCAATATATATGTATGTAGTCATTAGTTATGGACCACAACTGATGGTTGATATATATATGCACTCATTAGTGATGGACCACAACTGATGGTCAATATATATATATGTAGTCATTAGTAATGGACCACAACTTATGGTCAATATATGCAGTCATTAGTAATGGACCACAACTGATGGTCAATATATATATGCAGTCATTAGTAATGGACCACAACTGATGGTCAATATGCAGTCATTAGTAATGGACCACAACTGATGGTCAATATATATATGCAGTCATTAGTAATGGACCACAACTAATGGTCATTATGTATATGTAGTCATTAGTTATGGACCACAACTAATGGTCAATATATATATGTAGTCATTAGTTATGGACCACAACTGATGGTTAATATATATATGTAGTCATTAGTGATGGACCACAACTGATGGTCAATATATATATATGTAGTCATTAGTAATGGACCACAACTTATGGTCAATATATGCAGTCATTAGTAATGGACCACAACTGATGGTCAATATGCAGTCATTAGTAATGGACCACAACTGATGGTCAATATATATATGCAGTCATTAGTAATGGACCACAACTGATGGTCAATATATATATATGTAGGCATTAGTGATGGACAACAACTTATGGTCAATATATATATATATATATATATATGGGCATTAGTGATGGACCAGAACTGATGGTCAATATATATATATATATATATATATGTAGTCACTAATGATGGACCACAACTGATGGTCAATATATATATGTAGTCATTAGTGATGGACCACAACTGATGGTCAATATATATGTATGTAGTCATTAGTTATGGACCACAACTGATGGTTGATATATATATGCACTCATTAGTGATGGACCACAACTGATGGTCAATATATATATATGTAGTCATTAGTAATGGACCACAACTTATGGTCAATATATGCAGTCATTAGTAATGGACCACAACTGATGGTCAATATATATATGCAGTCATTAGTAATGGACCACAACTGATGGTCAATATGCAGTCATTAGTAATGGACCACAACTGATGGTCAATATATATATGCAGTCATTAGTAATGGACCACAACTAATGGTCATTATGTATATGTAGTCATTAGTTATGGACCACAACTAATGGTCATTATATATATGTAGTCATTAGTTATGGACCACAACTGATGGTTAATATATATATGCAGTCATTAGTGATGGGCCACAACTGATGGTCAATATGTATATATGTAGTCATTAGTAATGGACCACAACTTATGGTCAATATATGCAGTCATTAGTAATGGACCACAACTGATGGTCAATATATATATGCAGTCATTAGTAATGGACCACAACTGATGGTCAATATTCAGTCATTAGTAATGGACCACAACTGATGGTCAATATATATATGTAGTCATTAGTGATGGACCACAACTGATGGTCAATATATATATGTAGTCATTAGTGATGGACCACAACTGATGATCAATATATATATGGAGTCATTAGTGATGGACCACAACTGATGGTTAATATATATATATATATATATATATATATATATATATATATATATATATAAGGGTCTAAAAGAATGCTGCTGAACCAGTACACTTATTTAGTATCGGATCGACAAACATGACGATACAGCATAAACAAAAAATAATAATATACAAGTCTAGAAGATTATGCAACGATACATATGACGGTGTTTCTTGTCATAAATTTAGACACAGACTGACCAACGAATGGCCTTAGTCATTGAGTGTCAATATAAATAAATAACGTAAACAATCATAACATATTCATATTAAACTTTCTCATTTTAAATGAACCCAAAACTTTTTCAATAGTTGCTTCTCAGTCCGCTAACCGAGGACGTGCCGTGCTGTTACTTGGCTTTGCTCAAATATTCCAACAAGATGTAATCAAAATTATCAAGGTGACAAATTCATTACGCCAGACGCGCGTTTCGTCTATATAAGACTCATCAGTGGCGTTTAACTATAAATGTTTAAGATATTCTTCATTGGGAGATGGAATAATATTTGTTTCATTGGGAGATGGAATAATATAAGTCCACTGGGATCGTGTAGATACACAATACAGGCAGTTCAAAATATTATATAAAGGGTCTAAAAGAATGCTGCTGAACCAGTACACTTTTTTAGTATCGGATCGACAAACATGACGATACAGCATAAACAAAAAATAATAATATACAAGTCTAGAAGATTATGCAACGATACATATGACGGTGTTTCTTGTCATAAATTTAGACACAGACTGACCAACGAATGGCCTTAGTCATTGAGTGTCAATATAAATAAATAACGTAAACAATCATAACATATTCATATTAAACTTTCTCATTTTAAATGAACCCAAAACTTTTTCAATAGTTGCTTCTCAGTCCGCTAACCGGGGACGTGCCGTGCTGTTACTTGGCTTTGCTCAAATATTCCAACAAGATGTAATCAAAATTATCAAGGTGACAAATTCATTACGCCAGACGTATATATATATATGTAGTTATTAGTGATGGACCACAACTGATGGTTAATATATATATATGTAGTCATTAGTGATGGACCACAACTGATGGTCAATATATATATATGTAGTCATTAGTGATGGACCACAACTGATGGTCAATATATATATGCAGTCATTAGTAATGGACCACAACTGATGTTCAATATATATATGCAGTCATTAGTAATGGACCACAACTGATGGTCAATATATATATATATATATATATATATATATGCAGTCATTAGTAATGGACCCAAACTGATGGTCAATATATATATGAAGTCATTAGTGATGGACCACAACTGATGGTTAATATATATATATATATATATATATAAAGTCTAAAGGAAGCTACCAACCAATACACTTACTTAGTATCGGATCGCCAATATGACGATACAGCATAAACAAAAAAATAATATATAAGTCTAGAGAATTATGCAACGATACAAATTTAAAGATGTTTCCACTATAAAATAATTATATTAATAAATATGACAAAATTTTCGACCAACTGATGGCCTTCTTCAGTGTCAATCTGTTGGTCGAAAATTTTGTCATATTTATTAATATAATTATTTTATAGTAGAAACATCTTTAAATTTGTATCGTTGCATATTTCTCTAGACTTATATATATATATATATATATATATATATATATATATATATATATATATATATATACAAACGTCTAAGTATTGTGACAACCATATAATATATCTATCCAGCGGATATCTGAATCATCAGAAATACAGGGTTAATATCAAATATTGCAGACGATTTGGTGCCACAGTGACACAACGGTGTGAGTTCGAATCCCGCAGAGGGAAAGCAAAAAATTTGACAGTGTACAAATCTAATTCAAACAGTATTGGGTTTAATTTGTAGACGTATATATATATATATATATATATATATATATAAGTTTAAATCAATATGTTATGATTGTTTACGTTATTTATTTATATTGACACTCAATGACTAAGGCCATTCGTTGGTCAGTCTGTGTCTAAATTTATGACAAGAAACACCGTCATTTGTATCGTTGCATAATCTTTTAGACTTGTATATTATTATTTTTTGTTTATGCTGTATCGTCATGTTTGTCGATCCGATATTAAATAAGTGTACTGGTTTAGCAGCATTCTTTTAGACTCTTTATATAATATTTTGAACTGCCTGTATTGTGTATTTACACCATCCCAGTGGACTTATATTATTCCATCTTCCAATGAAGAAAAAAAAAAATTCCATCTACCAAATTAAATGAAGAGTATCTTAAACATTTAGAGTTAAACGCCACTGATGAGTCTTAAGTAGACGAAACGCGCGTCTGGCGTAATGAATTTGTCACCTTGATTATTTTGATTACATCTTGTTGGAATATTTGAGCAAAGCCAAGTAACAGCACGGCACGTCCGTAGCGGACTGAGAAGCAACTATTAAAAAGTTTTGGGTTCAGTTGAAATGAGAAAGTTTAAGATCAATTTGTTATGATTGTTTACGTTATTTATTTATATTGACACTCAATGACTAAAGCCATTCGTTGGTCAGTCTGTGTCTAAATTTTTGACAAGAAACACCGTCATTTGTATCGTTGCATAATCTTCTAGACTTGTATATATATATATACATATGTAGGCATTTGTAAAGGAAGGAAACAAACACAGGCATCATGCTATCTTTAAATAAGTACGCCACTAACTAGAAAACAATTAAATCGAGGCTTGTGTCTATTTACTATCGTTTTAAATGTACTTATTTACTGATTTAGTAAATTAGTCACATTTTAACGGTTGCAGGTTGAAATAATTGTCAACACAGACTAATAACTGTAATTACCTGTACTGGATAAAGACTGCAATGTCATCACATCTAAGAGGCTTGGAGTCAACAGTTCTGTAGTTGTTCCTGCTGTTGTCGTGGTTACATCAGAATCAAATTTTGTTGTTCCTGATTTTTTGTCAAATGTTGCCTTGGTACCACCAAGGGTGGTTAATAATGTGGACGTGTTAGCCAATGACGTTGTGGTGTCCAATGTGGACGTGTAAGCCAATGACGTTGTTTGTGACATTGTGGTTTCTAATGTGGACGTGTTAGCCAATGACGTTGTTTGTGAAGATGTGGTGTCTAAAGGCAAACAACATATGGTGGTAAGTAAACATACATAGTTTTCTTAACAAAATGACAATATGGAGTGGTCAGTGTCATATCTAAAAAAACTTTACTACAGGACAACATATAGTGGTCAATGTCATATGTAAGAAACGTCACAAAATAACAACATATAGTGGTCAAAGTCATATGTAAGTAACGTCACAAAATAACAACATATAGTGGTCAAAGTCATATGTAAGAAACGTCACAAAATAACAACATATAGTGGTCAAAGTCATATGTAAGAAACGTCACAAAATAACAACATATAGTGGTCAAAGTCATATGTAACTAACGTCACAAAATAACAACATATAGTGGTCAAAGTCATATGTAAGAAACGTCACAAAATAACAACATATAGTGGTCAAAGTCATATGTAAGAAACGTCACAAAATAACAACATATAGTGGTCAAAGTCATATGTAAGAAACGTCACAAAATAACAACATATAGTGGTCAAAGTCATATGTAAGAAACGTCACAAAATAACAACATATAGTGGTCAAAGTCATATGTAAAAAAGTCACAAAATAACAACATATAGTGGTCAATGTCATATGTAAGAAACGTCACAAAATAACAACATATAGTGGTCAAAGTCATATGTAAGAAACGTCACAAAATAACAACATATAGTGGTCAGTCAGTGTCATATGTAAGAAACGTCTCAAAATGACAACATATAGTGGTCAGTAAGTGTCATATGTAAGAAACGTCACAAAATAGCAACATATAGTGGTCAAAGTCATATGTAAGTAACGTCACAAAATAACAACATATAGTGGTCAGTCAGTGTCATATGTAAGAAACGTCTCAAAATGACAACATATAGTGGTCAGTCAGTGTCATATGTAAGAAACGTCACAAAATAGCAACATATAGTGGTCAATGTCATATGTAAAAAAACGTCTCAAAATGACAACATATAGTGGTCCATGTCACTTGTAAGAAACGCCTCAAAATGACAACGTATAGTGGTCAGTGTAATATTTATGAAACGTCTCAAAAGGACAACATATAGTGGCCAGTGTCATATGTAAGAAATTTCTCAAAATGATAATATATAGTGGTCAGTGTCATATGTAAGAAACGTCTCAAAATGACAACATATAGTGGTCAGTCAGTGTTATATGTAAAAGACGTCTCAAAATGACAACATATATTGGTCAGTTTCATATGTAAGAAACGTTACAAAAAACAGCATATAGTGGTCAGTGTCATATGTAAGAAACTTCACAAAATGACAATATTCTGGTAATTGTCATCTTTTAGAAATTTCAAAAGCTGGTAAAGATTTAAGGTACCATAACAATTGTTATAATTGTCATCATTCAGTGTATTCGTGGTTAACAGGAATAATTTTAACAAATGTTCACAAAGTCACGGTGACTCCATTATGTAAAACTCATCATTCAGTGTATTCGTGGTTAACTGGAATAATTTTAACATATGTTCACAAAGTCACGGTGACTCCATTATGTAAAACTCATCATTCAGTGTATTCGTGGTTAACTGGAATAATTTTAACAAATGTTCACAAAGTCACGGTGACTCCATTATGTAAAACTCATCATTCAGTGTATTCGTGGTTAACTGGAATAATTTTAACATATGTTCACAAAGTCACGGTGACTCCATTATGTAAAACTCATCATTCAGTGTATTCGTGGTTAACTGGAATAATTTTAACAAATGTTCACAAAGTCACGGTGACTCCATTATGTAAAACTCATCATTCAGTGTATTCGTGGTTAACTGGAATAATTTTAACAAATGTTCACAAAGTCACGGTGACTCCATTATGTAAAACTCATCATTCAGTGTATTCGTGGTTAACTGGAATAATTTTAACAAATGTTCACAAAGTCACGGTGACTCCATTATGTAAAACTCATCATTCAGTGTATTCGTGGTTAACTGGAATAATTTTAACAAATGTTCACAAAGTCACGGTGACTCCATTATGTAAAACTCATCATTCAGTGTATTCGTGGTTAACTGGAATAATTTTAACAAATGTTCACAAAGTCACGGTGACTCCATTATGTAAAACTCATCATTCAGTGTATTCGTGGTTAACTGGAATAATTTTAACAAATGTTCACAAAGTCACGGTGACTCCATTATGTAAAACTCATCATTCAGTGTATTCGTGGTTAACTGGAATAATTTTAACAAATGTTCACAAAGTCACGGTGACTCCATTATGTAAAACTCATCATTCAGTGTATTCGTGGTTAACTGGAATAATTTTAACAAATGTTCACAAAGTCACGGTGACTCCATTATGTAAAACTCATCATTCAGTGTATTCGTGGTTAACTGGAATAATTTTAACAAATGTTCACAAAGTCACGGTGACTCCATTATGTAAAACTCATCATTCAGTGTATTCGTGGTTAACTGGAATAATTTTAACAAATGTTCACAAAGTCACGGTGACTCCATTATGTAAAACTCATCATTCAGTGTATTCGTGGTTAACTGGAATAATTTTAACAAATGTTCACAAAGTCACGGTGACTCCATTATGTAAAACTCATCCTTCAGTGTATTCGTGGTTAACTGGAATAATTTTAACAAATGTTCACAAAGTCACGGTGACTCCATTATGTAAAACTCATCATTCAGTGTATTCGTGGTTAACTGGAATAATTTTAACAAATGTTCACAAAGTCACGGTGACTCCATTATGTAAAACTCATCCTTCAGTGTATTCGTGGTTAACTGGAATAATTTTAACAAATGTTCACAAAGTCACGGTGACTCCATTATGTAAAACTCATCCTTCAGTGTATTCGTGGTTAACTGGAATAATTTTAACAAATGTTCACAAAGTCACGGTGACTCCATTATGTAAAACTCATCATTCAGTGTATTCGTGGTTAACTGGAATAATTTTAACAAATGTTCACAAAGTCACGGTGACTCCATTATGTAAAACTCATCATTCAGTGTATTCGTGGTTAACTGGAATAATTTTAACAAATGTTCACAAAGTCACGGTGACTCCATTATGTAAAACTCATCATTCAGTGTATTCGTGGTTAACTGGAATAATTTTAACAAATGTTCACAAAGTCACGGTGACTCCATTATGTAAAACTCATCATTCAGTGTATTCGTGGTTAACTGGAATAATTTTAACAAATGTTCACAAAGTCACGGTGACTCCATTATGTAAAACTCATCATTCAGTGTATTCGTGGTTAACTGGAATAATTTTAACAAATGTTCACAAAGTCACGGTGACTCCATTATGTAAAACTCATCATTCAGTGTATTCGTGGTTAACTGGAATAATTTTAACAAATGTTCACAAAGTCACGGTGACTCCATTATGTAAAACTCATCATTCAGTGTATTCGTGGTTAACTGGAATAATTTTAACAAATGTTCACAAAGTCACGGTGACTCCATTATGTAAAACTCATCATTCAGTGTATTCGTGGTTAACTGGAATAATTTTAACATATGTTCACAGAGTCACGGTGACTCCATTATGTAAAACTCATCATTCAGTGTATTCGTGGTTAACTGGAATAATTTTAACAAATGTTCACAAAGTCACGGTGACTCCATTATGTAAAACTCATCATTCAGTGTATTCGTGGTTAACTGGAATAATTTTAACATATGTTCACAAAGTCACGGTGACTCCATTATGTAAAACTCATCATTCAGTGTATTCGTGGTTAACTGGAATAATTTTAACAAATGTTCACAAAGTCACGGTGACTCCATTATGTAAAACTCATCATTCAGTGTATTCGTGGTTAACTGGAATAATTTTAACAAATGTTCACAAAGTCACGGTGACTCCATTATGTAAAACTCATCATTCAGTGCATTCGTGGTTAACTGGAATAATTTTAACAAATGTTCACAAAGTCACGGTGACTCCATTATGTAAAACTCATCATTCAGTGTATTCGTGGTTAACTGGAATAATTTTAACAAATGTTCACAAAGTCACGGTGACTCCATTATGTAAAACTCATCATTCAGTGTATTCGTGGTTAACTGGAATAATTTTAACAAATGTTCACAAAGTCACGGTGACTCCATTATGTAAAACTCATCATTCAGTGTATTCGTGGTTAACTGGAATAATTTTAACATATGTTCACAAAGTCACGGTGACTCCATTATGTAAAACTCATCATTCAGTGTATTCGTGGTTAACTGGAATAATTTTAACAAATGTTCACAAAGTCACGGTGACTCCATTATGCACGTGTTATTGTTTTGCTTAGTAATATAAAAACATTTGAATGTTTTGTTGATCTAAAGACTATGTTGACTTTAAAATAAATAATTGTTCCTATATGTTGACAAAATCTGAAATTATAATCATGGGGTTTCTGAAATAAATGGATGTCGGCTGTCGATTAGAAAAAATGATGTAAAAAATTTATTTACATTTGAAATAGCAAAGACCAGCAGCAGACTCATCACACGAACAGTCTTTCCATCTGAACGAAGAAACTGGAACAAGTCTGACACAATCCTGTGTTGGAGATCCATCGTCATTAGGTTCGCCTGTGTCCCAGAAGGTCCAAGATTGTGGCTGTCCTTCATAATTCCAATACTGTCCTTCCTGCACTTTATCATTCACGCCTATGTAATATCCAAAGAAATTATCTGGCCTTTAAAAAAAGAAACAAAATGACATGTATGAATATCTAGATATATTTCACTTACCCTTAACAACAATGAAATTGTAAGGTTTATACTCGCTTACCTAAAACAGGACAATCAGATGTTTTAGAACCGGGTATCTATAAAAAAATATTCTAGCATGTGCATGTTTGGAAGAACCAGTGAAAATGTGTAATACTTAAATATAATCATTTTCTGTAGTCGGTTATTTCTTCCTTAACGTAGCATGTGTGAACGCTCACCACGCGTTAGTCCTGTTGTTATTAAGTAGCATGTGTGAACGCTCACCACGCGTTAGTCCTGTTGTTATTAAGTAACTGCCATTCTTTATTCACGTTTTAATTGATATTTTACTTACGCCACATCTAGTACGCTGAGATAATTTGTTTGGAGAAAAGTAACGACGGACATCTCTGGAATAGATGCCAAAACACCTCCATCAGCCTTGCAATAGTTAATAACCTCTGATTCTGTTCCTTGAGGTACAGTCCAGTAGCAAGCTTCACTGCTTGAAATACCATTGGATGGACAGGCCGAGTATACTGCAAGGTAAATACAATGTCTATATTCCACCATATTAATGTTATTAGACAGTACTTAGCAAAAGATAGTTTTATTTTATTTGTGCAATAATGTAACCAGTTCAGACCCACACATTTCGTACTCCTGACCAAATTATTATGTGCACACAATTACACAATTTCATATATCAATTAGTGTTGGGATCTGTATTGTTTGGTTGCCAATTAAGCTATTAAATGATACTTTTTCGAATGTACAATGTATACTTTAAGCATATAAAATAACTAAGATGTTTAGTCGGAATCCTTTTCGTTTACAGTAATCTGGTTGGTTTTATTCTGAGCTATAGTTTATTATAGCGAGTATTACACTGGTATAACAGCAGTATCTTACACTGGTATAACACCATTATCGCTATTTTGCAGTATTTTCCTTTGATCTTTATGTGCGGTATTATCCAATCTCACTTACTAGCTTGAGATGGACCCTTCTCAATAATGAGACAACAAAGAACCTATTTGTAGCAGTTTGAAATATCCTTGTCTCAACCCGTGGGTGAGATAAAAATTTCACGCTCGTTTTCCCGTAAAAAATTATTGTGACGTCAACTGTCTGTTCAGCAATAAAACTCATAAAATAATTGTTTTAGCTGTGTTGGTGCACTAGGACCCTTTACAGTTTAACATGAAAACAACATATCTGAAGTTTCATGACCCAAAGATAGCGGCGAACATTACAAACAAACACTTTGACGCAACAAATGTACACTGAGGATAACGTTCAGGGTAGATAGCTTTATTTGTTTACATCTACCAACAGAACAGCAGGGGATTTTTTTAACGAAGTAGGGAGAAATAGAATCAAACACCGGTGGTAGGGCAAGACGGGAAAATCTCAGACACCCGCGTAAAAAGATTTCTGTTGATCTCCAAAAAAGCCTCGTTGATCAGAAATCTTCACTTTGGTGTCTGAGATTTTTCCGTCTCTCCCTCCCGCCGGTGTTAGATCCTTTATATCTCACCTTGCTGCCAAGACGTCATTAAGTAAACATTGTGACGTCACACTATTGCAAAACAGCGATAAACAGATTATTATCGCACTTCGATGAGATACGAACGAGAAAATGCATCTCGTTTCAAAAAACGCAAATAATCTATAAGTATCTTACACTGGTAAAAGAGCAGTATCATACACTGGTATAACAGCAGTATCTTACAGGGCAGTATCTTACACTGGTATAACAGCTGTATCTTACACTGCAGTATCTTACACTGGTATAACAGCTGTATCAAACACTGGTATTACAGCAGTATCTTACACTGGTATAACAGCAGTATCTTACACTGCAGTATCTTACACTGGTATAACAACAGTATCTTACACTGGTATAACAGCAGTATCTTACACTGCAGTATCTTACACTGGTATAACAACAGTATCTTACACTGGTATTACAGCAGTACCTTATACTGGTATAACAACAGTATCCTACACTGGTATAACAACAGTATCTTACACTGGTATAACAGCAGTATCTTACACTGATATTACAGCAGTATCTTATACTGGTATAACAACAGTATCTTACACTGGTAAAACAGCAGTATTTTACACTGGTATAAAAAGCAGTTTCTTACACTGCTATAACAGCAGTATCTTACACTGGTATAACAGCAGTATCTTACACTGGTATTACAGCCGTATCTTACACTGCTATAACAGCAGTATCTAACACTAGTATAACAGCAGTATCCTACACTGGTATAACAGCAGTATCCTTCACTTGTATAACAGCAGTATCTTACACTGCTATAACAACAGTATTTTACACTGGTATAACAACAGTATCTTACACTGGTATAACAACAGTATCTTACACTAGTATAAAAACAGTATCCTACACTGGTATAACAGCAGTATCTTACACTGGTATAACAGCAGTATCTTACACTGGTATAACAACAGTATTTTACACTGGTATAACAGTCGTATCTTACACTGCAGTATCTTACACTGGTATAACAACAGTATCTTACACTGCAGTATCTTACACTAGTATAACAACAGTATCTTACACAGTCATAACAGTCGTATCTAACACTAGTATAACAGCAGTATCCTACACTGGTATAACAGCCGTATCTTTCACTGGTATAACAACAGTATCTTACACTGATATTACAGCAGTATCTTACACTGGTATAACAGCAGTATCTTACACTGGTATAACAGTCGTATCTTACACTGGTATAACAGCAGTATCTTACACTGATATTACAGCAGTATCTTACACTGGTATAACAGCAATATCTTATACTGGTATAACAGCAGTATCTTACACTGGTATAACAACAGTATCTTACACTGGTATAACAGCAGTATCTTACACTGGTATAACAACAGTATCTTACACTGGTATAACAACAGTATCTTACACTGGTATAACAACAGTATCTTACACTGGTATAACAGCAGTATCTTACACTGGTATAACAGCAGTATCTTACACTGATATTACAGCAGTATCTTACACTGGTATAACAACAGTATCTTACACTGATATTACAGCAGTATCTTACACTGGTATAACAGCAGTATCTTACACTGATATTACAGCAGTATCTTACACTGGTATAACAGCAGTATCTTACACTGATATAACAGCAGTATCTTACACTGATATTACAGCAGTATCTTACACTGGTATAACAACAGTATCTTACACTGATATTACAGCAGTATCTTACACTGGTATAACAGCAGTATCTTACACTGGTATAACAGCAGTATCTTACACTGGTATCACAACAGTATCTTACACTGGAATAACAGCAGTATCTTACACTGGTATAACAACAGTATCTTATACTGGTATAACAGCAGTATCTTACACTGGTATAACAGCAGTATCTTACACTGGTATAACAGCAGTATCTTACACTGGTATAACAACAGTATCTTACACTGGTATAACAACAGTATGTTACACTGGTATAACAACAGTATCTTACACTGGTATAACAGCAGTATGTTACACTGGTATAACAACAGTATCTTACACTGGTATAACAACAGTATCTTACACTGGTATAACAACAGTATCTTACACTGGTATAACAGCAGTATCTTACACTGGTATAAAAGCAGTATCTTACACTGCAGAATCTTACACTGGTATAACAGCTGTATCAAACACTGGTATTACAGCAGTATCTTACACTGGTATAACAACAGTATCTTACACTGCAGTATCTTACACTGGTATAAAAACAGTATCTTACACTGGTATTACAGCAGTACCTTATACTGGTATAACAACAGTATCTTACACTGGTAAAACAGCAGTATTTTACACTGGTATAAAAAGCAGTTTCTTACACTGCTATAACAGCAGTATCTTACACTGGTATAACAGCAGTATCTTACACTGGTATTACAGCCGTATCTTACACTGTTATAACAGCAGTATCTTACACTGGTATAACAGCCGTATCTTACACAGGTATAACAGCCGTATCTTACACTGGTATAACAGCAATATCTTACACTGGTATAACAACAGTATCTTACACTGGTATAACATCAGTATCTTACACTGGTATAACAGTAGTATCTTACACTGGTATAACAGCAGTATCTTACACTGGTATAACAACAGTATCTTACACTGGTATAACAGCAGTATCTTACACTGGTATAACAGCATTATCTTACACTGGTATAACATCAGTATCTTACACTGGTATAACAACAGTATCTTACACTGGTATAACAGCAGTATCTTACACTGGTATAACAGCATTATCTTACACTGGTATAACAACAGTATTTTACACTGGTATAACAGTCGTATCTTACACTGCAGTATCTTACACTGGTATAACAGCAGTATTCTACACTGCAGTATCTTACACTAGTATAACAACAGTATTTTACACTGGTATAACAACAGTATCTTACACTGGTATAACAGCAGTATCTTACACTGGTATAACAGCATTATCTTACACTGGTATAACAACAGTATTTTACACTGGTATAACAGTCGTATCTTACACTGCAGTATCTTACACTGGTATAACAGCAGTATCCTACACTGCAGTATCTTACACTAGTATAACAACAGTATCTTACACTGTCATAACAGTCGTATCTAACACTAGTATAACAGCAGTATCCTACACTGGTATAACAGCAGTATCCTTCACTGGTATAACAGCAGTATCTTACACTGGTATAACAACAGTATTTTACACTGGTATAACAGTCGTATCTTACACTGCAGTATCTTACACTGGTATAACAGCAGTATCTTACACTGCAGTATCTTACACTGCAGTATCTTACACTAGTATAACAACAGTATCTTACAGTCATAACAGTCGTATCTAACACTAGTATAACAGCAGTATCCTATACTGGTATAACAGCCGTATCTTTCACTGGTATAACAACAGTATCTTACACTGATATTACAGCAGTATCTTACACTGTTATAACAGCGGTATGTTACACTGGTATAACAACAGTATTTTACACTGGTATAACAACAGTATCTTTCACTGGTATAACAGCAGTATCTTACACTAGTATAAAAACAGTATCCTACACTGGTATAACAGCAGTATCTTACACTAGTATAACAACAGTATCTTACACTGATATTACAGCAGTATCTTACACTGGTATAACAGCAGTATCTTACACTGGTATAACAGCAGTATCTTACACTGGTATAAGAGCAATATCTTATACTGGTATAACAACAGTATCTTACACTGGTATAACAACAGTATGTTACACTGGTATAACAACAGTATCTTACACTGGTATAACAGCAGTATCTTACACTGGTATAACAGCAGTATCTTACACTGGTATAACAGCAGTATCTTACACTGGTATAACAGCAGTATCTTACACTGGTATAACAACAGTATCTTACACTTTTATAACAGCAGTATCTTACACTGGTATAACAGCAGTATCTTACACTGGTATAACAGCAGTATCTTACACTGGTATACCAACAGTATCTTACACTGGTATAACAGCAGTATCTTACACTGGTATAACAACAGTATCTTACACTGGCATAACAACAGTATCTTACACTGGTATCACAGCAGTATCTTACACTGGTATATTGGTATAACAACAGTATTTTACACTGGTATAACAGCAGTATCTTATACTGGTATAACAGCAGTATCTTACACTGGTATAACAGCAGTATCTTATACTGGTATAACAGCAGTATCTTACACTGGTATAACAGCAGTATCATATACTGGTATAACAGCAGTATCTTACACTGGTATAACAACAGTATCTTACACTGGTATAACAACAGTATCTTACACTGGTATAACAACAGTATGTTACTCTGGTATAACAACAGTATCTTACACTGGTATAACAGCAGTATCTTACACTAGTATAACAACAGTATCTTACACTGATATTACAGCAGTATCTTACACTGGTATAACAGCAGTATCTTACACTGGTATAACAGCAGTATCTTACACTGGTATAACAGCAGTATCATATACTGGTATAACAGCAGTATCTTACACTGGTATAACAACAGTATGTTACACTGGTATAACAACAGTATCTTACACTGGTATAACAGCAGTATCTTACACTGGTATAACAGCAGTATCTTACACTGGTATAACAGCAGTATCTTACACTGGTATAACAACAGTATCTTACACTTTTATAACAGCAGTATCTTACACTGGTATAACAGCAGTATCTTACACTGGTATAACAAGAGTATCTTACACTGGTATAACAAGAGTATCTTACACTGGTATAACAACAGTATCTTACACTGGTATAACAACAGTATCTTACACTGGTATAAAAGCAGTATCTTACACTGGTATAACAACAGTATCTTACACTCTTATAACAGCAGTATCTTACACTGGTATAACAACAGTATCTTACACTGGTATAACAGTCGTATCTTACACTGGTATAACAGCAGTATCCTACACTGGTATAACAGCAGTATCTTACACTGGTAAAACAACAGTATTTTACACTGGTATAACAGTCGTATCTTACACTGGTATAACAGCAGTATCCTACACTGGTACAACAGCAGTATTTTACACTGGTATAACAACAGTATCTTACACTGGTATAACATCAGTATCTTACACTGGTATAACAGCAATATCTTACACTGGTATAACAACAGTATTTTACACTGGTATAACAGTCGTATCTTACACTGGTATAACAGCAGTATCCTACACTGGAACAACAGCAGTATTTTACACTGGTATAACAACAGTATCTTACACTGGTATAACATCAGTATCTTACACTGGTATAACAGCAATATCTTACACTGGTATAACAACAGTATCTTACAGTCATAACAGCAGTATCTTACACTGGTATAACAGCAGTATCTTACACTGGTATAACAGCAGTATCCTACACTGGTATAACAGCGGTATCTTACACTGGTATAACAACAGTATCTTACACTGGTATAACAGTCGTATCTTACACTGGTATAACAACAGTATCCTACACTGGTATAACAGCAGTATCTTACACTGGTATAACAACAGTATCCTACACTGGTATAAAAGCAGTATCTTACACTGGTATAACAACAGTATCCTACACTGGTATAACAGCAATATCTTACACTGATATAACAACAGTATCTTACACTGGTATAACAACAGTATCTTACACTGGTATAACAACAGTATCCTACACTGGTATAGCAACAGTATCTTACACTGGTATAACAACAGTATAACAACAGTACCCTACACTGGTATAACAACAGTATCTTACACTGGTATAACAACAGTATCCTACACTGGTATAGCAACAGTATCTTACACTGGTATAACAACAGTATCTTACACTGATATAACAACAGTATGTTACACTGATATAACAACAGTATCTTACACTGGTATAACAGTCGTATCTTACACTGGTATAACAGCAGTATCTTACACTGGTATAACAGTCGTATCTTACACTGGTATAACAACAGTATCTTACACTGGTATAACAGCAGTATCCTACACTGGTATAACAACAGTATGTTACACTGGTATAACAACAGTATCTTACACTGGTATAACAGTCGTATCTTACACTGGTATAACAGCAGTATCCTACACTGGTATAACAGCGGTATCTTACACTGGTATAACAACAGTATCTTACACTGGTATAACAGTCGTATCTTACACTGGTATAACAACAGTATCCTACACTGGTATAACAGCAGTATCTTACACTGGTATAACAACAGTATCCTACACTGGTATAAAAGCAGTATCTTACACTGGTATAACAACAGTATCCTACACTGGTATAACAGCAATATCTTACACTGATATAACAACAGTATCTTACACTGGTATAACAACAGTATCCTACACTGGTATTACTATCTGCCATTTATGTTGCAACAGCATCATTTAATTGGGAAGTTTTACATTAATGTCTTCAGAATAACAGTTCGATATATAATTAATTTTTATTGTAATTGATTATTTCTAGTTTTACTTACCCATTCTAAATCTTGCTGCAAGACAACAAAAGACCTGTACAATAGAAATTAGTGCAATACAAATTTGCTTCTTTCAATAATGGAAAATTATTTCTAATTTAAAAATACCAATCACAAAATACAAAACAGAAAGTGAAAAATCCGAACCAAATAAAAAATATGGGTGCACTTAGGTGCGCTGGGCTAGTAAGCAGTGCCACCCTCTAATAAGACACCCGTCGAGTTACTCATTGTCATGTCTAGGAAAAAATAAAATCCAGGAATAGGAAAGACTACATATCACTCATGACCCATCGTATATGTGAAATTAATTTCCCATAACGATCAATTAAGTAATGGTAACGGCAATAGAACCTCTGGAAGGATGATAACAACTTAGGTACAACACACCCTTGTTTGAGTAGATGAGTAGTCAACACCCGTGAGCTGTCTGGAAAATCGAAATTCCGATCTATGGATCTGGAAAAACGTATAAGTTGTAACATGTAAACACCATACCATGGATCTGCTGGAATGTTGATGAAAGGGAAGTTGACAATTAGAAAGCTGAAGTCATCACATTTGTCGTAGAGACTAGTTTGTAGTTTTCCCCAGTCTATTTATAGAAGTAGGTCTAACTAAGAGGCCGATCTAATTAATTGGTGGTGTCTTTAATTTCAAGCCCGCTAGAGAGAATAAATGCAAATTGTTGAGGGACAAAACATCAGTATAGCAGAATGTGAAATTAAAGGTCTGGGCCAGTGCCTTTTCTTTTATATTCAGCAGTCATTCTATGAATTCAGCCTCATACATCAGAGTACAAAAACAGGTCGGCGAGGATAAGAGCAAGATTAGTACCCATTGAAATATCAACAGTCTATTGAAAAACGTGTTCTTCAAACATGACAAAATGTGTTATCATTCAGAAAGTCTAATTTGTGACAGAATTTGTCTTCGGTATATTTATTATTAAATTTAGAATAATTGATTACGAATAAGTTATGACTCGGCTAATTACCAGGCATTTAAGTCGTCTCAATCCGTTTTTCTTGAAAAAACACGTCTCTCACGTTCGGTTACTTTTGCACAGGCCATCTAATAGGCTAATGAACTATAAGAAATAGTGGTACGGTCAGAGATGTGATCAGTAGTGTCCCTCGCACCCAGCGATTCGGATTGGTCTTTATGTCAGGGGGTCTGGGAATTTCCTGGCACTAAAAGTGAATGACAAAACCCACAATTTTCATACATGACCAGTTGAAAACAGGCATAAACAGGTTTTTTTTAAACATAAGTTTTTATAAAAAGTACTGCTTTTGTTTAATGAAGTTCTATCTTTATATTTTTTATTTCAATTTACAAAAAGTGATACGGTCGGAACTTGAAAAGATGGCAGAGAAAGGTAGCGATTAAGACTGGATGACTTGTGTGTTTGATTTGAAAGACGGCAGAGTAAGGTGGTGAGTAAGACTGGATAACTTGTTTGTTTCATTATAAATGATAACGAAGAAAATTGGCAATGATCCTTGGGTAACTAATGTGTTTGAGTTAAAAGCGCAAAGGTGTCAATTTTCCGTCCATGACTAGAGAGTTGGAAGATAGCAGAAAAAGATTAACAGTCAGGAGGGGGGGGGGGGGGTATGATATGAAAGACGACACAGGAAGTTGACGATGGTCTGTAAATGACTAAGGTGGTTGATTTGGAAGATGGCAATCAACGATATTGATAGATGGTCAATACTTAATGTTCTGCATTTAGAAGTTGGAGGCGACAATGGTCACCGGATGACTAATGTGTTTGATTTACATGATGGCAGAAAAAATTGGCAATTGTCCACGGATGACTAATTTGCATGATGGTCCAACGAGGAACCCGTATGTAAACTATGGTCCAACGAGGAACCCGTATGTAAACTATGGTCCAACGAGGAACACTTATGTAAACTATGGTCCAACGAGGAACACGTATGTAAACTATGGTCCAACGAGGAACACGTATGTAAACTATGGTCCAACGAGGAATACGTATGTAAACTATGGTCCAACGAGGAACACGTATGTAAACTATGGTCCAACAAGGAACACGTATGTAAACTATGGTCAAACGAGGAACACGTATGTAAACTATGGTCCAACGAGGAACACGTATGTAAACTATGGTCCAACGAGGAACACGTATGTAAACTATGGTCAAACGAGGAATACGTATGCAAACTATGGTCAAACGAGGAACACGTATGTAAACTATGGTCAAACGAGGAACACGTATGTAAACTATGGTCAAACGAGGAATACGTATGTAAACTATGGTCAAACGAGGAACACGTATGTAAACTATGGTCAAACGAGGAATACGTATGTAAACTATGGTCCAACGAGGAACACGTATGTAAACTATGGTCAAACGAGGAATACGTATGTAAACTATGGTCAAACGAGGAATACGTATGTAAACTATGGTCCAACGAGGAACACGTATGTAAACTATGGTCAAACGAGGAATACGTATGTAAACTATGGTCAAACGAGGAATACGTATGTAAACTATGGTCCAACGAGGAACACGTATGTAAACTATGGTCAAACGAGGAATACGTATGTAAACTATGGTCAAACGAGGAACACGTATGCAAACTATGGTCAAACGAGGAATACGTATGTAAACTATGGTCCAACGAGGAACACGTATGTAAACTATGGTCCAACGAGGAACACGTATGTAAACTATGGTCCAACGAGGAATACGTATGTAAACTATGGTCCAACGAGGAACACGTATGTAAACTATGGTCAAACGAGGAACACGTATGTAAACTATGGTCAAACGAGGAATACGTATGTAAACTATGGTCAAACGAGGAATACGTATGTAAACTATGGTCCAACGAGGAACACGTATGTAAACTATGGTCCAACGAGGAACACGTATGTAAACTATGGTCCAACGAGGAATACGTATGTAAACTATGGTCCAACGAGGAACACGTATGTAAACTATGGTCAAACGATGAACACGTATGTGAACTATGGTCAAACGAGGAATACGTATGTAAACTATGGTCCAACGAGGAACACGTATGTAAACTATGGTCAAACGAGGAACACGTATGTAAACTATGGTCAAACGAGGAATACGTATGTAAACTATGGTCCAACGAGTAACACGTATGTAAACTATGGTCCAACGAGGAACACGTATGTAAACTATGGTCCAACGAGGAATACGTATGTAAACTATGGTCCAACGAGGAATACGTATGTAAACTATGGTCAAACGAGGAATACGTATGTAAACTATGGTCAAACGAGGAATACGTATGTAAAGTATGGTCAAACGAGGAATACGTATGTAAACTATGAAGTTGCCTAATTGAAATTTGTTTATTTAAAGGCATTTTAACACGTTTATGATGAAGACGCTTTAAACATTGAGAATTAAATAATGTCTGATAGCAAATCCAGAAATTAACAAATTCCAGACACTAAGGCGCGAAAATTACAAATTACTTGTGGAAAGTCATTTTACTCTTTTATTAATATGTCATAATTCTTAATGTCGTCACTTAGAATCGATTTAAGGACAACAAATCTATCGGAGTTAATATTTAAATAAACTGCTCTTGATAAACTCTGAATTAGAAGCCTAACAGGATGAACATTGTTAATTAAGTTTGTTTATGTAGTATGTTGGATACACATTACAAACACGGGAGATTGTCTTTTTATAAAAATGAACAAGTTTAATGAACACGTTTCATGTTTTTAGATTAATAAACCCGTAAGTAATTGAAACACTGTTGCTGATAGAAGTAAATCAATACTTTAGACATCCTGGTCGATAGGTGTTGGAAAAGTATGGAAAACATAATGTTGTATGTAGCAATATAATTGTTGTTTTATCTGTTGTTTCCTGTAATATGATTGGTCTTTATCTGTTGTCCGGATTAATATGATTGTAACTTTATCGGTTGTCTTATGATTGCTGCTTTATCTTTAGTTTAGAGTAATATGATTGCTGCTTTATCTATCGTCTGGACTAATAGAATTGTTGCTTTATCTGTTGTCTTGAGTAATATGATTGATCTTTATCTATTGTCTAGAGTAACATGATTGTTGCTTTATCTACTTTAAACATATTTTATTGTCATAAACAAAGACAAATGGATGAGACACAAGTTTTCAAAACTTATGAATTCTTTTCCATTAAATTGACAACATTACACATGGACAATATGTAACAGACACAGTACATTGTAATAAATATGAATGACGCATCACATAGAAATGACGAGTTGAAAGACACAGAAATATATATACATACATATATCTATATATACAAGGCTAGAAGATTATGCAACGATACAAATGACGGTGTTTCTTGTCAAAAATTTAGACAAAGACTGACCAACGAATGGCCTTAGTCATTGGATGTCAATATAAATAAATGACGTAAACAAGTCATAACATATTGATCTTAAACTTTCTCATTCCAACTTAACCCAAAATAGTTGCTTCCCAGTCCGCCACCCGCGGACGTACCGTGCTGTTACTTGGCTTTGCTCAAATATTCCAACAAGATGTAATAAAAATTACCAAGGTGACAAATTCATTACGCCAGACGCGCGTTTCGTCTACTTAAGACTCATCAGTGGCGTTTAACTCTAAATGCTTAAAAGTTTTTTATCATTTGGCGATGGAATAATATAAGTCCACTGGGATCGTGTAAATACACAATACAGGTAGTTCAAAATATTATATAAACAGTCTAAAGAATTTACCAACCAGTAAGCTTATTAAGTATCGGATCGACAAACATGACGATACAGCATAAACAAAAAATAATATACAAGGCTAGAAGATTATGCAACGATACAAATGACGGTATTTCTTGTCAAAAATTTAGACAAAGACTGACCAACAAATGGCCTTAGTCATTGAATGTCAATATAAATAAATGACGTAAACAAGTCATTACATATTGATCTTAAACTTTCTCATTCCAACTTAACCCAAAATAGTTGCTTCCCAGTCCGCCACCCGCGGACGTGCCGTGCTGTTACTTGGCTTTGCTCAAATATTCCAACAAGATGTAATCAAAATTACCAAATAAACTTTATGATGGTTTATTTGTCGTATGCACGGTTCGTTTGTGTATATTTTTTAAAGATTCGTATAGTCAAACAAATCTCTGTGTATCTTTAATATAATTTTGAACATAAGTGAATAGCATAGAATTACAATCAAAGGCAGCAGAACTATTTCCATACATGTTTTCAATGGTTGGATCTAGCCCTAGTGATCTTATTTTGTTACATGATTGTGTTCTTTGTAAATTATACAAGTTATAATATAAAAGGAAATGGTGCACTGACTCATTACCATCTCCGCAGTCGCAACGTGGTGAGTCGATTATATTACATTTGAACAGGTCACCTTTTAAACAACTACATTTTTGGCGAAAACTTGTATGAATTATATTCAGTTTACGGTTACCAATTATGTAGTGTAATGGGGGCTTTCTGTTCAGCTATTATTTGCTTTTAAGTGAAGATTTGAATTCAGCATGACTAGAAGATTCCCTAATATGAATATCTAAACTGTTCCAAAGTTTCATTGTTGAAGGCAAATATGAATTTTGGAATGTATTAAGTCTAGCTGGTGGAAGTGAAATGTTACTAGAATTCCTGAGGTTGTAGTTATGTGTTTGATTAACAGATTTTGGTAAAATATTATTTAAATATTCTGGTACATTCCCTTGAACAATATTGTAAAATAAAGATAGCTTTTTCCGTTCCCTTCTTACCGATAATTGTTCCCAGCCAGTTTCGTTATAGATTGACGCTATGCTAACATAAGAAGGCAATCCAGTAACTATGCGTCCCGCTTCTACTTGTATTTTTTCAAGTCTATTGGAGTCGATATTTGTACAGCTATCCCACACTTCACACGCATATTCAAAAAGAGGACGAATGAATGTTAGGTATATTTTCTCTAAAAAAGTTAGATAGCTTAAATTTGAGCTTTCTTAGTATTGCAATTTGTTTTGATCTTTATCTGTTGTCCGGATTAATATGATTGTTGCTTTATATGTTGTCCGGATTAATATGATTGTTGCTTTATATATTGTCTAGAGTAATATGATTGCTGCTTTATGTATTGTCTAGAGTAATATGATTGCTGCTTTATCTATTGTCTAGAGTAATATGATGCTGCTGTATCTGTTGTCCGGATTAATATGATTGTTGCTTCGTATGTTGTAGAGTAATATGATTGATGCTTTATTTGTTGTCTCCAGTAATATGATTGGTCTTTATTTCTGTTGTCCGGATTAATATGATTGTTGCTTTATCTGTTGTCTGGAGTAATATGATTGTTGCTTTATCTGTTGTCTGGAGTAATATGATTGTTGCTTTATCTGTTGTCTGGAGTAATATGATTGTTGCTTTATCTATCGTATGGAGTAATAGAATTGTTGCATTATCTGTTGTCTGGAGTAATATGATTGTTGCTTTATCTGTTGTCTGGAGTAATATGATTGTTGCTTTATCTGTTGTCTGGAGTAATATGATTGTTGCTTTATCTGTTGTCTGGAGTAATAGGATTGTTGCTTTATCTGTTGTCTGGAGTAATAGGATTGTTGCTTTATCTGTTGTCTGGAGTAATAGGATTGTTGCTTTATCTGTTGTCTGGAGTAATAGGATTGTTGCTTTATCTGTTGTCTGGAGTAATATGATTGTTGCTTTATCTGTTGTCTGGAGTAATATGATTGTTGCTTTATCTGTTGTCTGGAGTAATATGATTGTTGCTTTATCTGTTGTCTGGAGTAATATGATTGTTGATTTATCTGTTGTCTGGAGTAATATGATTGTTGCTTTATCTGTTGTCTGGAGTAATAGGATTGTTGCTTTATCTGTTGTCTGGAGTAATATGATTGTTGCTTTATCTGTTGTCTGGAGTAATAGGATTGTTGCTTTATCTGTTGTCTGGAGTAATATGATTGTTGCTTTATCTGTTGTCTGGAGTAATATGATTGTTGCTTTATCTGTTGTCTGGAGTAATATGATTGTTGCTTTATCTTTTGTCTGGAGTAATATGATTGTTGCTTTTTCCGAAACATAATTGTTGCTTTATCTGTTGTTTCCAGTAATTTGATTATTGCTTTATCTATTGTCTGGAGTAATATGATTGTTGCTTTATTGGTTGTCTAGAGTAATATGATTGTTGGTTTTTCTGTTCTTTCGAGTAATATGATAATCTTTATTTGTTGTCTGGAGTAATAGGATTGTTGCTTTATCTGTTGTCTGGAGTAATAGGATTGTTGCTTTATCTGTTGGCTGGAGTAATAGGATTGTTGCGATATCTGATGTCCTATAATATTATTGCTGCTTTGTCTATTATCTCGGGTAATATGATATTTTATCAGATTTTTCAAGTAATATAATTTGTGCTTTACCTGTTGTCTATTGTAATATGAGAGTGTTATCTGTTGTCTCCTGTAATATGATTGTTGCTTTATCTGTTGTCTCCTGTAATATGATTGTTGCTTTATTTGTTGTCTCCTGTAATATGATTGTTGCTTTATTTGTTGTCTCAGTAATATGATCGTTGCTTTATCTGTTGTCTCCTGTAATATGATCGTTGCTTTATCTGTTGTCTCCTGTAATATGATCGTTGCTTTATCTGTTGTCTCCTGTAATATGAACGTTGCTTTATCTGTTGTCTCCTGTAATATGATTGTTGCTTTATTTGTTGTCTCAGTAATCTTCTTGTTGATTTGTCTGTTGTCTAAGGTAATTTGATTATGATTGTTGATTTCTTGCAACACCGATGAATGTCTCAGTACAAATGTTAATGTTTTTAAAAGAAATACTACATCTTATAAGATTGTTTGTGCATTGTAGCAGTCCAATATTGAACCATGTTCAGTGCGACTTAACAAATTGTCGGTTGCAATTTTCAAAATGCATAAACTGCAGACATCGCTGCAAATTTTATAGGATTAAACACTGGGTTTAAGGAAATTATCAATGTGTAAACTCCGGCGACTTACTCACAAACTAAATAAAGTCCGAAGGACTTTATGTCAAGTTTTTGAGGGAGTCGCCGGAGTTTACACATTGATAATTCCCTAAAACCCAGTGTTTAATCCTTATAATTCTATGAAATAATCGTTGCGATTTTTAAAACTGCAAAAACAATTACCGAAACCCATCTAGACCTCAAAACGTACCTAGGCCGGAAAGCGTAAGGATATGCAAAACATAGTACCAAAGGAATAGCGGTTCTGTAGATATTGATAGAAAAAAACTGAAACACTAAATTGTATTTATATTATATTTTATTTGAAATCTCAATCGATTTAATTTGAAATCATTGCGGCAGACAATACATTGTGCTCTCCTTGACGATACGCTAGGAGGACGCCATCTTGCTTACACTGAAAGCAGTCCGCTCAGAGGAAATATCGATATATAAATTATCTGAGATGACTCCATTTAAGTGTTTTTATCCAATCAAAACACTTAATATAAATAATTACAGCATCAATAGAATTATTAGCTAATGTGACCCATCAAGTTTCTAGTTCTCTTTTATACATGATCAGAAAACTAAACTAAATAATTAATCATCACTTTTGTCGTGCAGTTAAATGTATCGCTTTGGGTTTTCTTAGTAAAGATTCTGTCGAATTTTCAATCGACCAAGATTTTCTAAATTTCTGCTTACTCATATTTATAATTATAAATATGTTGTCAGATATGATAATTGTAATATAAACATCAGAATATTCAAAAACTAGTTCCATTTGTTTATTTATTTTATATTCCACATTATCCAATCGTTTTAAATGTTGATTGTATTGTGAAATTACTCAATCGTTTTTTGCAGTGTCACAAAACCCACTCGTTGCATTGTCAAATTACCCAATCTTTTGCAATGTCACATTACCCAATCGTTTGCAGTGTCATATTACCCAATCGTGTGCAGTGTTTCATATTACCCAACTGTTTGCATTGTAACAATAACCAATCGTTTGCATTGTCACATTACCGAGCCGTCTGAATGCACACATTACCTAGTTCGTAAACATTGTTTCTTACCTAGTCCTTTGCATTGTCACATTACCCAGTCGTTAGTATTGTCACATTACCCAGTCGTTTGTATTGTCACATTACCCAATCGTTGGCATGTTCTCATTACCCAGCCGTGTGTATTATCACATTACCCAATCGTTGGCATTTTCTCATTACCCAGCCGTGTGTATTGTCACATTACCCAATCGTTGGCATGTTCTCATTACCCAGCCGTGTGTATTATCACATTACCCAATCGTTGGCATTTTCTCATTACCCAGCCGTGTGTATTGTCACATTACCCAATCGTTGGCATGTTCTCATTACCCAGCCGTGTGTATTATCACATTACCCAATCGTTGGCATTTTCTCATTACCCAGCCGTGTGTATTATCACATTACCCAATCGTTGGCATTTTCTCATTACCCAGCCGTGTGTATTGTCACATTACCCAATCGTTGGCATGTTCTCATTACCCAGCCGTGTGTATTATCACATTACCCAATCGTTGGCATTTTCTCATTACCCAGTCGTGTCTATTATCACATTACCCAATCGTTGGCATTTTCTCATTACCCAGCCGTGTGTATTGTCTCATTACCATTTGTCTAAAATAACCTTTCTAATATAGCGATCTTCATACTCTTTGAGGTTTCTTATAAGCATAGATCCCTCTTTTGATGTCACAGTACAAATTTCGACGTCATAAGCAAAGAAAGTTTTAATAGTTCGTACTGGAACTACACCATTTTGTTAAGACTTTATTAATGTGTATGCTAAAGAGTAACGTATTTTCAATAAAATAACAAAGCATATATTTGTATCCCAATTTTTGTGCTTGACATCTTGTTATCGTATATATCTTGATCACGTGGTCTGTCAACACTGAGATTGCGGGTTCGAGACTCACTGCGGGCAGGGTGCAATCGACTCCAATCTTACTTGATAAGGATTGCCAGTTTTCCTACGGAAGGTCGGGGTTTTTTTCCGGATACTCCGGCTTTATCCCCCAATAAAAAGTGGACGCCATGAAATAGCTGAAAACTTGCTGAAAGTGGCGTTAAATAACATCTAAGCAAAAAACCTCAACAAAAAATCGTTTAATTTTAAATGTTCAAAGAAGGAAGTACTCTTCACATCATTCATTCATTCATTCATTCATACACAGGAATTGTTTTGGAACAGCCTTGTAGTTATTTGCAATATGTAATTGCTGTTGGTATTGTTTGGCATCGCTTAAAATATTCACAAAAGATATGCCACATACATATAGTTGCTGCAGAAATAAAATTTAGGACCTTGTTTTACAAGCTGTTGACACAATACGCATATGTTACAGGTGGGTTTATCAAGGAATATATTAGTATCTGCCATATAATAGTTGACAATAATATAACGTCATAATGGAATTAGTTCTAAATTCAATATGGCAACTAAAAAATCCACTTATAAAACATTTGTTAGATATATTGGAATCAAAATTATTGCAAGCGGTCTGTGTTTTAAAGCGTGGCGAGACCTTAGATTTCATTTTATATCTCTGTAAAGCGCTATCGCTCGGTAAAAAATATTGACAAGTTTAAGGTCTGACAATGTTCTAATTCACATAAAGCCCTCTTGCAATAGTCAGATTTTTTAAATAACCAATATTAGTTTTTTTAAACTATCAATGACTTTCGGGAAACAAGTTTTTTAACTAAAGATACATTTACTGCAAACAAAATCAAATACAATTAAAGACAAAGTTTAGTTAACTTCAGTTTGAAAATAAATATTGAAGAAAAACGTTACATACCTGAAGTAAAAGTCTCATTTTAGATAAATGATGTTTGGTCGATACATGATGTCACTGGGGAACTACCGTAACTAAAAGTTTGTTATGTTCCTGAATTATTTTATTGGATAGGCATTAAAACATATCATTGACGAGAACGTGGAGCTACTCAGAATCACCTGCTGTTATTCAATTAGTTACTGCGCGACTTACATTTCAATTCTAATTAACATTTCATAATACTGTTGTAAAGCAACATTAGATGTCATGAATCAAAGTCAAAACTGACAATTATCAATCAATATTATTGAAAACCGTGTTTGCTGGCCGGTAATTCTCCAAGACACTGTTGTGTTTATTGTGTCTAACGGAAGTCAAATGTTTGACATAATGCTAAATTGACAATTTTTGCAGCAATGAAACAAGTTTTTGCAGATAGTATTTTGACGTGTTTCCTTAACATGAAACATTTCTATTATGTAGAGCAACAGTGATGAAAATGATTAAACTATTTGATGGTATATGTTAAAATAGAGTTTCCTGTCAATATCTGTCCCCATAGATACTAGTGTCATCCCGCAGTAAAAATCCCGCAATAAGAATTTTACGCAATAAAATGAGTGCGTTTGGATACATTCGCACGGACGTCGAAGAGGACACCCTGACTTGTCAGATTTAAAGTTAAACCTTGATTGAAGTTTTCATCCTGCAATTTGTACTAATCTGCAATTATATGAACGATTTTTCATTAATGTTAATAATAATAATAATAATTACAATAATAATAATAGTACGGGTATTAATTAAAGCGATAAAGACCTTCTTGCAAAGTATTTAAACCAAAACGCTTGATACCATCTTCGATAGCCAAAAGTTATTATCTGATCCTAGAGAAAAATATAGGAAAATAAAATTGTGATTGTTCATGAAAATTTGAAACTAGGCACTAATTTCACCTTTACCGCTTCTCACTGTTCATGACGTGAACAACCTGTCTGTTTCCTCAAATGTGACATCTGTACATTGATTGTATAAAACTTTGAACTTATCTTTATCATTACGAAAAAGGGGGAGGTTTAGGTTATTTGAAATTCATATGGCATAGTGTGAGACGGGGCTAGGCTTTCTCGCTCTTACGTATAAATGAAGAGTACATGTAGGCCTACCCCGGGCATTAGCCGATTGATGTCCTAAAGTAAAGTAATCGTTGGACCAAAGGTCAAAGTTATTCAAAATCAGTGCAAGTTGCGATAATGGACAGGTAGGGGTAGGTTCTTGAAACTCATATGATATAGCAATCTCCCCGCAAAGGATTCTGGGTATCCTACGTCAACCACAATCACCTCTGCCATACCATTGGTTGACATTGTGAGAGATATCTCTCATGGCGGATAAGCTTCGCTTACAAACGCAGTAATTTCAATGTAAAAATGTACCAAAAGTGTTTAAAAAGACTATATACAAATAAATAAGATCTCGTGTATTATTTTACAAACATCGTTCTCTGTTTACCAACGTCACGGGCAGACGACAAATATAGTCCCGCAGCAAATAGGAGATGACGTGTGGCAGAGGTTATATCTGGGAACCAGATATGTTCTCTGTGCCGGAGAGTGATGGCATAGTGTCAGACGGGGCTATAGTTTCTGGCTCCTATTTACAAATGAAGAGTTCATGTAGGCCTATCCGGGGTTTTAGCCGATTGGTGGCGTTAGGTAAATTAAAACGGTGTCAGCTTTTCAAAGTCGACCAATGTTGACATTACTACAAAAGGGGGCTGGTAGGTTCCTTGGAAGTCATATGGCATAGCAAGAGACGAGGCTAGTCTTTTTTTGCTCTTAGGTATAAATGAAGAGTACATGTAGGCCTACACCGGGCATCGGCCGATTGGTGGCTTAATGTAAAGTAATATGTGGACCAAATGTCAAAGTTGGTCAAAGTCAGTCCTTGTTGCGATAATGGAAAGGGACGGGTAGGCTCTTTGAAACTCATATGACATAGTGTTAGACGGGGCTAAGGTTTCTTTCGCCTATGCACAAATGAAGAGTACATGTAGGCCTACGCAGGGTTTCAGCCGATTGGTGGCCTAAGGTAAATTAAACCGCTGTCAGCCTAATGTTGACATTTCGAAAAAGGGGAGGGTAGGCTCTTCGAAAGTCATATGGCACAGTGTGAGACGAGGCTAGGCTTATCTCGCTCTTAGATACAAATTAAGAGTAAATGTAGGCCTACCATAGGTAAAGTAATCTTTGGACCAAATGTCAAAGTTGGTCAAAGTCAGACCAAGTTGCGATAATGGAAAAGGGGGGGGGGGGGGTAGGCTCTTTGTAACATAGTGTGAGACGGGGCTAGGTTTTCTGGCCCCTGACAAATGACGAGTATGTGTAGGGTTTCAGCCGATTGGTGACCTAAGACAAATTATAACGCTGTCAGCCTTTCAAAGTAGACAATGATGACATTAGGAAAAAGGGGTGGGGGTAGGCTCTTTGAAAGTCATGCGGCATGGTATAAGACGGTAGGCTTTCTCGCTCCTAGGTATAAATGACGAGTACATGACATATAGACCTACCCCGGGTATCAGCCGATTGGTGGCTTAAGGTAAAGTTTGTTTTGGCCAAATGTTAAATTTGGTCAAAGTCAGTTCAAATTGAGGTAATGGAAAGTCATATGAAATAGTGTGAGACTGGGCTACGGTTTCTGGCTCATATAAACAAATAAAGAGTACATGTAGGCCTACCCTTTGTTTCAGCCGATTGGTGGCCTAATGTTAATTAAAATGCTGTCAGCATATTTTCTGCAATGTTCAGTAGATATTTAACATCATAATGACAAAGCTGGGAACCGGCTGATTTACATATTTTCTGTTAAGTAGATATATGACATCATAAGGACAGAGTTGGGTACCGGCCGATTTAGACCTATTTTTCTGCTTTGTTCAGTAGATATATGATATCATAAGGACAGAGTTGGGTACCGGCCGATTTAGACCTATTTTTCTGCTTTGTTCAATAGATATATGACATCATAAGACAGAGTTGGGTACCGGCCGATTTAGACCTATTTTTCTGCTTTGTTCAGTAGATATATGACATCATAAGGACAGAGTTGGGTACCGGCCGATTTAGACCTATTTTTCTGCTTTGTTCAGTAGATATATGACATCATAAGACAGAGTTGGGTACCGGCCGATTTAGACCTATTTTTCTGCTTTGTTCAGTAGATATATGACAACATATGAACAAGGTTGCGTACCGGTTGATTTAGACGCATTGTTCTGCATTGTTAAGTAGATATATATGACATCATAAGGACAGAGTTGGATACCGGCGCATTTAAACCTATTTTTCTGTTCAGTAGATATATGACTTCATAAGGACAAAGTTGGGTACTTCCCGATTTGTCCTGTCAGTAGATATATGACCTCTATAATGTCAGTAGATATATGACCTCTATCATGTCAGTAGATATATGACCTCTATCATGTCAGTAGATATATGACCTCTATCATGTCAGTAGATATATGACCTCTATCATGTCAGTAGATATATGACCTCTATCATGTTAGTAGATATATGACCTCTATCATGTCAGTAGATATATGACCTCTATCTCTATCATGTCAGTAGATATATGACCTCTATAATGTCAGTAGATATATGACCGCTATCATGTCAGTAGATATATGACCTCTATAATGTCAGTAGATATATGACCTCTATCATGTCAGTAGATATATGACCTCTATAATGTCAGTAGATATATGACCTCTATCATGTCAGTAGATATATGACCTCTATCATGTCAGTAGATATATGACATCTATAATGTCAGTAGATATATGACCTCTATCATGTCAGTAGATATATGACATCTATCATGTCAGTAGATATATGACATCTATAATGTCAGTAGATATATGACCTCTATCATGTCAGTAGATATATGACCTCTATCATGTCAGTAGATATATGACCTCTATCATATCAGTAGATATATGACCTCTATCATGTCAGTAGATATATGACCTCTATCATGTCAGTAGATATATGACCTCTATCATGTCAGTAGATAAATGACCTCTATAATGTCAGTAGATATATGACCTCTGTCATGTCAGTAGATATATGACCTCTATAATGTCAGTAGATATATGACCTCTGTCATGTCAGTAGATATATGACCTCTGTCATGTCAGTAGATATATGACCTCTATTATGTCAGTAGATATATGACCTCTATAATGTCAGTAGATATATAACCTCTATCATGTCAGTAGATATATGACCTCTGTCATGTCAGTAGATATATTACCTCTGTCATGTCAGTAGATATATGACCTCTATCATGTCAGTAGATATATGACCTCTATCATGTGAGTAGATATATTATTTCTATCATGTCAGTAGATATATGACCTCTATCATGTCAGTAGATATATGAACTCTATCATGTCAGTAGATATATGACCTCTATCATGTTAGTAGATATATGACCTCTATCATGTCAGTAGATATATGACCTCTATCATGTTAGTAGATATATGACCTCTATCATGTCAGTAGATATATGACCTCTATCATGTCAGTAGATATATGACCTCTGTCATGTCAGTAGATATATGACCTCTATCATGTCAGTAGATATATGACCTCTATCATGTCAGTAGATATATGACCTCTATCATGTCAGTAGATATATGACCTCTATCATGTCAGTAGATATATGACCTCTATCATGTTAGTAGATATATGACCTCTATCATGTCAGTAGATATATGACCTCTGTCATGTCAGTAGATATATGACCTCTATCATGTCAGTAGATATATGACCTCTATCATGTCAGTATATATATGACCTCTATCATGTCAGTAGATATATGACCTCTATCATGTCAGTAGATATATGAACTCTATCATGTCAGTAGATATATGACCTCTATCATGTCAGTAGATATATGACCTCTATCATGTCAGTAGATATGACCTCTATCATGTCAGTAGATATATGACCTCTATCATGTCAGTAGATATATGACCTCTATCATGTCAGTAGATATATGACCTCTATCATGTCAGTAAATATATGACCTCTATCATGTCAGTAGATATATGACCTCTATCATGTCAGTAGATATATGACATCTATAATGTCAATAGATGTATGACCTCTATCATGTCAGTAGATATATGACCTCTATCATGTCAGTAGATATATGACCTCTATCATGTCAGTAGATATATGACATCTATAGTGTCAATAGATATATGACATCTATAATGTCAATAGATATATGACCTCTATCATGTCAGTAGATATATGACCTCTATCATGTCAGTAGATATATGACATCTATAATGTCAATAGATATATGACCTCTATCATGTCAGTAGATATATGACCTCTATCATGTCAGTAGATATATGACCTCTATCATGTCAGTAGATATATGACCTCTATCATGTCAGTAGATATATGACCTCTATCATGTCAGTAGATATATGACATCTATAATGTCAATAGATGTATGACCTCTATCATGTCAGTAGATATATGACCTCTATCATGTCAGTAGATATATGACCTCTATCATGTCAGTAGATATATGACCTCTATCATGTCAGTAGATATATGACCTCTGTCATGTGAGTAGATATATGACCTCTATCATGTCAGTAGATATATGACCTCTATCATGTCAGTAGATATATGACCTCTATCATGTCAGTAGATATATGACCTCTATCATGTCAGTAGATATATGACCTCTATCATGTTAGTAGATATATGACCTCTATCATGTCAGTAGATATATGACCTCTATCATGTCAGTAGATATATGACCTCTATCATGTCAGTAGATATATAACCTCTATCATGTCAGTAGATATATGACCTCTATCATGTCAGTAGATATATGACCTCTATCATGTCAGTAGATATATGACCTCTATCATGTCAGTAGATATATGACCTCTATCATGTCAGTAGATATATGACCTCTATCATGTCAGTAGATATATGACCTCTATCATGTCAGTAGATATGTGACCCCAATCATGTCAGTAGATATATGACATCTATAATGTCAATAGATATATGACCTCTATCATGTCAGTAGATATATGACCTCTATCATGTCAGTAGATATATGACCTCTATCATGTCAGTAGATATATGACATCTATAATGTCAATAGATATATGACCTCTATCATGTCAGTAGATATATGACCTCTATCATGTCAGTAGATATATGACCTCTATCATGTCAGTAGATATATGACCTCTATCATGTCAGTAGATATATGACATCTATAATGTCAATAGATGTATGACCTCTATCATGTCAGTAGATATATGACCTCTATCATGTCAGTAGATATATGACCTCTATCATGTCAGTAGATATATGACCTCTATCATGTCAGTAGATATATGACCTCTGTCATGTCAGTAGATATATGACCTCTATCATGTCAGTAGATATATGACCTCTATCATGTCAGTAGATATATGACCTCTATCATGTCAGTAGATATATGACCTCTATCATGTCAGTAGATATATGACCTCTATCATGTCAGTAGATATGACCTCTATCATGTCAGTAGATATATGACATCTATAATGTCAATAGATGTATGACCTCTATCATGTCAGTAGATATATGACCTCTATCATGTCAGTAGATATATGACCTCTATCATGTCAGTAGATATATGACCTCTATCATGTCAGTAGATATATGACCTCTGTCATGTCAGTAGATATATGACCTCTATCATGTCAGTAGATATATGACCTCTATCATGTCAGTAGATATATGACCTCTATCATGTCAGTAGATATATGACCTCTATCATGTCAGTAGATATGACCTCTATCATGTCAGTAGATATATGACCTCTATCATGTCAGTAGATATATGACCTATATCATGTCAGTAGATATATGACCTCTGTCATGTCAGTAGATATATGACCTCTATAATGTCAGTAGATATATGACCTCTGTCATGTCAGTAGATATATGACCTCTATCATGTCAGTAGATATATGACCTCTGTCATGTTTCTCCATCTGTTTTCTTTTATACAATAGGTTCTGCTTTGATGTTATGTCCTGTCTTATATGTTATGTCCTGTCTTATATGTTTTGTCCTGTCTTATATGTTATGTCCTGTCTTATATGTTATGTCCTGTCTTATATGTTTTGTCCTGTCTTATATAATATGTCCTGTCTTATATGTTATGTCATGTCTTATATGTTATGTCCTGTCTTATATGTTATAAGGAGACTGTTTGGTATTTGATCCCAAGGTCATCGCTTTGAATAAAATTGTAATAACATTTATAGCAGTATGCAATTGTTGTTTTCAGTTTTATGCTCCATAAAAATCGGCATAATGGAAAATAACAACAATCACGTGTAAACGTTTTGCTCCCATTGAACCACAGAAATGATATATGCAATCATAGCATAACATTTAAATGTGTGTTAAAAAAATATATGTGATAAAAGGTAGGTATGCGATAAAAGCATGGTAAGATAAAGGGTAGGTATGCGATAAAGACAGGACGCGATGTATGGTAGGTATGCGATAAAAGCAGGGTGCGATAAAGGGTAGGTATGCGATAAAGGCAGGGTGCGATAAAGGGTAGGAATGCGATAAAAGCAGGGTAAGATAAAGGGTAGGTATGCGATAAAGACAGGACGCGATAAGGGGTAGGAATGCGATAAAAGCAGGGTAAGATAAAGGGTAGGTATGCGATAAAGACAGGACGCGATAAGGGGTAGGTATGCGATAAAAGCAGGGTAAGATAAAGGGTAGGTATGCGATAAAGACAGGACGTGATAAGGGGTAGGAATGCGATAAAAGCAGGGTAAGATAAAGGGTAGGTATGCGATAAAGACAGGACGCGATAAGGGGTAGGTATGCGATAAAAGCAGGGTAAGATAAAGGGTAGGTATGCGATAAAGACAGGACGTGATAAGGGGTAGGTATGCGATAAAAGCAGGGTAAGATAAAGGGTAGGTATGCGATAAAGACAGGACGCGATAAGGGGTAGGAATGCGATGAAAGCAGGGTAAGATAAATGGTAGGTATGCGATAAAGGTAGGGTGAGATAAATGGTGGTTATGCGATAAAAGCAGGGTGCGATACAAGCTGGTACGATAAATGCATTGTGTTATAACAGGAAGGTATGCGATAAAGGGTAGGTATGCGATAAAGGGGTGCTATAAAAGGTAGGCATCCGATTACAGGCTATTCCACAGTGAAGGAATGCGATAAAGGGGCGTGATAAAGGGTGCGTCAAAGATGCGCGATATTGATTGAAGATTGTACTGTATCAAATTTCAAAACTACTGCATTTAGTACTAAATATATGATACATGTGTTCAAATGTATTTAATTACATAAATGATATACGTTTAGTTTGTAAACATGTATTGCGTTGAACGTTAGACAATTTTCAGCTGTTTCATAGTGTCTATTTATAGGTCCAGGTCCGGGAGCCGTTATTTCTAGTAATAACCCATACCTCCAGCAGTAAAATGACAATTCTTGCCAGATAAGGTTGAGCACACTTGACTTGATCAAACAAATTTCAAAAATAGATTGCAATTTACATGGACTACTTGGGCACCTAGTGCCCTTACTGAAATAAACAGTACCTTTATCAATTCAAATAGTTCATTCAGAATATAACAATAGAACTTAAAATTATCCAAATATCCAAATAATAGTCAGATTAAATTATTCATCGTTTCGTTGATTGTCAAGATTCAAGTTGAAATTTAATATTGTTAATATTCGAGCACATTGATATGCCGTCCAGTCCGTAGAAAGAAATGTCACAACACTCGGAAACATCGATATGTCACTCGGACTATTGATGTCATTGAGTTGACCAGTCTGTAGTAAAACATGTTACACCATTGGAGATATTGATGCAGGTTAATTTAGTAAGCGTTCAAAGAGCAGTGCGTGGTATGATGAAATGACAATCCACCATGCTGAGGACTTTAGGCCCTTACTACGGACGCTGGTTATGAATACGCAAATTTCGTTGTCTGTGTATATCCAGTCGAGTTCTGCCTTGGCGTTGTTTAAGTATATATCGTCGAGTTCTGCCTTGGCGTTGTTTAAGTATATATCGTCGAGTTCTGCCATGGCGTTGTTTAAGTATATATCGTCGAGTTCTGCCTTGGCGTTGTTTAAGTATATATCGTCGAGTTCTGCCTTGGCGTTGTTTAAGTATATATCGTCGAGTTCTGCCTTGGCGTTGTTTAAGTATATATCGTCGAGTTCTGCATTGGCGTTGTTTAAGTATATATTATTATTTGATAATTTTGCTGTATTTTAATTTGTCCAAAGTCTACCACGTGATATTTTGTATTTTGGCGGATTGACTGATTTATTGCGTATTGACTTTTGCGGATTGCACGGTTACTAAAAATAGAACAAAAAATTCCAAAAATTATGTGACGTTTAGAAATCAGCCAATCATATTTTACATCCGGATATCAATAAAAAAACAATGGACAGTGTTAAGTACAAAAGTTTTGTATCCTTAAATAAGGATGAGATGTACTTTTTATTATTTTTTATAATTTATTAATATTTTTATGTAACAAATTAAAATACAGCAAAATTATCAATTAATAATATAAAAAATACAGCCTTTCTCTTAGTCAATACAAGTTATATATATCGACCTCGAGTTATATATCGACCTCGGACTACGTCCTCGGTCGATATACATCTCTCAGTCGATATAAACTTGTATTGACTAAGAGAAAGGCTGTATTTGTATAATATCGTCGAGTTCTGCATTGGCGTTGTTTAAGTATATATCGTCGAGTTCTGCCTTGGCGTTGTTTAAGCATATATCGTCGAGTTCTGCATTGGCGTTGTTTAAGTATATATCCCCCCCCCCATTTCTACTCTTTATATTACTGCCAAATTTCACTTTTACTTTACTTTACCCGTTTATGACGTCATTGTATTATAACGTTGTTGTTGTTGTTATTGACTTCACATATACATATTCTTGTCATTTGTATATATGCCTTGAATAAAGACGGCAGTGGTCGTCGAAACGTCGGCAAAATATGGAGTTTTTATTTATTATTGTATAGTTTTTAATTATATATATATATATATATATATATCCCCTCGAGTTCTGGCCTGGTGTTATCTGTATATCTCGACAAGTTCAGAATTGGTGTTGTCTGTGTATATCACGTCGTGTCCAGCCTTGGTGTTGTCTTTGTATACTCACTCGAAAAAGAAACGCAACATAAAAAAATGGGAATTTTACTTTATATATTATTTTAACAATTTATCATATAAATATTTGATACAGAAATGTAAAAATTGGCACACTTCTTGTTCATGAGTTCTTTTACCATGGAACATAACATTTTGTCGCACATTGTCAATAAATCACGCAACAAATGTCAGTATCTGATGTGCCCACCATTTGCTTGTAACACAGCCCTTAATCTTCTTGGCATGGATTCAATTACACGCTGAGTACGAACACGCGGTATCCTTTGCCACTCATACTGAAGTGCCTGCTCTAATTGTTGAATTTTACGGCGGTGGTTGTCGTTGGCGCATGCGCCGATCCAGTTCATCCCACAGAGGTTCAATTGGGTTAAGATCCGGAGATCATGATGGCCAACGGATCACATTGACATTCTGTTGCTATAAAAAATCTACTGTTAGAAGTGCTGTATGTGGTCGGGCATTGTCGTGTTGAAAAATTTCTATTTGAATGTCAATTACGGGCAATAAATGCGGCCGTATAATTTCGTCTCTATACCTAACAGCTTTAAGATTGCCTTGGATATGTTTCAGTTGTGTGTTCCTGGCGTAAGAGATAGCGGCCCACATCATAACACTGCCTCCGCCAAAATTGTCTCTTTCTACAACACAGTTTTGCGCAAAACGTTTATTTCGGCGCCTGTACACTCGTACGCGACCATCTCGCTTTTCATTGCTGAACCACACTCTTCTCCAGGTAGTACACCATCTAACCCTTGCTCGGCGGTGTTGGCGTCTCAGTGTTGCTCCGACGTAAGGTCTTCTTACCCTCAATCCATGAGAGCGTAACCGATTGCGTAGTCTGTGGTGATATACGGCGCAACCCAGAGACGTTTACACCTGTTTCTGTTGCAGCAACAGTCCTGTTCCGTAGATGGAATAATCTAATGTAACGATCCTGCGCCCGAGTTGTGACACGTGGACGCCCTGAACGTAGTCGGTCTATCGTAGTACTAAGCTGCTGGTAGCGTCTCCAAAGGCGTGAAATTGTGCTACGATGAACATTGTACGTTCTGGCAACAGCATTCTGTGATTCCCCGGCATCGATTCGACCGATAGCGATATTCCGGGTAGCAGCATCTAACCTTGGCATATAGTCACCTCATCAGAATTTTATTTTACTAATGCAGTCAAGAAAAGAAATAGCGGGGTTTTATCGACTCCAATCTTAATTGACAAGGATTGCCAGTTTTCCTACCGCAGGTCGGGGGTTTTCTCCGGGTACTCCGGCTTCCTCCCCCAATAAAAACTGGACGCCGCGATATAGCTGAAAAATTGCTGAAAGTGGCGTTAAAACACCATTCAAACAAAACAAACAAACCTCATCAGAATTTTATTTTACTAATGCAGTCAAGAAAAGAAATAGCGGGGTTTTATACCGATTGTCTGAGTTAAAAAAAAATCCCCGTGATTTGCACGTGAAAGTCGATCCTGTTTTTAGCAAGCGTAATTCATAGTGTGTTCAAGATTTCGACCACAGTCGTTCACGGGTGGATGAACTTAAATGCTTTCACCTGGAAACCTTTAATTTAGGTGTAATTATGATGTTGTGTATATATATTTGAATATTTATAGGTTATTGGTCCTAAAAAAAATGATTTGAAAAAAATTATTCGATGTTGCGTTTCTTTTTTGAGTGAGTATATATCAGTGTATATCCGGTCCAGCTCACGCGTGGTGGTGTCTGTGTTAAAAGCCTCAAATTTACCCTTGGTGTTGTATATGTATATCCCATCGAGGTCTGCTTTTCTGTATATCCCCTCGAGTGCAGCCGTAGTGTTGACTATATATACCTCGTCGGGATCAGACTTGGTGTTGTCTGTGTATAGGCGTTATTGGTGTATATCACGTCGAGTAATGTTTTGCCTTGTTATTGTCTCTTTGTTTCATATCGAGTTAAGACTTAGTGTTGTCTATTTATCAGAGTTCTGCGTTGGTGTTATATGTTGTGCATATCCCGTCGAGTTCTGCCATGGTACTGTGTGTACCTCGTCTAGTTTAGATTTGGTGTTAACTGAGTATATCTCGTAGGGTCGAACCTTGGTGTATTCTGTGTATATCTGATCCAGCTCATACTTGGTGTTGTCTGTATATATATCCCGTCGCGATCAGCTTAGGCGTTATTGGTGTTTATTTCGTCGAGTTCTGCCTTGTAATTGTCTCCTTGTTTCCCTTCGAATTCTGTCTTCGCCAGTAAGGAGAAACCAAAGGCACGACAAAATGATAGTAGACACATGACAACGGCTCTGTAAATGACCTTTGACTGAGGGAGAGGAAATTAGTTCTTAATTTGATATTTGGCTGCGCCGAGCTGTAGCATGGACAGTGGATTTATTATTCAATGGAATTTAGATATTAGAGCTGCATTTAAAAAGCAGTTTCATACAGAATTGATAAATAAATTTATTTATATAGTTTGTTAAATGTATTGGATATTTTTCAGCTGATTGTGCAAAGCCCATTTCTGGACTATTTTATGGGTGTTTGTGAGTTTCCTTGAATACCCTTCGGGGTTTCTAAATTTGCGAAAAATTTTATCTGACATGACACCCCGAAAATTTAATGTGATATTAGTGAAATGATTTCGCTCGTTTTGAGGGGTCTCTCATTACTCAACAAAACTTGGTGCCCGAGTCAGAGCAAAAAATGTTAATAGTTTCCCCAATACGCAAATAATTAAGAGGCCGTTGTCACATAGCATAATCATTGTGATGTACATAATGTGAACATACACATTACAATACATAACCATTGGCGCTTGGTGTTGTGTGCATATCCCGTCGAGTTCTGCCATGGTGTGTACCTTGTCTAGTTCAGACTAGGTCATGTCTGAGTATTCCTCGTCGGGTCGAACCTTGGTGTAGTCTGTGTATATCAGGTCCAGGTATATCGCGTCAAATTCTGCTTTTCTGTATATCCCCCTCCCCCCGAGTGCAGTACCTTGGTGTTGTTAGTATATTCCCCGTCGGGATGAGATTAGACGTTATTGAAGTATATCACGCCAAGTTTTGCCTTTTATCGCGTGTATGTTTCCGTCGAGTTCAGACTTAGCGTTGTCTATATATATTCAATCGAGTTCTGCAGTTGTGTTGTTTGAGTATATCCTGTCGAGTTGAGCCTTGGTGCTATCTGTGTGTATCCCGTCAATTTCAGACTTGATGTTGTCTATGATTAGGCGCTATTGGTATATATAACGTCGAGTTTTGCCTTGTTATTTGACAACGGCCTCTTAATTATTTTTGCATAGGGGAAACTATTGACATTTTTTGCTCTCACTTAGGCACCAAGTTTCGTTGAGTAATGAGAGACCCCTCAAAACGACCGGAATAATTTCACGCATATCACATTAAATTTTCGGGGTGCCATGTCAGATAAAATTTTTTGCAAATTTAGAAAATCCGAAGGGTACTCATGGAAACTCCCTTACACCCATAAAATAGTCCAGAAATAGGCTTTGAACAATCAGATAAAAAAATACCCAATACATTTAATAAATTATCTGAATAAATTTATTTATAAATTCTATATGAAACTGCTTTTTAAATACAGCTCCAATATTAAAATTCCACTGAATAATAAATCCACTGTCTATGCTACAGTTTGGCGCAGTCAAATATCAAAATAAGAACTATTTTCCTCTCCCTCAGTCAAAGTTCATTTACAGAGCCGTTGTCAAATTGAAAACAAAATTTTCAATTTTCATACTTTTTACTGTATTTTATTTTTGTTCCCCATATTACGAGCAAATCTACCAAGTTTCATCTCATTCCGAAATAAAATAAAGCCGTTTCAACCTGTTTTATGAACAAACTTTAACGCTTTCAATTGTTCAACTCAACACTTGATTTAAAAAAAAATCAACAATTTTCATGTGTCATTATATCTATAGCTGGATGATAAGTTTTCGCTTTCGCAACCTATATATATGTCATAATAAACCATAGGAAGGCTATATCTTTAAATAATATCAATACTGAATTCCAAAGTTATAAAAATTTCACCTTTTTAAGAAGAAAAATGGGCACATTACCTATCTTTTAGAACAAATTTTTACATTTACTTTCTACTTTTTGTATTAATTTCACAATCAAACATTCTTAAACAGTACTCAATATATAAATCAAATAACTATGGTTCAGAAATGGGTGTACATTTGTATTTACTAAAATTCAACTGATTATTAATAGGTTAATAGCAATATTTCCAAAGAAGTTTCTTAAAAAAGAGATTTACACAGCCAGGAGTTTTGAAGTACCCTTTATGACATCATGCAAACTGTGACGTCATAATGCTATGATGTTGTAACCATATATTGTAAACAAGTAAACGTCAATACAAGAATTTGAAATAAATGGTGAAAGCAAAAAAACATGTTTTTAAAATTAGTAACCGAGTGCATTTATTGTGTACAAGGTCCATGGTTACCAAATGAAACCACTCCACCTACTGATAT